>CM023451.1:1183793-1344615 GCA_013339765.2 Haemaphysalis longicornis | reverse complement strand
GCCGAAATATCGAAACACTAGCGATGTTGTTTTCTGCATCAATCAGGAAAACGGCCGCCGTTGCCGGGAATTCAATCCGCGTCCTTGGGCTCAGCAGCGCGATGCCGTACCCCCTTAGCCACCATGGCATGTTCTCTACCGGGACTTATGCCCGCAGTAACATTGGGGGAGCCAACTAAAACACGAGTCAAATTATTACGCTGGTCTCTCATAAACCGAGGAATGCGTAGGTTATAAGCAGAAGAGAACTAAAATAAAGCACACTATATATATTGTGTAATCTCAAAGACTTTCAACATTTTTTTACTACTCTCACTTTTCCGTCTCCTCTGCATGCTTGGTTGGGCAAACGACAGCTGAAGCCCCGCGCCCAAGTTAAAACTCACCCTAAAATAGGTTCGGATGTCCTCCCAGAGAAGTAACGTGACAATGCTCGGCGTGGCTCTAGAGACAAGTGCTAGTGCCAAACTCACAATCGCCAAAAACAGAAAATCATTTACCAATTGCCCACAACCAAAACGGCCTACCAAAAGGAAAGTAAAAAAGACAGAAAAAGAAACGACAAGACTCATGCAACCACTGATCATGACTAGTATATTGCGGACCGTACCGTACCACAAACTTACCCGCAAAAACGAAAGTGAAAAAAAACATCGCCCTCAAGGCAGCATATAAGGGAGTCCTCAACGTCGCAATTTTGAGAGTAAGATAAACTAACAACTGGTGAACCGCCAGGCTAACAGAATGGATATGCATAGGCGCGTCTATTAAAATGGAAAGGCCAAGAACACGATGGAGGAATGAAATAATATTCGGAGCAAGAAATGGACTCGGGATGCGCAGGACAAGAGCAGGTGAAGGTCAATAGGAGAGGCCTTCACCCTGAAGGCGTCCTAAATAGGGTGTTTTTTATAACTGTGAATATGGCCTCAACTTTTGTCTTCCTAACGCATTCCAAGAAATCGGAGAAACACTCTTCTAGCACCAAGAAATCCGATGGAAAAACAAAATCGGGAGGTGCCATCATATAGAAGACAGACAGCTCCCCCCTCCTTTGAAAAGAAACTACTGCACGCCATGATAGACATGGCACTATCCAGCCACCCCGGATAAAAACTCTCCTCAGCCAAAAATATAGATCCAGTAATACATACTCACAGGCGATATGGCAGGATCAAGTTCAGTCGATACAAGTTCCAATATTATGATAGAACAGTATACAATGACTCCGCAATGTCAGAAATTACGAGGCCCCAAATGACGTAGTTGACTGCTCTGGCAATCATTGCGACTGCATGACCCCCAACATTCAGGAAGAAAGAAGTGGAAGTTGCAGCCATCCTCTTGCATATCCAAATAGCGGAAGTGTCGAAGAGAAGCGTAATATCATTAAATACTCTCAAAAGACATTATACGGTTTCCTTCGGGAAAAATACATAACCGCTTCGGAAGTATTCCACTTCACATTGCAAAAAGTTGACTTCACCTGGACAGTCGGACCAAGTGGTCTACATGAAAACGACGCGCGGACCAAGAGACACCCAAACTAACATAATATGCTCCTTCCAACCACGACTACCGCAATGACCTTCTTGAAAAACTTTAAGAATGAACCCTCAACCTACGCCTACGAACACTATCTTTCCAATTGCTATAGAGTGGTCTGAATGCTCAAGAATCACAAACTCTCTGGACTAAAAGCAACACAAGTATCTAAAAATATATGTCCGTTAAAGTGCCCGGAGGAAACATCAGACGATAACTTAAAATTTTCCTGAAATCGTGAAAGCATCCACCCAGTTTCACGCAACCTAGCCATGCCCAAGGGTATGCTCAGGAGAGAACAAGTGAAACATAACATATTCCACTTTTTGAGACATGGGAGGCAGCTAGATCTGACCAGCTGGTACATCAAGATCAGCGCGAGCTGATTGAGAGAGCAAAGGAAGGAACTGCTGCATCTGGTGCCGCAGACTCAGGATCCGCCTTTAACCCCCCTGCAATTTCTTTACCCCATTTTCCTAACTACAACTGTTTGTTGCTGAACAAAGATCTCTCTCCCCCTCTCTCTCTCCCTTCGCAAAAGACAAAATTGCTCAGCCCAGCCTACACATCATATATAAACATTTTGAAACACTGACACTGATGTATCCCGGCACAAACTGACCAGCACACTCTTAGCCAAAATGGGGGAAAATAAGCCTAACTGCAGCATTTACGCCGCACGAATAACTATTACTCCCCTAAAGACCAAATTCGCCAAGATTAGGGCCGTGCTCAAAATGAAGGGACTAAGCGTGGTAGTTCACTATACAGCGGAAACAGACGTGCGAAAGGTGAGCTGCTGCGGCGCCGGCTTTTCCCCATTCGCCCTACAGTTTTTCATGAAGCTTGTATCAGAGTGCCAGATTTTGTTAAAACCAACGCCAGTCAACTCGCTGTACGTTACTGTAGGCGATGACCTATTTTTTTTTTTTTGTTTCCATTCATATTTACTGAATTTTCTACTTAACTTTAAAAAGTAAAAACACAATTTTCCTCCAAACGAGAGGCCCAAGCGCATAACTAACCGCCCGATCAGGACAACCTTACAAAGAGGGACCTAACCGCTAATGTTTTCATCTGAAATTACAGTTTTAAATAATTTTATAGCCAGAAATCTCATAAAACGTGGTTAACACGTGGTTGAGACTCTATGAAGGCTCTAACTTTTTAGGTAAACATATCAACACTAAAACAACCACACCGCTTTGTTAAGATACAAGAAATAATTGCAGGCATAATAACATTTAAATGAAAACGGGATATTTTACGCGGAAAACTCAGAACAAACTGGCAAAACACGGGCTCTGCAAGAGACGCTTATAATATACACTCTCAGGCTGGGAAGGGAAAAAATAGTTGTGCCCTCGAAACCGCAGCCATGTCCAAAATAAAATTAGACAATAACGGATAAAATCTGAAGTAAATTGGCTCAATACGATATTTTTCTCTATATTTTGCGCAACGCAAACTTGTAATCTGCCGGACCCAAAAAAAACGGCGCCGTTTAGACATACACAAACAAAAGTCACATACACTGGTTAAAAGTCGCCAGCTGAAACCCGGCTGACGATTGTCACACTAAAATCTTTTCAAAGAAGCGAGGTCATTCAACAACGTCACCCAGTCAGGCGGATGGCTCTGTATACTATATAGCTCTCTCATTTGCACCATACTTTCAATGAAGTTCTCGCGTACCGGCGGGGCATTGAGATCAGCATGGCGTGCACCGATCCTAGTCTTCCATAGGCTGTGAAGGCCTAACAGCATGAACATGTTATAAGGAATTCCTCCGTCGTTTACGACAGGCAAATACCTTATTGCGTGCGGCGTTAACGGCAGTTCTTTTTTGAGTGTTCTTTGCTGCACGTCCCAAATAAATATTGGGTCCAAACACTGCAAAAAAACGTGTTCAATGGTTTCTGGTTTTTTACAAAAAGAACAGTTAATTGTCCAGGGAACGAAAAAGCCTTTTTTTTGCAACCATGCATTCACCGGTAATGTATTAGTGTGGAGTTTAAAGAAGAAGGTCTTAACAGTGCGTCTTACTGGCATTCTCTTAACCCGCTTAAGCACGTCCTGCCCTGGTGCTTGGGAATACACGGTTCTGTAAAGGGGTACCGGTAGCGTTGTGTCGACTAAGTCTCTGTACAATTTTTGCTTTGTAATTGCAGATATATATTCAAACAAAAATCGGCTTTCTAACATTTGGAATTCCATTGTCAATTCCTTGAGGTATCCATTAAGCTCTTGTCGGGGGTCCCCAACAAAAGACACTGTAAAATTCGGAATGAAATTCATTAACCTCACTTGCATAACTGTTTTCAGAAAGTCATTATTTGGTCTCTGACAAAACAAACACGAGACACTAATTGCCGTAGAAACAAATGGGAGAGACCAAGCCCTCCGTCTTTCACACGGCGGAACAAGTTAGTACAGCTAACTCTCTCCCAACTCTAGTTCCAAATAAATACGGCAAACACACGGTTCACCTTTTGTAGGCATATTCTGGGCATACATAAAAGGTTAACACATACCAGAACATGGCAATGTTAGCTACGCACCCAAGCGGAGACAGGGAAGACAGGTGGTGCACTCACCAGCACATCGTCGGGTTTACCTCTTGCATTCTCGCGGAATGCCACGTGATAGAGTCACGCAATTTCTCCCGCCGCAGTGCGCTCCGTGCGTGCTTTGCACGTGTGCGTGCACTTTGCCCTGTGCGTGCCTTGCGCGCGTGCTAGGAATTAGAAAAATTTAGGGAAGCCCACAGCAACGCATTGCATCTCACTTCTAGAATGCCAATGTGCTAAACCCTGTGGCCTCCAGTGTTCACACGAAAAAAATCACAGCGCTTTGTCGTCCGCCCTCACGCCAAACGGCACGCCAAGTAACACATTCAAATACTCCTTGATGGCCAGGCCATCACTCCACGCCCCAGCATCAATATCTTGGCCCTAGATATCCAGGCCAACACCACCAAGAGTGACGTATCGTTGCAGCACCTCAAACACAGTATCAATCAAATCATACACATGATCAGGCCAGTTGCCACCAAGAAGCGAGGCCTCAAGGAATCCGATACCTTTCGATTAAGTCAAGTTTTTGTCCTCTCGAGAATCACTTACGTCAACCCCTGTCTTCTCGGCAAAAAGGACATAAAGATGCATTATATAATGATTAGAAAGAAGGTCGAGCAGGCCATAGGTCTTCTCATGAGTGCGTCAACAAAGAATCTGCTTAGCCCGGGGCTCCACAACATGGTGGAAGATCTGATAGAGGGGCATCTTTCTAACCAGAAGTTTCGACTGAGCAGAACTGCGGTGGGTCGCCCAATCCTTCACTAGATTAGGTGGGCCGCAAAGAATGTCAACGCGCTTGAAGTACCCCCAAACTCTTGGCGACAAGAACTAAAGATACTCCCTTTGCTTTTAAATATGAACCTCTCACACAACGAGGGCCGCCGAAAAGCGCAGGCTCAAGCGCTCAACACCACCCTCGGTAGTGATCACGCAGTTATCGACACAGACCTCCCAACATCGAGGGTAGCAGTACGCAATCATTGTGGCTACCTCCAGAACCAACCTTCTTGCGTGTCCCTCACTCAAGACCGAAGACATGGCGGCAGCAGAACAGGCAGCCATCGCCTTGGCTCTCTCTCAACGAGGGGTTCGGAAGGTAGTCACCGATTCCCAACAAGCCTACCGGAATTACCAGTCGGGTTGTATTTGCCGACCGGCACTGCGTCTGCTGAAAACCCACTTCCAAAATGTTTCATTCAGCTATCTGGGCACCCGCTCACTCTTCCATGGAGGGCAACGAATACGCCCACCAACAAGCGCGCGCTTGGGCCCCAACGCGATGCAGCTGCACGAGGACAGTCACGCGCTTGTCTCGTTCAGGGACATAATTCAGCATTATCGCCTTCAGAGACGGACCCTACCTTCGCCTTACCCTGACCTTTCCAGAGAACAACAAAGTACCCTACGGCTTATACAATCCGGCGCATTCCCATACCCGACGCGTCTTCCCTCATTGAACCCAAATCGCTACGACGCTGAATGTAAATTTTCCTCAGAAGTAAGAAGAATCCGCCGCATAAGCAGGGTGTGTGACTTTAGCCCTGATCACTCTCCTCTCTTTCCGTCAAATACCCAACAAAATCAATGGGAGATGCTGCTGTCCAGCCCCCCTATGCCTACCCTGCTTCAGCTTGTGGACACAGCACAGGCAGCGGGGGCTGCATATGGGCTCCAGCGAAGAAGGAACCACTCCCCTGGGCCGCACTCCGGGCCATTCAAAAATCTCAATAGAAGTATTTGCTCCTCCTTCCCATGTTCCTGCCGCTCCGCTTCTTCCGTTTTAGGGGCCGATCTTGTCGCCGCCGTACCCGGAAACGGAGACGGAGAAGTGAGATCATCTAACACCGGATTTGAGCTTCCTTTAATTTTATAAACAGTTTCCACTCATGTGCTACACCAATACAGCTCATCTAACCACCCTTCATGCATCATGCCTTGATTTAACCTGACCACGAATATCTCTCTGAAGTAATAAAGGCTGTGGTTAAGTGCATTTCTCTTCCCTCTGGTTTCCTTATTTCTAGAACGACGTGAGTGAATTTACGTGACGTCGCATGGGTAAACATTGCGAGTGCCGTTTACAGCTTTGCTTTCCAACCACATTCACAGGGTGGATTATCGCGATTTTTTTCTTCCAATAGTAGATATTTCTTTTTTTATTGCAGCCATACAATTTTTATTTAGAGCTGGTGCTGACAGGAAGCGTCTATTTCCTTACATGTCTCGTGAAAGAGAGAAAAAAGACCTTTGTTTCGAGCTACGTAATCCTCCGAGCATATTAGCGAACCCCCATGCGAATAATGAGCCATCTTGGTTGCACCAATGTTTTCTGTTGTCCTGATACAGTAGGTCAATGGGTTAAGTTAGGGAGCATGAGTCCCCAAGTTCTATTGCTGGTTTGAGTGGCGTGTTTTCTGCTGCAGTCGGAAAAACAACGATGCTTGGGTTTCGCATGTTAACGACCGTGGCCAAAGTCTTAATTAATTGGTAATCTTGTACTAAGTGTACTTCAGAGGCCACGTTTGGCTATATTTTTGGTTTTAATTTTGATTCTGATTCTATCTTTTTGCTTTTTGTCGTATGTTTTTACTGATGCTTGTTAGGGCTGCTGGAAACTGCGTTTTTTTAAGTTTTGCGTCCTACCACGGATGTTATCCTGCCACCAATAACATTTGTTGTTTTTCCTATTTCTTTCTTGCAGGAGCGTGACGACATGCGCCCATTGCCGACAGCGGCACAGAGGATAGTTGTCTCCTATGAACGGACAAGTACCTAGTGCAAGTGGATCACTCTTGCGCCAAGGACAGCAGCCTTGTGGCAGTCCTGGGTACCTGGAATAACCCCAATACTGGGCGCATCGCCTTGACAAAGTGTGCACAAGAGGTCTTCGAAATAGACAGTTTCCGACATTCAGAGTGAAGTGCGGTTTACTTGTGTTGTGTATGTTGCTTACACAGTGTTGCAATAAAAGTTTGATTGTGACATTTTCTTTGCCGTGAATACATTCAGAGTGAAGTGCGGTTTACTTGTGTTGTGTATGTTGCTTACACAGTGTTGCAATAAAAGTTTGATTGTGACATTTTCTTTGCCGTGAATATTTTATGTGTCCAAGAAATACTGTTTCTAGTCTATTATATTTACTTCTGCTTTCTGAATTGCCGGTCTAATGGAACAGCAGTCACTCCCCATGAAGTATTTGCACGAGCTACTACATTGTCTTTTAGTACGCATGATTAATGCAGAGAGGAGCATTTGCAGGGATGAACATTTAGTCTTGAAAACTTCAATTGGGCTATGGGGAGTAATGGGAAAGATTAACGATTGATAGCCAGAGGAACAACATTTGGTCTCCAGTGGACTAACAGGGAAGACTTACAGTTGATCTTCAAGGGACGAACAGTCACTCTTTGTAGTGGACCAACAGTTGAACCGTCAAGGGACTAAGTATAGAGGGTCTAACAGTTGGTACCCTTGGCGTTAGCCCCAAAAAAGACTAATGCTAGTGGCAACAGATTTTATCCACAAAAGAACTAATGCCGATACCCCGCTAGTATGCTTTGGAAAATGGTGCACCTTGCGTCGGCCATCTTTCACGCCCGTTGTAAGCCACAGAAGCGCACAGAACCTTTGCCTCTTCTGTGCCACAGTAATTAGGAACCCTCGTTTCTAGTCGTTCTAGTTCCAATGACCTTTAGGGCTTGTGAAGCATAGATCGGGAATGCAGCATCTGTGTACGGGAAACCTGAGTACAAAACTGATTAGGTGTGTTGTCGTGCCTGGTTTTAAATCGGTGTGTAACGTTTATGCAGTGCTTTACAATTTAAATGAGTGGTATTGTTGTGTTTTGTTGAGGTAAATTGGTGTGCTGCATGCGACACCGCAACGCGCTCTTCAAAACGGACACGAAAAATATTCTGTGCTTGAAGTTGTTGTTGCTTTACCTCTGATATTTTCATGCGCGTCTTTGTCATGCTGATATTTAACAGCAATAATTTAGTTTTTCTGCGACCGGTCACCAATGTGAGCGTGGCTTCAGCCGCAAATCAGCGGGAAACCATTTGGGTATCTGCTGCTTCAAAGGAATGAATACACAAACTCCTCGTTTCTTACTACGTGGATGTGTTTGCTCTCTGTCTTTGGGAAGGTATTTGCATTATCAGCGCTAGTCGTGACGTATTGCACGACAGTTTCGGCATGAGGCACAGTTTGTTTTGTGGGGAAGTATCTTTGAAGCTCCTTTCTTTGCGCTATTCGATCTTGTGGCTTTGCGCAATGCTACTTTTAGAAAAGGTGTTTGGTGACACCTTGTGATAACGTATTCGGCACTACATTTGATTGATTGTAGGGTTTAACTGCCGACGTAACGCAGGCGATGACGCGGGCCCTAGTGTAGGGCTCCGGATTAATTTTGATCACCTGGACCGAAACCCAATACACAGGGGCGTTGTTGCTCTTTGCCTCCACCAGAAATGCGGCTGCCGCGACCGGGAATCGAACCCACGTCCTCGCGCGCCTCATCGCCTAGGTAGCGTCCGAGCGTTAAAACTTACAATCAACAACTTTCACCAAAACTGGAGAAGCGTGAACCTTAGTGATGAAAAGTAATATCTAAGTGGGCCTCGGCCATTCCTGTGCCACGTGACGCCACTGTGGGAGACGCGGCGGCTCGAAGCGAACAAACGCCAGCATGAAACTGCAAGAAAGTTAAAATATTATGGATCACGTGCTAGGGTTGACTCCGACGGCTCGGGAAAGAGAAAAAAAAAATTCCCGCGCCTCCCGCGAGGGGAACACGAGTAAATGCAGAGCATTGGGGCCTCAGTACTGGTTGAAGGCAGTGTTGTTTCCATCGCTTCTTCCGTGATGCTGGAGTAGCAGACACGAGTAAACGTGGGAGCGAGCGTCAACCAAGGAAGGGGAGGAGCAACGCAGTGACTGAAGCACGAGCGTCCGCAAGCCACTTTATATTTTCAGCGCGCGCAGTAGAGGGAGAGCTGTACGGGGGGAGAGCGCGCCTGCGCAAGCAGCGCGCGCCCTTCCACGCGCCACCGCGCTGCTATCACGCACCTGTTACGTAGACACCGCGAAGGAGCGAACGGGCTGACTACGACGCATGCGCGCACCTGCTGCGGACGCGGAGCTGTGGACGCCGTCCGACGCAGGAACAGGCGAGGCTAAGAAAATCTCTGCATTTAAAATTCCCTCGCACTTCCCCGAGGGGGAGAGTGCGTAAGTGCGAATGCACGGTTGTTGATTGCGCGATTACGGTTGATATCGTGATCTTGGAGTGGAGAGGAGGCGCCCAACACCCGCAGTCACTGAGCGGAGAGATGAGGAGGAGAGTAGCGCCCGCCGTTACGGCGAGGGCTACACGAGCGCCCTCACGCGTCGGAATGCGGAGCGCCCGCTACGCGAGCGAGAGCTCTCCCACCCAAAGTGGAGAGGAGGCGCCCAACACCCGCAGTCACTGAGCGGAGAGAGGAGGAGGAGAGTAGCGCGCGCCCATCTCCCCCCGTTGCTAGGGAAGAGGCGGAGGAAGACGAGGAGCGCGCGCACCCGCAGCTGTTGCTATGCGGACGACGGCGGCGGACGATTCAGGCTCGCTTAAGAAGTGCATTCGCACTTAAAAGCGAGGAGGCAGCTTTTACGGACGTGGGCTTGCGAAGGCTGGCTGAATGAAGTCATGCCGTCTCCTAGCGTTTTTTCGTCCATAGCCCCGGATAAATGGACTCGACGAAAAAGGGTCCAGTCGACTGGCGGGTTCAGCTACTTCGAATCCTCCCGCTTTTATATGAACCCAGTCCAAAGAATAGAGGCAAGGGGAGCGGAGGGGCTCTCGGGAAACGAGCTACCGTGTTTTCACGATTCTAACGCGCACCCTCTTTTGCTAAAAGGTAGCCTGAATGTCTGTGCACCCGTTACAATCGGGATCAAAACAGAAAGGGGTTTAAAGCAGCCAGCAGCAACTCAATATGGATTAAACACAAAGTTCACACCAAAATCCAACTGAATTCAATAAAAACAGTTAGTCAACACCAAGTGAGTGAATTTTGGCGCATAAATTCCTCAGTGGCATGACGAATACCTTCGACAGCTGTTGCACATTTTTATGTGCTGCTGCAATTAGCCCGTAATGCCTAGAATAAGGAAGATCAAGGCATTTGATACCGCAAAGAGCTTCAATGCTCCCTGCTAAAACTTTATTTCCAGCACGAGCTGGATAAGCGACCTTATGAAGCACAAGTATTTTAGCTTCCACAGCTGCATATGCCAAATAAAATCTTCATCCACAGTCAGTGTCAAATTATTTTTTTTTTCGAATTTTCCCGCCCGAACTTACTCGCTCGTCACAATTGAGGTTGCGCTAGAACCGGGGAAATAAGTTATTCTCCTCCTCGCGGCCCGCCCACTCATCCTGACGAGTCAACCTACCCCTGGCTTCGAGTCGACTGGACACGCCGCGACCGCTCTCCGACCCAACCCGTCCGGTTACACCTACGGGGGGCGGGACGAGGGGTTGATTGAGTCCAAAAAAAAAATCCTGTTTATTTCGTCTTAATGCACCCTGGTACGGTCCATGTAAACGGGGCTCATGGCGACAATGGACATTCATGCATCGACGTTTGTGAACGCGGAGCTTGCGGAACACAACCCGCATGCGCCCCCGGTGCCCGCTTGTGGGAAATCCCGTTTTCAGTGGAGTTAGTGGGGCAGTTTTGCATGTTTCTACTTACTCCGGTTTGATAAGTGCTGTGTCGTTGGGCTAATGCATTTGCAGGGATTATTATTATTCTCTTGGTGCAGTTGCAGTGTGTTTCGGAAGTGTTTGCGGGTTTGAGTTATCGTGTTGTCGCACCACACTGAGCTGATTCTCGTTTTCGTACGTTTCCTCTTTTCAAAGGAACGTCCCATGACATCGTCACCGCTGCCACGCCAGCAACACACCGTTGCGAGGAAGGCTTGAATTTTCTGAAGAAATTTATGGTCTTTTCAAACTAACAATTCTATATCAGAAACAAACCGTAAAATATAAATTTAAGTGTTTCCTTCTCTGTTGCAGTCAATTAAGCCAAATGTTTGGAATGACTGTGTTTCGATTATAAGGAAGATTGTGTAACACGCAGATGAAGTGCGGTGCGTTGTATTTTGTCGCGCACTGGAGTTTCTTTATTTTAGTTGACAAGGGTGTGTAGAACGAGAACCAGACGCACATGATCATCAATTATCAGGACACCTGTACGCCTACAATAAGACAACAGATGTTAGTTGTATCCCAAAGACCAGATATAAACCATTTTGCAGGCGTTTACAACACATCTATAACACTGATTCTGTACTAGATCTACAACAAATTTTACAGGTCCTTTTTAATCCCAATTGTAAAGCAGATTTTTTTTTACGCTTACAAAAATGGTTTTACATCATAGACAAGGTTGAGCTAGCTGGACATCAGCAGATATATAAGACGTTCTCGCGATGGCGGACCTCTTTTTTGAGTCACTTTGTAGAAATGTTTTTATTCTACGCAGCACATACGCAGCTTGTACTTTTTGTTACATTTCTGTGCTAGCTGGGATATGCTAGAATGTTCATTCTGTCAAAAGCAGTACACCGGGGAAACGAGTCAACCTATGTACATACGCCTGAATGAACATCGGGTCGACACTCACAGCAGGGCCTCCATAGCAGTCGCGCAACACTTCAACCAGCCGAACCACAATTTCGATGATCTCAAGCTCCTTATTCTACAATCAAACTTTATGTCTCGAAGGGAAAGGAAATGGAGTGAATCGTACCTAATCCATAAATTCAATTGTTTTGAACCGACTGCAATCAATTCTTTTAAAGGCAGATTAAAAACCTTACGATATCTCAATCGCACCGAATAATAAGGCTCTTATGAAAAGGAAGCATCTCGCATTGGAACAACCTTACCTGCCCAGCCCCAAAGCTTTTCTTTGATACTACTGTTTATTTTTTACTCCTGTCTTTCTCCTAGCCTATTCCCACATAGCATGCACGCTCGCCTGCCTCGGCTGTCGGCTTTTCAACTTACTATCTACTTCACAAACAAAAAATGAAAGAAAACCTTTAAATCCACCGCAAAGCCCCAGTGTACAGAACCTGCGGACACCCCTTCTATTCTCCTACAAACGCGGCCTCCCCCACCGGTTGTTGTTGTTTGATACCGCTGTTGTTGTTTTTCGAGTTTCGTTTCTAGCACGCAGTTCAGTAACCTCGCAATAGCCCCGCAAGACGGCCCCCTGGGAGCAGACTTCTCATAAGCCTCTTTGAGATCCCCCGACGCCACCGCAGCACAGCTTAAGCTCGTCCTCCCTTCAATGCAGAAATTTGGGCGAGTTGGTGATAGGACTTCGACATCGTAAAAAAGCGCAACAGACGAGAATAGAAGAAGAGAGAGTGACTACAGCCCGTCCCGTGTCACTCTCTCTTCTCCTGTCGCCGTCTACAGTAAAACCCGCTTATATCGAACACGTATATATCGAATTATTGCCTATATCCGACGCTTTTGTATTTCTGGTAAAAAGTACATCTATATAAACCTTTTTATATACAACGCGAATTTGCTTACAATGGATTTATCGAACTCTCCAGCGCCGGATTTTTCGCTCTCCTCAGGCATGCGGCAGGCTTTCCCGCAATACATCGGCGCGCAGAGATCGCGCGGGTGTCTCCTGCGACTTCCGCGCAAGCTCGGGCGCGTCCACACCGGCCGTGACAGAGTGGACCAGCTCCACGCATGCATGCCGTTGGAGCCGAAAGCGCCACATTGGGCGCTGCGGGCTACCGTGTCACCGCACTTCAAGTCAGTGCCACTCGTTGCCCGTACTTGCGCGGTTCCCTGGGTTCGCCGTTATTCGCTTGTATCCATGCTTCTCTCCACTCTGTCGAAGACGCCGAGGACTCCGTACCACTTCCGAGGACGAGCGAAGCCGTCGCTGCCGTGGCCCTGCTACGGCGATACCGCAGAGCCTTTGAGGGCAGCGGTCTTGTGCTTGTCGGCTATTTAGATACTGTGGATCAAGTAGTCACCAGCAACGCGTTGGGGTCATAGAATCAGGCTATACTCACGCAGTTCTTCCGCCCCAATAAATTAATGTTTTTTTTCCCGAAAAAGTGTCGTATCAGTAGTGAACTGCACGGTGGTAAGAGCTCAGCGCTAGCTCGCGACTCCGTCGGCAAGATTGCTCTCATATAAGTTTTTTTTCTTCACTTTGTATATAGAATTATTGCTATATCGAACTGTTTTACAATCCACGCGCTGTTCGATATCAGCGGGATTTACTGTATTGCACTTTTTTACCATGTCGACGTCTTCCCTATTCTTCCACCCCCCCCACCCCCCAGCCTTTCGTAGAATTCACTCCTTCTCGCTTGCTGGGTCCGGTGGCAGTAATAACACTCTCCGTTTCTGTTTCATTATTTCGCTCCTTTCATCCGACTGCTGACCCCCTCTCCTCCTGCCAGCCTCGCTCCAGACACCTTCTTCCCCTCTCTCCTCAACTCAGTCTCTATCTATAAAACAGTGTACGAGAGATGCACCTTTGATGCCTTGAAAAAAAACAAGTCCCCTGTCGAAACGTTGGCAGAGGTCTCAGGCCGCTACCTTCTCCAAAGTATTATTTCTATCTGATGACCATCTTCAAAGCCCCATAGTTTCCTGGATTACACACTTGCATACATACATACATGTATGTTTGTATGTATGTATGTATGTATGTATGTATGTATGTATGTATGTATGTATGTATGTATGTATGTATGCATGCATGCATGTAGGTATGTATGTATGTATGTATGTATGTATGTATGTATGTATGTATGTATGTGTATGTATGTGGCTTTGAGCTGACTGCGCTTGCTGCTGCTCCTTGGGAAATCTTCGCGCCTTTACAATCGGCACTACTGCAAGCTTTCCCCCAACGAATTTTTTGAGTGGGCCCCTGGGTCCGGCTTGAGCATCGACCCACGAGGACCTGAGAAGCCCGTGACACGTCTCCTGTCGGTGATTCTTTCTCACGGCACGGTTCCAGTCTTGCTTTCTGGTTCGTGCCAGAGCTACAATTTCTTCCCTTGACGAGTCAGCCATAATTATTTTCTAAATAATATCCTTCGCGATGAAGAGGCGCGTGATTCTGTCCTTGCAGTAGGTTTCCTCTACGATGGTATTGCGGCGGTTGAAGATCTGCTCGTTGCATTTTTTGCCCCGCGATTCCGCATTTGCTTCAGCGTCCTTGCCTGCTGCCGGTTCGTCCTCGTCGGCTTCAACTGTCGCTGAAACGTGCAGGTCTGTGAAAGGTTCATGCATGTGTGCTTCATGCTTTTCACCACCCGGTTGGATCTTTCGCTGCTTCCTAGCTTTTTCCGGCCGGCCGTTTTGTTCAGCTTTACCGGAAGGGCTGAAAGAACGGCTTGTTCGTTAAGCAGATACCTGGGAAGTGCCAGCGGACGAGTAGCTAGGGGTGGCCGTCTTCATCACATTTTCACGCTTTTGTGGGGACAACAAGCACTCCGTTATGTTGTTGGAGTAGCGCGACGCAGTGGACACAAAGTGATCTTCTGCCGTCATCCTTGCGGAGTTTAACAGCTCCAAGAAACTTCCGGGCGTCACGTTATCCTGGTTCGAGGGGGCGAGTGTAGGCATGACCGCAAAGTGTTTCGCCGAAGGTTTCGCCTTCGCATCGTGAACTCGGGATGAGGGGCGTGAGTACTGACACATCCGGCTGTTGCTCCGGTGGACATTTGGACGCCGGCACGGAAAGCGCCGAATTATTGGCAGCATTGCTCCTCGTGTTGACAATGTCGTTGCGCTGTGCACAAGTGCCCCTATGGCATCCCCGGTAGACCTCTTTGCCGACGCAGGTGCTGGGGTTCTGGACCTCGTTTGCCTCCGCCAGATTTCGATGGCCTTCCAGTGTACTGAAGTTGCAGAGGGCGGCTCTCCGGAAACACTAACTGCTTCGGTCCTGCACACGTGGCAAGTGACTCATCGATGAGAAAGAATCCGCCTCCCTAGAGGAAACCATCAGCGGGACACTGGCTTGGTAGGGAGACTAGGCACACGGGGCTCCTTCTTCAGTCGTGCGGGGTTACTTGCTGGTTGCATCCTCTATCCTCCATTTCATATTGCAGAAATCGGGACCAGGGCTAGGAGTCTCCGCCAGGGTCTGCGTAGAGGCTTGCAGGTGAGGCTCCTGTGCCGGCAGCGTTGCTACCTGCTGCAGTCCTACAGCCAGATGGACGAAGGCTTGTGGGCTCATATCTGGCGGCTTCGCGGCCAAGACTGCATCCTCTTTCCTTTTCCGTCGTGGCGGCTCTGACTGACGCAATCGCTTCCCCTCCATTCGCTGTATTCAAACTTCGGCCAACGAGAGTCCTGCTTGAAGGGATTCAATTTTTTCGCGGCTGCAACGGACCCGAGCGGAATAAAACAGCCCGGAAGCATCAGCTAGGAGGCACCGCATTGAAACGCGCTGTCGCCTTCGTGCGAGCCATGTAACGCTTGCGTTACCCTTGTATGCATACTGTATATAACTGTTCCGTCAACTACTCGTCGGCTCAAGGACTTCATCGCTGTGCCGTGCTCCGCGTCGATAGCAGACGGAGCAAGGCAACGTCTCAACAGTGGTGACTGCACTCGGATTGCCAGTCGCAACAGTGGTGGCAGCTGTGGGATGGCCCAGTACCAACAAGGCTAACTCCATGATAACAAAGGCCGAGACGTACTAAACGTTTAGGTGGCGCAGACTAAAACACGGTAGTTGTTGATATGAAGCCGATAAATCAGATACTAGTAGATAATACAAAAGGAGGGGAAGAATCGATGCATTCATCACGACTGTCTTTCTTTAAGCCGTGTCTCAGTGTCATCCCCATAGACCACTGGAGCGGTGCGCCGCAGGAAGTGGTTGATAATTTGTCGAGAAATCCCCATGTCTGTATGTATGTCTTAGCGTGCACTACAGTCAGCTTTGTGAGGAAACTCCCACCTCCACTCGCGGGAACCCCTGTGTAGATGCGACGCATACGGGGTTCACGTTGCAGCGTTGGACAGCGAAGGAACGGGAACGATGGAGCGGAGCGGCGCAGGCACCGCGTTTTATAGCGCGCATAACGGTGAGGGGACGCGCCGGCGCCAGTGCGTCTGCCGCGGCGATGACGCAACACAATCCAACACAATCCACTTTCATCCAATCCAATCCAATCCAAGCCAAGCCAAGCCAAGCCAAGCCAAGCCAATCGAATCCAATCCAATGCCCCTCGCGAGAGAGTGTTCGCTACCGGAGAGGAGAGGGGGTGAGTGGCGGAGGGCGCAGCTGGCGCGGCGAGGAGAATGGGGGAGGGGTGGACGCCGACAACGCCGGATGGATGCAGGGACAAGGCGAGTGAATGAGATGCGTTCGCATCTAAAAAGTGCTTCGATCAACGCTCACAATTTACACATTCCGGTGCACGGTGCCTTTTTAGATGCGACGCTGAGAGCATCTCTTGTCGGCGGCCCTGTCCTTCCTGCGTGCGTCCGTTGTTGTTGTCCGCACCGCTGCGCTCCTCCTCGCTGTGATAGTGGAGCCCTCTCCCCCAACATCTGTGGCGCGCGCAGTGCGGCACTCTCTCACTGCGCCGGTGGGCAGCGCAGCGCGCGGCGCAAGCGCGCTGTGGGCGTGTGCAGCGCCCTCTCTCTCTGCGGCCTCCTCTCCTTCAGGCGCGCTGCGCATTAAGCGGAGTGCCGCGCTTCGGCCTGTCTCTCAGTCGACGGTCGTCCGCGCTACGCTTGATCTCTCTCTCTCTCGCATTGCCCGACGATTGTTCACGCAATTCGAGTAATCGACCCAACGAAAACGCACAACGGAACCCCCTTCAGCGTCGCATCACACCAGGGTTCCCGCGAGGGGAGGTGGGCGTAATTTTTCAGTACGCTCCTCTTCAGGCGGCTTTTATACTTGTGTGCTACGCCCTGCTTATTCACCACCTCGCGCTTGAGGCGCATGTTTTACTTTCACGGTGGGCTTTTGAAGCTTTTTTTTCTTTCTTGTTGTTTATAGAAAAAGTAAAAATGTAGTAACTGTAGGGCGATACTGTTGAGCCGACCTAGCTATCCGCACCTCCGGAGTAGTCACAAAACTAACAAAGCGATGAATTGTTCTAGCAACAACTGCTTGGCAGGCCCCACTATTAATAGCGCCCAAACAAGAAACAAAACCACCTCGAGGTATCGAGATACCCCATTTCGTTGTGTTCAAGGCACGTCACCTTTGTAGCTCACTTCAACAATAAAACACACGGTCCCGATCGCTCGTTTTCACGCCTGCATAAACCACACCGAAGTGGAAATACTTGTCCCGTAAGTGACGTGCGCTCAAATGCCTTCCCATGAAAAAAAAGAGAAGAGCAAGCAAGCAAAAAAGCACCACAGCTGCAATGAAGGCTGCAAACGTCACCCGGCCCCGTGGACGCAGAGGGCCTGGTTTCATTAAGAGGGCTAGGTTCTTGACCGCAATTTTTTTTCATGACCTTTATCTCCGCATTCCACTAAAGACGGAGAATTAAATTTTTGTGATTTCCTCGTATCTTAGAAAACACTGATGCAGATACGTGGGCATGCCGGGTACACCTTCAAACAGTTTCGCGCAGAAACCCCGTGGCCGCTGGAGCGCGAGCATGCAATTATATAAAAGCATTCATATGGAATCGAATCGCGTCGAAAGCAACAGTAGACACTCGATCTAATCCCGTTCACATGACCAACAAATTGACGCTACAGGGCTCAGCACTCTCTCACTTGCTCTTTAACATTACCATGATCGAAATGGAAAAAGATCTGCAAAGGATTCCCGAAATAGGGTATACTCTTTACGCAGGCGATGTAGCAATATCGGCTACGAAAGTATCGCTGGCTGAAAAAGAAGAGGCACTTCGAGAGGCTACAAAATGGGTCGTAAAATTCTGCAGAAACGCAAAGAATTACCCCAAGACAAGCGGCCTAGGAATGGGTAGCATTCTTAGCCCGTTTCTCTTCAGTGTGAGTTTTTTTCCAGCCAACTGTTGTGGTTTTTCTTATTCCTGTCCGACCAATTATCTCCGTTTACGCAATAATAACGATTAGATGTTTAACTTTCGCGAAATCTACATTATTGTGTAAATGCAGGGCATTACACTATTCGCCATTTCCGTAATTTTGTTATGTTTTTCCCATTTTTTAGCGTTTTAATATTTTTTTCTATAAATTATCTCATTTATCCTATTATAACGATCATAGATGGAATAGGTGCAAAGCGGTCCTCGGCCTCCCATATTACACGACAAATGAGAAGCTTATGGTCCTTACGTTGGGTGCGTCTACAACATTCGAAGAAAGCAGAGAGAACATCTATTTCCTTGTCTCGCAAAAACAAAGTCTATAAAAAGAAAATCCAGCAGGGCTACCTCGGAAAGAGTGGGGTCCCCTGCAGACGTACACTCAATTATTGACAAAGTGGACCTGAGAAGAGGAGTACGAATAAGACTGAAAGTTCCCCTCCCCTACATGGACTACCACCACCACAAATACAGGAGAGGAGTCTTCCTACGGAAACAGACTAAAGACAAGAAAAACGACATCTACAGCGACGTTTCTCTTGTTTATAGAACAGGAGCAAAGCCTCCCTTGTTAAACTCGGTCACGAAGGAGCCACCAAAGGTTGTCCCACGCTAGCATACATTACCGCCTACGAAGCCGGGACGTGGGTTCTCCTCCGGGTAATAAGGTATAGGTAGCACTAAAGCGAACGCATATGGTCATCGATTTAAAAAAGGCTATGCAGAATATCGTAAATAGAAGAATACACAAACGCTTTCAAAAACTAGAGCCAAAAACACCCAATCAGTTCTACCGCATTATCTTGACTCTAGGACAAGAGGAGCTGAAATGAAGCCAGAGGGGCTACCAGGCTGCGAGAGATCTCCCAAACCGCGCGGCTAACAGCCAAAGCCTTCTGCCGCCCCCCTCAAGAGGCTTTGGAGAATGCCTCGCTATCCAGAGAGGTGCACGAATCCTGTTTTCCCAACACAAGCAGGAACCTCTCTGGCGCGGAAGCCAAAACACCCAGGAAGCGCAAACAAATCTCGGCTATCCAAAATATCTCAAACACACAGAAACGCATGCCTTAAATGCGGAAACGCTTCCAACTTATTTCATGCAACTAACCTATCCTCTGGCCTTCAGTCACCACCATCACATATACGCTTGGGCTATGGCAGGTAGATCTGGCTAGCTCCGACTTTGCGATTCAGAGGTACTTGATTCTTCCATCCGGTAGATGAGCAAAAGAATCTTGGGCCGCGGAAGGAGCGAACCACCCTTAGGACAAAATCGACAGATTTTTTTTAATCAATGTTTCCCCTACTCTCTCCATTTCCCTCTCCCTCTTTCTTTCTCCGCGGCCTCTAGCAAAAGCCAACCACATACATTGAATATGTTTTAATGTACCCCACAGCACAGCCAAAAAGCAACAGATACCAGTATGATGGTAAAATGTTGCCCGAATATCTGCCCGCTTGACTACAAATTTTCTGTCCCAGCCGCCACGCAACTGCATATCCTCTATCCCCCCCCCCCCCTCATGCGCTGTTCCACTTCTGTTTTGTAGCTCCCGCGGTGAACACAACGGAGGTTTTAAAAATTCCTGCGTTCGTACTGCTCGCGTGCCGCCTGTTCAATAGCCTTGTCACTGCTTTGGTACGGTTAGGTTTGATGGTAAAGACACATTGTGTGAATTGTGACCTTTCGCTTTCTCCTCCCCCTTCCCATCCTCACTTCCCCGCCGGGCCTTATGGCCTCCCGTCTTTAATAAAGTGTTTCACTCACTCACAAGCTCGACGCTCCGGCGCGAGCCCTTTTGCAATTCGTTGTTAACGAATTGCTTTTAAGGCGTGCTTCCTTTCGCAAAAATTGTGTCCACTTCTTACTTCGCAAAGGAAAGTTTCACATTCACCTCAAATGCAGCCGTACGCTCACAAAGTAAAGATGTACAGCTTTCTCAGAAACGTCGTAGTTGAAGAAAAATTGGTAGAATGCTTTGTTGGGCGAGTTGGTTCATGGCTTCAAAAAATTAAAACGAGCGCAAAGGATGAGGACAGATTTTTCAGCACCGCGAAAGCTGTAAAAGTTGTGTGCGCGGTTCCCTGGGGATGCAAGAAAGGGGGCGGCTTGCGGTAAGAAGCACGCCAGGCGCTATGTGGACTGTGCAGTGTCTGTTGTTTATGAGTTGCCACTGGACTGCGGCCAGTCCTATATACGACTAACCGGCCGTTGTTTCAATCACCGGGCCCGTGAACATGAGCTATCACTCACAAGTGATAGCGGTGCGAATCTTCCAGCGCACTGCGCAAAATGCAAATGTGTGCCTTTGTTTTATGAGTTGAGGGTGCTGGGACGCAGCAAAGGGACGGTGGCACGCGAACTTTTGGAGGCATGCTTTATCAAAAATAGGGGCACAGATTGTGCCAGTACGACGTCGGTGTGTTGGCGGGGCAGCGAGTTCCGCCTTTTATGTCGCAATCGGTAGAGCGCATGTGGCTTGCTCTTCAGGTGTTCTGTGCGCAGGCTCGCCTCTTTGGTGTTGATGTTTATATGTAGAGAAGAGTTTCGAAATAAAAAAGTTCGTAGTGAGCGCTCGTCCCGTCTGCTGTGTTTTTCGGTCCTCATCCTTTGCCCTCGTTTTAATTTTTTGAAGAAAAATTGGTCCTGCGCAGAGATTATAACGCGGAACCAGAGTCTATTTATAGCAGTTGCTCTACCAACTGAGCTGACCACGACGATTCCCGTTTGTAGCACGAGATGGAATTGATCAACAACTTGAATTAATGGACAGGTGGTAATCTGTCAGATTTAGTCGAAATCCCCAAGGTAAATTACGTTTTCCCAAATAAAACCCTGATATCCACCTTTCGGGGTTAAGTAGCCAAATATACGTTTGTCTTTAAAACCGAACATGATTTGCCTTCCAAAAAAAGGCTCTCACGTTATTGCCATTGGCGCGCCCCGTCGCTTGAATTATAGAACAACGAAGTCACCCGTAGCCGCTGTAAAAAAAGCTACCAGTCGTTCTTTTATTATTCCCCGCTAATACATTTTGCTTGGCTTTCGGAAGGACCACATCCCGATAGGTAAAGGTTTACTACTCGCAACAGCTATGATTTGACCCGAGTCGTTGTCCTAGCGCGGGTTCAAATCACAAGCGACAAGCTTACGCTGTATAGGAGAAACTTCCAAAAAGGCGCAGACATTTACGCTTTCTTGTACACCACCTTAAAGTCGGCGCTTTTCATGTGACCTTTCAACATTACCTTAGTGTGCTGGGGCTCGAAGAAACAACGACGCAGAAAAGAAATGGCCGGAGTAAACTATAAATTGCCAAATCCCTTTCCGCTGGCGTAACGGCGTTAAGAAAGCAGATGGCGCCGAGATCGTTTTTTCTCTGCGGAGGAGAAGCCGATGACCTTCAATGTGCTGGCCATCTGTTGAATATTGCAGCGTGCTTAAAAGTGACCGCATGGACATCCTTACAACAACGGAAAACAACAAATTATTCAAACGTTAAGCTCACACATGATTTCAAAACTTGTCGACGGACATTCCAAAACGTCAAAAAGGTCAAACGATAGCTCTATGGGCATGCCAAATTACAAACCATTTTCATGATCTTCCTATTACAAAAAAAATATTATTCCGAATAAATGAACATGGAAGAAAAATACAAAACAAAACAAGCATTATACATCACGCCACTAGTAGGGACTTCAGGTTCGCCAAAAAAGAGTAGCGTTTTTCACAACACTATAAAATATGAGCAAATAAAACCAACCAATTGTAAAGATACGCACCTAGAAAAGTTTTCGTCCAAGCAACTTCATCCCAGCAGAAGAAAAAGATATAACTAAAAAAGATCGCTAAATAGCGGAGCCCCATTGCAAAGGTTGAAAAAAAAACAGCTCTCGAGGAAATCAGGCAAAATTTTTAAAAATCTACAAAAGAAACCACAATGTCGAGCCCAAATCAGTGCTACTTGCAAAGTGCGATCCCTGAGACACAGCAGTCGTAAGCCAGTGTTAGGTAAAAATTGTGCAGAAGCAATATCCTTCTCGTACCTAATTCTCTAAGGATCAGTGTAAGAAACTGAGTATTGCCTAATAAAATGAATTCCGAAATATCTACCCAAGCAGTCAAAAAATTCATGTTTCTGCGTCCACACTGGGGGAAAGTACCTCCATCAGGACTGTGCATATTTCAACCTAGGTGCTTCATATGATGGGATGTAAATGATGGCAAAAAGGTAGATATGAGACAGGCGACGAAGTGAAACCCATGTCTCACCCTTATCTGTGGAACAACGTGTTGAACAACAGGAGACTCTCCCTTGACTCAATGAAATCTACAGGTGCGAAACTAAGTAGAAAGCCGATTTGAATTGGTTCTCTGAAGAAAACTCAATGAAATAAAGTTGTAAGACAAGAACGCCTAAACAAGCCAAGTGCACCCCATTGAACACAATTGTCGACATAATTTCAAGGCCATTCGTTATTTTATGCACCAACCATCGGACGCCCAAGGTATTCACGGAGGATTATTTATCAAGATTTCTTTTGAAATGATATACCCAATACTAATTTATTTTTCAGAAGGAAAAACTTTAATCTTAAAACTCAGCTATCTCACATGTGCACACCTAGGGAACATTTTAACCCAGACTTAAAGCCGGGGGACATTTCCTCTAATACAATGTTCTCAAAACAATAATATCCGAAATGTCCAGGGCCAATAGTATTCGAAGATTAAGACCTGTTTTCCACTGTAAGACAACAAGAATGTCAGGCCCACACTTAAATGTAGAATCATAATCGGTTGCTCAATCGTTGAGCCGGCAAGACAATTCTTAAGTAATACAAAAGATACCCTCATTCTTCTGAATGCACTGCGCATGTAACTTAATTGACACATTGCAGTACATGCTCTTTTAATTCTTTAGGCATCGTAAATTACGACTAACACCACTTCAATTCCAATTGTCACCTACACTCTCCTCCTTCGTTACACTTCTTTCGTTGTTACATGTGTTTCGCACTCTTAGAACAACTGAACTTGACGTGCGGTCCATCGCCACTCTCCAAAGCACAGCACTTTTTCCTAGAGTCATTCCTGGCGCCTGCATTGTTACGGAGAGTGGTAAACTAAATGGAAAATTTTATGGTTCCCTCAATGCTCTCATAAAAGTTGAGAGGCTTTGACTGCTTACGGAAGTATATAAATAGATAGGCACCGCTTTCGGTTGTAACGATGCGCAGACCACAAAGGCCCCGGGCTCTGCTGGTCTTGCAGTATGCCTCAATGTTGAGAGCAGTCAGAAATTTTTACTGTGTGCAACTCCACAGAGAACTAATAATGACAACAAAATGGCCCATGTATTGACAGAACACATCCGATAGAACACATTTAAGAGCAAAACGATCAGATCCTACGATGTACTCATTGCTGTGATGTACCGCCCCCCATCCGAATCAGTGAGTGATTTTTTTCCAAAATTTTTAAAAACCTATTGAGGCTAATGATCACTTGAGGCTATGAAACCTATTGAGGCTAATGATCACTTTGCAGCTGTTGGATGTCCACAACCCCACCTGGTACAGATACCGTGCGAAAAATTTATCACCTCAAATTGTCTCAACACCATCTATTTGTACCCGACATATGAACATGAAATACTTAGCGAAATTTTGTCTCTTAAAGATGGATGTTCTTCCGGCGCAGTTGAGATAAAAATGCGACAGTGAAAAGCTATCAGTTCTATAGGGAGCATACCACTGGCGCACTTAACTAATCTTATTCTTTCAACGGGCAATTTCCCGGATAAAATGAAACTAGCGCGAGAAGTTTCTATCTATAAAGGGGGCCCACCTGACGATTTAAACAACTATTGACCGATCTCTGTGCTCTCGATATTTGCAAAAATAGTTGAAGAAATAATATATAAAAGATTCGTCGGGTTCTTGACTTCAAATACCTTAATTGTAAAGGAGCAATATGGTTTTACAAAAAATAAATCACTCGAGTCGGCTTTACTTGCTATTAAAGAAGACATAATTGAAAATATTGAGAGAGAGAGAGAGAAACAACTTTATTGAATCGATCCGGCAGTTCAGGGGAGGGGGTGTGGGAGGGGAGACTCTTGCGTGCCCGCTTGCCCCACGGAGGCGGCGGCCGTGCTGCGAGCCCGAAGGCGAGCACCGGTCGTCTCACGCTCCTAGGGGAACGTGGCACGTGCTGGACCTTGTCTCTGTGGGTAGTCTTGCTGCTTCTTCGTTGTGGTGTTCCATGTCTTCGTCCTAGCCCCGCGTTCACCCTATCCGTTGTCTCGCAAGCGAGACGACGTCCCGGGTTTCTGCCGGTCCAGGAGCTCGAGGCATATTTCTAGACTTGAAAAAAGCACTGGACAGCGTTCAACACGAGATATTACTGAAAAAGCTTCCTTTTTACGGCATCCGGGGCACTGCATGGTCTCTTCTAAAAAGCTATTTGTCTTCAAGAACACAATATTCGGTAGTAAACGGTCACAACTCCGAGATAGCAGCAATTAAATATGGAGTCCCTCAAGGGTCAATACTTGGGCCTATATTGTTTTTATTATATATCAATGACATTGTGAATATAGAAGGGAATGCGAAATTAGTCCTATACGCAGACGACACTAACGTATTTTTTTCAGGCGTGGACACTGATGAACTTTTCACGTGTGCTATCAATTGGTTGTCTGGCTTCAATACGTGGCTTACGGCTTACAAATTACAGCTTAACACCGCGAAAACAAAATGCCTACTTTTCAGATCTAGAGGACAGGCTGCACCCGCCAACTTGAGCCTAAAATTCAAGGATACCTATGTCGGCCAATCACAAACAATTCGGTTTTTAGGTGTTCTGTTTAACGGAACCTTGTCCTGGACGCAAAATGTAGACGCCTTGCGGAAAGACCTCTCTCGAGCAGTAGGGGCACTGAATAGACTGCGACATTATCTTCCGAATAAAATTAAACGGCAGATTTATTATGCAATGGTCCATTCTTGACTAAGTTACTGTAGCCTTGTGTGGTCCACCACAACACAGACAAACTTAAACTACCTTTTTTCGTTACAAAAACGGGCGGTGCGGGCTATAGATAACATATTCCTCCCGGAGAGTTGTATGCCCTACTTCGAGGTAAATGGAATACTAAATATCAGGAAACTATATAAGTACCGGTTGTCTTTAGAAATATATCGTAAGTACCAATGTCACAAACAAATTTAAGGCGGAGTTTCATAGAACCCAAAGCCCGTATGAATTAGGAACAAACTTAATCGCGAAACCATATTCAAGGACAGATTATGGGGGGCACTGAATGGCTTCTCAACTACCCAGGTTACTGAATCACGACAATGAGAACAGCAACACAGGCTCTACAAAAACAAAGGCTTAAGGAATTGTGTGCGTCCTATTGGCTGGCGCTATCTCTCCTGTTTCTCAAAAGAGGACTTGGTCAACGTAGATACGCTGGCCCGTTAAACGCTCCAGGCCCCCCCCCCTTTTTTTTAATGGCTTAGGCGTTTCCCTGCCTGCGCCTTTCCTCATTTGTTTTGTAGCGCTTCAGCGCATGGCTGCCTCGGGCGAGCTTCCTTCGCAGTTCCAGGTCGCAGTCAGATGTGCCCAATGCGCTGTCCGTCCATTGGACCTCCCGGAGAAAGTGTCGCCATGCGGGTTGTGGGTGGAGGCCGCACTCCACTGCTTCGACCCTCGCTTTCCAGAGGGCGTGAAGTCCGATGGCTAGGACACAATCACGGAAAGCGGGGTGCTCTGTGTCCACGCACAGGAACTTGAGGCCCGGCCAAGTGACGTTCCACGACGTTCTGAAGCACGATTGTATTTCGTGCCAGAAATACATCGCCGTGTTGCAGTCAAGGAATGCATGTTCTGCGGTTTCCGGTTTGCCACACAGGAGGCATCCGGCGCCCCAGGGGAGGAAGAAGCCCCGCTCCTGCTGACGCGCCATGACTGGCAACACTACCGCGTGGAAACGGAAGAAAAAATCTTTTGTGCTGACTGGGATGGGGAATTGCCTGACCCGCTTGAGCACATCGCCTCCACCCTGAGGGACCGGTGGCTGACGGTACAGGGGTGGTGGCAGTGTCTGAGAAACTAGGTCCCAGTATAACTTTCGCGGCTTCACAGCGATCAGGTATTCCCAAGAAAAACACGTCTGAAGTGAAGCCACCGCGCTGGCTATCTCCCTGTAGAACCCGGTGATACGAGAGCCATGATCGACAGGCGCTAATGTGGCAAGCCACTGCCGCAAGTGAAGGGAGCCTAGGCATTGGATGGCCGCCTGAAGAACACAGAATGGAAGGCTACGGACACGCCTTATATCCTTGACTCATTCAAATTACTGCTGACGAGTGCTCTCTCGTCAGCAGTTGCCACAAGTGCAACAACATTAACGTAACGCAAACTACTTAACGTCGTGCGCCCCCGGAAATGCTCTGCATTTGATCGTGCCCCTCCCGAGGGGGATGTTGACGCTACCTCTTGCAAAGACCGAGTACAACCGCCGAGAACAAGGTCCCACGAGCTGCGCGCGCGCCATGGACTGGTGGCGCCATCTGTCAGATGCGACGCGAACTACTATCAAGGCAGTGCGAAAAACGAATGCGCCAAATACAAACTTTTTTGTGTGTTCCTTTGTGTAACCGCTACGCCGTTCGGCCGGTCCGTCGCGGAGTTCAGCCGAGCTAGCCTTGCGGCCGAGTCTCGCAGGTCGAGCTTGGTCGCCGTAAGAACCCCTGGTCTTCACATTTTTGGCGCCCGAACGTGGGACTCGTCTTCAGTCGTATTCGAGGTTCGCTAGCTCCAAAAAGGAACATGGCACACGACTATGAGTTGGCGGATTTGATGCTGTTGGCCGACCTTTGTGGTCATGCCCGGAAGCCTACGCAATGCCCTGCATCAACAGAGTCCTCAGCAGCCGCAGACTCGGCTCAGGTCCCCCTTCTCCACGGCCCCTACGCAACCTCAGCCGCGGCTTGCGCGGCAACGGGAATCCCGGAATGCTCCGGATTCCACGAACGCTCTTCGTCAGGCGACGCCGTGCGTTCATACTCCAGGTGCCGGGCCTACACAGACGCTGAAGCCCCAAACAGCGCGCCTCTCGTGCCAGTCGGCTTGCAGACGCCCGTAAGCGGAGGAATGTTTGCGGACGCAGCTTCCATTACGAACGCTCTCGCAAGCACTATGCAGCAGGCGCTGCAGGTGGCGCGCTCACCCGAGCCCAGGGTGCAGCTACTGGTGCCGACGTACAGCGGTTACGGCGATCAGTCGAGCGCCAACGCTTTCCCGTTGGCTCTGAGCCGTTACGAGCAGGCGACCGCCATCAGCGAGAGCGCAGTGCTGCGCACAGTCCTGCCCGCAGCTCTAGTCTACCAGGCCGCCCGGTGATATCGGATGATAGGCCACATGGCGTGCACGATGGACGACTTTCGATTATCAGGGAAGAATTCCTGCCCATCGACTACCTACCAAGAATGCGTAGGAGTTGAAAATGCGCACCCAAGCCCAGGATGAATTGCTCGTAGAGTACGTTCGTGCGATGCAGGAGCTTTACGAGTACGCCGATCCACATGCCCCGAGTTCGAAGCGGGTCGATCGAGTCGTCAGGCAATGCCACCCCACCTTTGCCTTGTACTTGAGGAACTGCAGTTGTAGGGATCTCAACGAGCTGGCGGCTGAAGCTCGCCGTGTGCAAGCAGCCGTCGCAGCTGCACGCGCGTAGCGGCTTCCGCCGCCTCCGGTGGAAACACTGGAACAAAGCTGTGCTTGGCGCGGCGTTACGGGCAGCGGACGGGCCGAGCCAGGCTCTACGTTGATACCCAGGCAACGAGACACGCTCGATGTTGGGGCCAGAGCGCTGGACCCCTACTCGTATGGGTTGCGCTACGCGGAGGCGATACGGCCGGAGTACCTGCCAGCCCCACACGCAGAGCACAGGACAAACCGGTCGGACGATCGGTCGGCGAACGCGTGCCCAGGCGGGCGTCCCTACACGGGATCGGCGCTGCCGCAGTTGCTTGCACCCGCTCACAACTCGCTCACGGAGAACCGTATGCGGCCGCTCGGTCGTGGAGCGCCCTAGCAGCCTCAACCATCGCGTCACGCCGCCCGGAGCCCTGTCCGCTGCTGCAAATGTCGCCAGGTCGGTCACATTGCGCGATTCTGCCCATTCAAGCAGGGAAACGGGCTTAGCCGTCGGTGAGTGCACCGGCGGCGGATCGAAGCGCCCGAGGGGCAAGCATCGCCACCTCTCCCGCCGCGTACAGAGTCGGAGTACCGACAAATGTTCCGGGGCCCTTTCTCGAACTCGCAGTCGCGGGGCGGGAGTTTAAGGCACTTCTGGACACCGGGGCAAGCACTGCGCTAATAGGGGACATAGGCCGTTTCCCATCTCGAGCGCAAAGCCATTTAGCTGCGCGCGCGGGAGCTGCCGCTCCAGATGGCGTGTGGTGATACAACGTCAGGCGGTGACATACGCCTCGTCATGCACTGGGGTCAGCGTGTGAGGCCAAGGCGTTTCGTTCACTTGGCCAAACTCACGGCCCCAGTCATAATGGGGAGAGACTTTATGTCCAAGGCTGAGCTTGCCGTCGGCATCGGCAACGGATGCTATCGTGAGAACCCGTTTTCGCCGCTCAAACCGTTCGCCGAGCCGTCGATCGCATCGAGGCCGCTATGTGGGCAGATGGGGAGAGACTTCATGCCCAAGTCTGGGCCTGTCGTCGACATCGGCAACGGAGGCAATCGGGAGAACCCGCTCTCGCCGCTCAAACCGTCTGCTGAGCCGCCGCTTCCAGTGAGGCCACTGACGTCAGTGCGCCTCTCATCCAGCGGCCGTGCCACTGAGCGGGCAGGGGCAGGCGGCCGAAATGTCCCACTCCCCTGCGCCGAGACAAGCAGTCGTTTCTGGCGCAGCCGGTAGTCGGCGCGCACAGCAACCTCCGAGCACGGTCGTCGTTGCCGCCGCGGCTGATTTTTCCTGCGCCGCACGCTCTCCACCCCTAAGCCCGGACGAGGATTTACGCGCGCTCCTAGCAGACGCTAGCGAGCTGACAGCGGCACAGCGTGACCGTGTCTTGTCGTTGTTAGGCGACTTCGGCGAGATATTCACTGAGCAAGCAGGTTGCACCAAGTTGGTGCAGCACTGCATAGACACCGGCGATGCTCAACCATAAAAATGCAACCCCTGTCCCGTCAGCCCCGCCAAACGGCAGGCAACTGATGAGGCGCTGGAAGAACTGCTGAAAGCAGGCATTATCCGCCGCTCGACGAGTCCCTGGGGGTTCCCAGTGGTTCTCGATGGAAAGAAAAACGGTAGCTGGCGTTTATGCGTGGACTACCGGCGGCTGAATGCGGTCACGAAAAAGGATGCGTTCCCCTTTCCCGAGCGTAGGCGAGATCGTCGCGAATCTTGGAGGCGAAAAGTATTCCTCTATTCTGGACGCCAGCAATGGGTACCTTCAGGTTGAGATGCGTTCTGGTGATGAATGCAAGACTGCGTTCACTTGCCATCGGGAGCTGTACGAGTTCGTACGTATGCCCTTTGGTTTGTGCGGGAGTCCCTGCACATTCCAACGATTGATCGACCGGGTACTCGGTGAGGCAAAGGGGCAGCACGCCCTCGCCTATTCAGACGACAACGTCGTCTTTTCCCGCACCTTCGAGGAGCACCTCTGCCACCTGAAAGACGTCGTAGGAAAACGCCAGGCGGCTGGCATCACCATCAATCCTGCCAAGGCGCAAATATGCAGCGCTCAGGTCAGCCTGCCCGGCTATCGGATCGAACGCGGACAGGGGTCCCCGATCCCGAGAAACTTCGGCCGATCTTGGAGTTTCCCACGCCGAAGGATGTCGCCGGAGTCCGGCGCTTCCTAGGGATGATCGGCTACTACCACCAGTTTATGCCCGCTTGCGTGTGCCTGCAAGCACCCTTCACAAGACTGTTGAGGAAATCCGCCCCTTGAGAGTTGGGAGAGGAGCAGGAACGCTGCCTAGGCCAGCTGGCGGAAGCTGTCCCAGACACTGCATCGCTGAAACTGCCGGATCTGAACAGGCCGTTCGTTATCCAGACGGATGCGAGTGACCTCGGCGTAGGGGCAGTTCTGCTCCAAGCGGACGGAGAACAACTGCGACCCGTGGCTTTTGGCGAGCCGTGCGCTGACACCGGCAGAGCGAAACTACTCGGTCACCGAGAAGGAGTGCCTGGGCATAATCTACCCACTTCGCAAGTTTGAGATGTACGTAGAGGAGGTCAAATTCACGATTGAGACCGATCACATGGCCCTGACACGGCTTTCATGCCTCCGCAAGCCCTGCGGGAGGTTCGCGCGATGGGCCCTGACATTGCAATGCTTCGAGTACGAAGTACGCTATCGCAAAGGTGCCACAAACGTGGTTGCCGACGCGCTGTCACGAGCGGCCGTAAACGACACCCAACCGGCTGGAGAAGCCGAGGAGGATGCGGAGGGCCAGGAAACTCTCTCGGCGCGGGAGGAGCGCGATGCGCGGGATTCCCCGTGCATCGAAAGCTCAGCGCACGTGCATCTCGTCGGGGGAAGACTTCCTCTCGAGGTGGCGTTCAGTCGGGGAGAGCTACTCGAGCCTCAGCAGGAACACCTGTTTTGTAGTGAGGTAATCGCAAGTCTTAGTGAACTGACGGACCCTCAGGCAAATCAAACACCGAAGAATGACAGGCCCCGGGAAGCTGCTGGTATTGCTGCTGGCGCGAGCTCTAATGCAGCTGGTATTGCTGCTAGTGAGCTGGAGATTTACCTGCTTGACGCCGACGGAGCTCTGCTGAAAAACGACTCGACGAGTGTTTTAAGGCCATGATCCCGCACAAGCTCAGGTGTGCTGTTTTGCAGAACACCATGACGGAGACGGTCACGGTATTGCACCAAAGACATGGCGGAAGCTTTGTCGGTATGATACCTGGCCCGGCATGAAGGCACAAGTATGTAGTTACGTACGCACATGACACGTCTGCCAAGAGCGCAAACCACGATGCGGTAAGGCGCCGGGCTTCCTACAGCCTATCGTGAGCACAAAGCAATTGGAGATCCTGGCGTGCGATCTGATGGGCCCGCTGCCGCGCAGCAAGAGAGGGTACAAGTTTGGACTCTTGGGGACGTGCCACTTCAGTGGGATCGCTGAACTCTGTCCGATGCACAAAGCGACAGCACAGGACGTCCTGCAAAAGCTGTCCGAAGTGTTCTGTCGCTACGGATTCCCGGAGCGGCTGATTACCCACAACGCCACGTATTTCACATTAAGGTTGTTTCGTGAAGGGGTGTGCGGCCATGGGTGTCAGGCAGCAAACAACATCGTGCTATCATCCCCAGTCCAACGTGACAGAGCGCCGCAATCGTGACGTGAAGCCACTGCTAGGAGCTTAAGCCAGATGGCAAAAAGACAGGGACGAGCACTTGAGCTCAATCTCCTTCGCTCTGCGCACAAGCGTGAATCGGTGTACTGCCTTCACGGCAGCGTTCCTGATGGTCGGCAGGGAGCTGAACACGCTGACGGACACGGTTCTGGCCAGGCGGTCGAACGGAGTCCCCGCTAAAGCAGCAGACGCGGCTTACGCACAGCGCTTGCGCGAGCGGTTGGCAGACGCCTTCAAGGAGGCAAACCGCAGTCGCGGTAAGGCCCGGGCCGAGGAGAAGGTGGCCTATAACCGAGCTCATCGAGACGTGGCGTACCAGGTGGGCGACACTGTCTTGAAATGGAACCACGCGTCAAGTGACGCTAGCGCGGGGTTCGCGGCCGGTCTCGCACCCAGGTGGGTCGGACCGTTCGTGGTCACCGAGAAGTTCTCGCGGCTAAACTACAAGCTGAGAGACCCGATTTCGGGTCGAACCAGTGGTTTCATTCACGTGGACGAGCTGAAGCAGTACTCATCTTGGTGGAAAACAAAGGCGCTCAAAAACAGGGACGAAGGAAGACGTAGACAACACGGCACTTTGTTGTCTACGTCTTCCTTCGTCCCTGTTTTTGAGCGCTTTTGTTTTCCACCAAGATGAACACATACCAACTAGCCCAACTTTCCGTTCTTCTGAAGCAGTACTTTCAGAGGGAAGATACTGCCGACGCTCCAACGTAGGGCGCGCGAGACCGCGAGCTCGAGGGAGGCGCGGAGGGAAGTCTCCCGAGGCACCGCTACAACACCCGCAACCACTATCTCCTGAGGTGGTTGCGGGCCACCATCTCCTGGGGGTTTAAGCCCCCACGCCCCGGGTCCGAGGGATCCTCCATCCGCGACACCAGCACGCCAGGCCTGCTGCGAGCCAGCCGGGCCAGCCGCTACCCAGGAGGATCGAGAGCCCAGCAGCTGTTTACACCAAATCCGCACCCTGCCGCCCGTACAGCGAGCGAGCAGCGCGGCGGCTCGTTCTCGTGCGGTCAGCTGATCGTGCCCCCCCCCCCTTCCCCTGTTGGCGGGGGCGCCCGCCTAAGGTGCGCCGAGCGAAGGCCATCGTCGGCGCTAGGCTAACCAGCCACCTGGGAGGCAGCACCACGAACGCGGCGTCCAGCCCGGAGGGTCCAGTTGTCAGGGGTCGTCACTGCTGACAAGTAAGCAGAGCCCGTAAGCAGCGGAAGCCGCCGGCGGTGCGGCAAGCAAACGCACCCTTGGCGCGGGGCGAACCGCTGCGGGAAGTGACCGCCTGGGAGCAACCTGCTGCCCGGGCCCTGCCTTCAATCGGCCCAGCCTACTCCACCGGCGGGGCCTGCGGGCCATCGGCCGGCTGACAGTGGACGCGGCAACCTTTCTGTGCAGACTGACGAAAGCGGGTCAACCGGCGGATTGTGCCGAACTACGTGTGCTATGTGGCGGCGACGTGCGGTGCAACGTGGACTGTGGCGCAGTTGCGCATGTGCGGCGTTGGACTGCTTTGATCCCGAGGAGTGGACGAGTCAGCGCAACAAGCGGTGGGACCACCGCCGCCCGGAACCCTCGAGTTCGAGGGGTTCGGTCAAAGGGCGGAGGGATGTGGGAAACCCTGAGTCCTGGCGCTTTCCCCATGCCTCGCCGCCCGCCGCCAAGGCGAGGGGAAGGCCCCTTCTCTCCCCTCGGCGGCGCGTCGCTCCCCGCGGTGCAGGCATGTCACAGCGGAAGAGCGGCGGTCGCTTGTCACGTGACCGGCTCTTCTGGGCCCTGGTGGGCCGGTCTCGGTGCGCGGGACGAAGGAAGGGTCTCTTGGGTTCGAGCAAGCGATGGAGACAAACGTGAGTACTGGAAATCCGGCTTTCCCCTTCCTTTGTGTGCCCCATAGCACCTGTATCCTGATCCTCGCCGGGCGGCTGGGTCAGGACGAGCGAGGAGTCAGCGACGTTATTGGTGGAGCGCCAATAAACGCGAGTTTGGCCGTTGCATTGTTTCTTGTGTGTTCCTTGCTGTTCTCTGCCGCTACGGTGTTCGGCGGTCCGTGGCGGAGTTCAGCCGAGCTAGCCTTGCGGCGGAGTCTCGCGGGTCGAGCTTGGTAGCACCGCACGCGTTATGCGGAGGTTGTGGGTTCGAATCCCGCTTCCGGAAAAAACGGCGCATTTTTTCTCGACTTGAATTTTCAATTATTTATTCCTGCAAAAAAAAAAGAAAATACAATCATACCTCATTCGGCACTATAAAACACTGTTAAAACGCCAAACAGCACTGGCAATAAGGACTGCAACATTGATATATATATATATATATATATATATATATATATATATATATAATATATATATATATTCTTTTACGATCTTCGTGCAACAGATTGCACATTCAGGTTTCAGCTGTCCGTAAACAACACTGGCTCCAACCGAACCCAAAACAATCTCTCAAAGCTAGAGAGAGACTGGTGGGGCAGTCTGTGGGTGTTTCATGTAAACTGTAGGTGCGGGATTGCGCTCATACTATTACACAAAAATGGCGTTTTTCGATCCGCAGGTTTTCTATCCACGCCGCCAATGTAAATACTTTTCATGTGTTTAAAAAGTGCTGTGACACTTTTTTTATTTTAGTTTTACGAGCTTATGAATACCTACGTTATCATTCGCCACCACTATTTCTCCCTTGACGTTTGTGTTTTCTTCTTCATTTCACACGTAAATCCGATGTGCAACAGGTTGCACGCCATGACGCTGTTCAACCTTCGCGACTACATTTGGCAGAACAATTATTTCAAGTTTTTTGATTGATTGTAGGTCTTAACGCGCCGACGCAACGCAGCCGATGAGGCGCGCCGTAGTGGAGGGCTCCGGATTAAGTTTGACCACCTGAGGATCTTTTACATGCGCCGAAATCTCGTACACACGGGCGCTTTTGCTTTTCGCCTTTATCAGAAAAGCGGCCGCCGCGGCCACGAATCTAAGCCGTGACCTCGTGCTCAGCAGCAGAACGCCTTAACCACAGAGCCACCACGGCGGGTTATTTCATGTTCCTCTTTCGTTCTATTGAACTAAGGGGTCTATACGGGCGAAGGCCCTTAGGAGCTGGGGCTGTTGGTGTCTCCGTTTGTCGTCGTTGCAAACGTCGTCTTACGTAGTCATGGTACTAAAGCACCGAAATACTCGTTGTGCTCCTCGCAATAGAACGTAAGGTGGACTAAAAAAACATTAGGATAAAAAACACCGGGACACTCGTTTACTCCACTCGCTGGAGCGCTTCGTAAGGCATCCTAAAAAATCACCAGCACACTCGCTAAGTCCTCCCGCTAGAGAGCTTGGTGCTTCAAAGACAACAGACTTTTACAACAAAGCTGTATACCTCTACCCCCAAATTTTTTACCTGAGTTGGCAAAAACGTCAAGCCCTCAAGAATACACTTACTACTGCATGCTCCACCCCTCCCCATGTTTCACGTTCCTGGAGACGGACAGATTTTTTTATTGCACATCAATTATAAACAATCTCTTGAGATGCTGTTCATGCCTCTGTCCCCGAAATTCTTTAGAAGATTGCGGCAAATTGGGACAAGCAGCACCGATAACACGTCGTTGTTTCTTTTGTGCAAGACTTCCTTTTCCCTGAAAGATTTCAAAATATAAAACAATGCCTAAGGGCTTGCCAAGGTAACGTTCTTCAGGCCTGTCAGGTGGACTTCCCAGGATCGAACTGATTAATTAAGCACTTGCAGGTGAAGGGAATACTTTGGTAGCCAACGCAGATATTTGGTGTGGTAAAAGCAAGGAAGGCAGACATATTCTCATAGTAGAGTAAGTTAATCCTCGAATTCCCAATGCATCTTATTGATTTTCAACGCCTGCGAGTTGGAAGTACTTGGTTTGACTAAGTTGGCAGCGCTGCAACTGACTTCAAGAAAGCTTTCGAACAGGTAAAAGGCCCCTACCAGCTCGCTCGTCCACGCGACTTTGGGATTCTGGATGGAGACTTGTTCCTAAAACATTACCACCATTCTAGATAAATGGTCTGCTTAGAGTCGCTATCTCAGTACACAGATTGGAGCGTCAAAGATTCCCGATGTCCCCAGTACTCTGCGAGATTATCGCCACATCAGACACAATATGAGGCTTTTTTCTCCTAAACGAGGTATTGCAGGTCCTGGCATACGCTAACGATGCGGCCTTCTTTTGCACACCCCGTCGCAGACGGGTGAGGCAGTTGAGCTATCTCGACGCTTCTGCCGTTTCTCTGAGGCTGAAATTGCTATGGCAAAATTAGAGGTATCTTGGATTGGCTAGTGGGTGTGCAAGACTCGACACTCTTCTGCGTAAAGTGGATGGAGAGTGTTGAAAGTTACCTCGGCGTATATGTCGACATGAGTAAGGCGTCCTTGCCAAGAGGGCGGGGAAAACTGGCGGCAGGTTAGAGGAAACTTCAGGCGTAGGGGACGAAGCACATCGCCTTTTTCTCAAATGCGTACGTCTGCACTGCCCTCGTGTTCCCTGCCATGCTTTACGGTGCACGCATCAATATGTGCTCCTACGAGCGAAGCTTTTGTTCGAAGATTACGGTGACCAACCATGGCATCTTTCAGGCGCGTTCTGTGCGTGATACTAAGTAAAAAGGGTTGTTTTCCCATACTCAATACAATGTAGTCGAGACGTAGTGGTGCCGAATTCTGAGATCCAGGGACATTTATTCCTCCAATTTGTGCTTGAAGAGTGTCATAGCAACGATGAAGATCAAGAACATCGGCAAAAGATAAAAAGCAAAAGAACTGTACGGACGTCAAATCACAGAGTTTTGACGCTTTCTGACCAATAAGGATGTAAAAAGTTATGTGATTTTTCTGTGTTTAGTGAGCCGTTCTACACCGGGTACTATAGGGTAGACAATGTTTTTTATTACGTACCACCTCCGCAAAATTTTCTACGCTAAGATGTAAAATTTACGATCTTTCCCTAGAAAAATTGTGAGAAGTGCAAAACATGTGTGATATCAAAACTGAACCAGCAGTGTTGCAAAACTGTCGCTAGACGTGATCCCAAAATTTGCAGAAAATGCGTCGAATTGATGGCCAAACCTTCAAATTTCCGATTCGCCAACAAAATTTGAACCCACGAGATAATTTTTTTGCGCACTAGGAAAATGCCTCTACTAACCATTTATCTCAAAACTGTATGTATCTCAAACTGTGCGTATCTCAAAACTTAAAATCGTGACTGACGCTTGTATTGCTTTATTGCGTACAGTATTGCCTTCATGCAATTATGATGCATGATGCCATGATGCCTTCATGATTCATGACAGTATTGTCTTATCTAGAACCGCTCCCTTTTTGTGATTTTCAATTACCCGTTTTGTCAGAATGGAAGCCCTGTTTCATACAAGAGCCGCGTGTCCATAGATCTTATCAGAGCTTTCTGGTAGACCAACTAATTTATGGGGCAATACATTATTTTTTTGACGAGTTGCCACCGGTCCCACCAACAAAGCTTTTGCATTAAATGTTTAGTGGGTGTGCAAAGCTGTCAGCTTTGAATGTGCGTGTAAGGTTATAGTAACACGGCAATTTGTACAGCGTACTTCAAAACCACGTTCCCTTGCTCGACTCTGCCACCGGCCCTGCTACTGAACACATACATATTGTATGTCTTCCTCAAACTCCTTTTCCATGAATTGCTCTCTACACAAGGCGCACGGATGCACCCCCCGAATTTTTCATTGCGAAGCAGCAAGGAAATTTTCATGGATTTGTATAATGCGCTCTGAAAACGACACTGTCACAATACAAGCACGTTGCTTTTTCTATTAACAAGTTTACCAGCGCATGCAGAAGGCGACACAAACGCAAGAAATGACGAAAGAAAGCACGGAACTACGACTCACTTTTCATTTAAAAAAAACATATAAACCCGTGCACACTCAATAGCATGGCCAATACAACCTGTCGTTAACAGTTATGCTCTCGCCGTAAGCTCGTTACAATCGTTGCACCAGATAATCTTTGTTTTTCGAGAGCGCAAACTTTCTAGTCGAGTGCTCTTTCTAGTTTCTAAAGGCTTCTCGAGTTTGAATCGGAGTGAGGACAAAGCTCAGACGTCGAACGGCTCCTGAATCATTGAAGTGAAGGACAAAGTTGAATACCATGAACTAGACAGAGTTCAAAAACCATGCGCTGACTCTTCCAGCATAAGGATGTCTTCAGCCACCCATGAAGAGGAGGTCCCTGTTACAGAGAAGACAAAGATGATAGAAAAACTAAGAATGAGGGCCAATAGCTATAATGGTTAATTGCGAAAAGAGGACAACAGGAGCCACAACAAGCACTCTGACCAACGGTTATCTTGCCTTCGCATTACATGCCCTGCCCACGTCCATTTATTCTTCTTCATTTCTACTAGTATGTCCTTAACACGCGTTTGTTCCCTGACCCACTCCGCCCTCTTCTTGTCCCTTAATGTTACACCTATCATTTTCCGCTGCATTGCCCTCTCAGCCGTTCTCAATTTAGGATGAACCCTCTTAGTGAGCCTCCAAGTTTCTGCACCGTAGTTGAGTACCGCCAAGACGCAGCTGTCATACACTTTCTTCTTTAGGGACAATGGTAGGCTGGTATTCCTTATCTGAGAATGTCTGCCGTATGCACTCCACCGCATTGTGATCCTTCTAATTATCTCTGCCTCATGGTTGGGATCGGGGGTCAAAACTTGCCCTAAGTAGATATATTGTTTCACCACTTCCACTACCTCGCCCCCTATCCCAAACCTGAGCTTCCCCGAGGTTATTTATATTTACTTTAGTTTTCTGCATATTAATTTTCAAGCCCACGGTTCTACTCTGTTCATCAGTGCGGAAAGCATGCTTTGGAATTCGTCCCCCGAGTTACTTAGCAAGGCAACGTCATGACCAAATCTGAGGTGACTGAGTTATTCTCCATTAACCCTTACTCCCACCTGCTCCCAATCCAACGTTCTGAATACTTCTTGTAAACATGCTGTGAATAACATTGAAGAGATTGTGTCTCCTTGTCTGACGCCCTTCCTTATAGGTATTTCACGGCTCTCCTTATGGAGGATAATGGTAGCTGTGGACCCATTGTAGATATTCTCTAGTATTTTTACATAATGCTCATCTACCCCCTGGTTCCTTAAACCTGAGTGACTGGTAGGATTTCGACCGAGGGAAATGCTTTCTCATTATCTATAAATTATCTCACTATCTCATTATCTCATTATCTCACTAATTCTCATTATCTCACTATCAAATGCTTTCTCATTATCTATAGGGATTCAGTATACTCAGCGCACTTCTCTATCACCTGATTGATCGTGTGAATATGGTCCATTGTTGAATAACCTTTACGGAACCCTGCTTGTTCTTTAGGTTGACTGAAATCTAAAATTTCAGAAATTTTTTTAGCGATTACCTTTGTGAGTACCTTGTAGACGACTGACAGTAAGGTGAATGGCCTGTAATTTCTGAAGTCCTTCATGTCACCTTTCTGATGGATTGGGATGATGTTAGCGTTCTTCCAAGATTCCGGTACACTTCCGGTCATTAGGCATTGCGTATACAGGTTTGCCAGTTTTTCAAGTACAAGTTCTCCGCCATCTTTCAAGAGGTTTGCTGTTATCTGATCCTCACCAGGTGCTTTGCCCCCTTCATTTCTTTCAAAGCCTTCCTTACTTCTTCGGTCGTTACTGGTGGGATGTCTATCTCCACTGAACTACTGTTTCGTAGGCATTATCCTGGATGTCCCGGCTACTGTACAGATCCCTCTAGAAGTGCTCGGCCACTGTGATTATTTTATCATTATTTGTGATGACATTGCCTTGTTTATCTATAGGTGCATACATCTGATTTTCCCCACGCCAAGACGCCTCTTCACTGCTTTCTGGCTACCTTCGTTCTTTACAGCGTATTCGATCCTCTCCATATTATACTTCCGTATGTCAGCTGTCTTGCGCTTATTGAATAACTTCGAAAACTCCGCTAGTTCTGTTCTGTCAGCTGGGGTGGAGATTGTCACGCTTTGGCGCTTCATAATTAGAACTTTCGCCTCCTTGGAAAGTTTACTAGTATCCTGTCTGGCCATCGTGCCCCCGACTTATACTGCACACTCCGTGATAATGCGTGTAAGGTTGTCGCTGCCTTCCTCTGTCGTAGGCTCGGCTTCCTCGGTAAGAGCTGAATATGGGTTCTGCAGCGCGATCCTGAATTCTTCTAGTCTACGCCTTACTGTTAGCTCATTGTTCGGCTTTTTTTCGTACTAGCTTGTTACGGTTACCTCCTCAAATCTAGCTTAATTCGAGTTAATGCTATATTATTCTTCTATGTTGCCAGCTATGCTTTTATTGACTAGAAATCCCACTCCCAGTTCTCTTCTGTTCACTACACCACGGTAACATAGGACGGGTTCATTTTTTAGCACCGTAAAGGCTTCACCTGTCCTCCTCACTTCCCTAAGCCCTATGACATCCCATTTATTGTTCTTTAATTCCTCGAACAAAGCATCTAGACTCGCTTCACAAGATGAGGTTCTCGTGTTAAACGTTGCCAGGTTCAGATTCTAATGGCGGCCTGTCCGGGTCCAGGGATTCTTAGCACCCTCTTCTGCATCACAGGTTTGACTGCCGCCGTGCTCAGTTTCTTCGCAGCCACTGGAGAATGAAGGTCGTGGGTTAATAGGCGTATTCATGGGAGGTTGTGGCTGTTACTACACCAGGGTGGCCAATCTTGCTCTGGTGAGGGAGTGCGTTACCGGCAATGGTCTCCGGGGTCAGGCCGCATCCCAAGCCCCAATCTGCAATTCGATTATTGCGCGCATTTTTCCCGCGCAGACACGTAAATACACGACGGCGTAAATACACGGCGTTTGACAAACGCGGCTCCGGAAGCTTCGAAGTTAGAATTCCTACGTGGCAGGCCCAGTGGCCTTACTAAGAAAGAGGAAAATAAAAAGTTGTCCAGGGCACATACTGCAGCATTATTCTCTGCACACGCAGCTTATTTCCTTGCCGCGGCGGAGACTAAGATGGGTCCAGGGAGCCTTGCGAACGTGAATGTTTCCTGCTTTCTGAGTTGGCCTTTAAATACACGGCGGGGGAGCTTCGAAGTTAGAATTCCTACGCGGCGGTCCAGTGGCCTTACTAAGAAAGAGGAAAACAAAAAGTTGCCCGGGGCACACACCGCAGCATTGTTCTCTGCACACGCAGCTTATTTCCTTGACGCGGCGGAGACTGAGATGGGTCCAGGGAGCCTTGTTCCGAGACAATATGACAATATGATCCAGGGAGCCTTGCTCCGAGACAGTTATGACAATATAATGCATCACTCTGCAGGACCGAATGCTGAAGAGGGAATGGTCGGAAGAACGCCGGTAACTCGGCAAAGACACTTCATTAGCGTCCAGGAACGGTAGCATGCATTTGAAGGTTCCCGAGCGGTTGAGTGCGCGAAGAAGCGCCTTTTACTGTAAGCTCGTCTTAGAGTCTAGGATACCGCTGCGTGCCATGTTCCTAAGGCATTTGCGGCAGCCAATAATCAGGGCCACAGAAAGTCGGCTCTGATGATTGGAGGGAGAACGTCCTTGACGACAAAGATACAACAAAGGGTACGCATGGAGCCGCTGTAAAGGGTCACCTACTTTTATTCGAAGGTTTGTATTTTCGATGCAAGAGCATCGGTCGGGAGGAGTGGAGGCAGGAGTACGGCGTCATTTATCCAACGCTCTAGGAAAAACTCCCAACTCAGAACCAAAGTTGGCAAGATAGCGGACGTTTTCGCACGGTTGGTGACGTGGAAGAGAAGACAGAACCTGGGGCGAGAAAAGTGGTCGCCTTCACTGTAAAGCCCGAGCATTTCCCGCGGCGAGCAGGGCTGGCGGCACTGCGATGCGCCAGAGTCGTATTGGTGGTGCGACGAAAGGGCAGCGGCATGCGCAGAACGTTGGCTACAATGACTGCGGCTTCGACGGCGAGGCTGTAAAGAACAGGCCTGCCTTATTCGAAGGATAGTCAGATCAGCTCCAAGCTCCGCGACTTGCCGAGTGAGCTCTGCATTAGCATTGAGGAGGCATGCATAGCAGTTGCCACCAGCTGCACAGGGAGAGTCAGGAGTATTGCGACCGCAATGGGGTAACGGGGAAGGAATGCATGCGACGTAATTATTTTCTAGGTCGGTGGTCACCGAGCTCCTTCGATGCGAGGAGCAGCTGTATTCGAGGAGGCGCCGTTAGGTAGTGCGCTGAGTTCGTGCCCATCTATGGTGGTCATCAGGGCATGAGCAGGCGGGGAGCGTAGAATGTCGCAAACTTGAGCAGTTGTGGGTATGAGCGCTCCAATGACGTCTTCGAACATGGTCAAGAGCGAGATAAAACGCTGACGTCGGAATAACGACTCGGTGGCAATGAGCCAAAGTTCGAATTCCAGAGGTCAGAATTTGGGGAGGTAAAGAACAAATACATGGAGTTCAACGGGGGGGAGGGGGGGTGGGAGGGGAAGGTTGCGATGACCAAGATGGCGACACATTATGGGAGATATCCCGGGCCATTGCGTACAGGTGGAGTAAAAACCACCGTAAGTATAGAGGTTTGTGCTCCGTGCGAAGATAACAAATAAACAAAGGAGTTCGGAGCGGAGACATGCAATCTGGCGTTACTATTTTGTAGCCTAGAAAAACCAGGCAGACGTCGGTCTGTCATTTTGTTGCCGTCACACGCCATTTTGGGGGCATTCAATGGCGACTTTTGAACGCCGACACTGTTACTGATGCTTCACTGTCGAAATGTTGACTCGCAGAATATTTAGACTATCTGGCAGAGCCGACTCTTGGTGCTTCTTCTGAAGCGAATGATGGTGGAAAAGAATTTTTACCTATATCTTCCCACGAATTCATGAAGTGTAAAAAGTGTAGGTCCTAAGGAGACCATTTTTTATCAGCTGGACAAAAATTCTTTCGGTGAATTTCATACTTGTTCCTAAATGGCGATTGCCTAACAAAAATTGGTTGTTCAGAAATCGCGTCCGAGATATTAGTTCTTTATGCAGACCAGAGGTTACACGCTGCGCCCCTCCCTTAAGCCTCCTATGAGCGGTGACGGCATTTTATATTTTGGCAATTAATGATCAGAATATGTTTTTGAGTGTCGTTAAAACAGATGCTTTCTTGAAATAGTTGGGTGATAGTAGCACGTTGCATGAGAAGCCTCCTCCCTTCTGTTGACTCATTTATTGTTGCCTGCTACTCACCAAAACTTCGTTGAAGCCTCTATGATATAACGTCATACTGGATTCGCTTTCCGTTGCTAGCAAGTCTAACTTGTCGTATCAATGGGTACAATGAGTTAAGCCAACTATTTAAAGTAAAAAAGAAAATTGCTGAAGAGAATTTAGTGCTTCCAACACAATATGGTTCACAAGAAATGACTACTGCCGAAAATGACGAAATTATTATTTATGTACTTACTTTTGCATGCAGAAAACCGCCGTACCTTTGCGGAGACATGTTCTCTTGCAAAATGGGTCCATATGAGTGATTCAAAAATTTGGTTGTGAGTGATTTGATTGTGGGTGATTCAACTATATGAGTGATTTAAAAAGAGGGCATGATCGAGTTGTTGACGGGCGCATGCGAGCCCAACGACCAAGGAAGCGGCGGTTCTGCGCGGCATGCGGTTCAGGATGAGGCGCATGCGTGCGTATCAGGGGACCTGGTGGCACAATTGGCGGTGTCGCGAGGTTCATGTTTTCCCCTACCTGATCCCCCGAGTGCCAAAGTGCCGGAGTTACGAGTGCGTCAAGTCGGCGCCCTAGGTTGCACGAGAAGCGCGGTACGGCTGCGTGCAGACGAGCGTAGGAAAGCCGGCGATAAGTTCGGTGATGGCAAGGAGAAATGGCCCTTCCGGCCTAGAGTGGCCCAATTTGACTGTGGGCAGGCCCAAAGGTGAGCTTCCATTAGGTTGGCGTTCTGGGCAACCCGGGGCATGTTGAAGCCCGAGATCTGGCTTTTCGGTCCCGAGTGCTCTGTCTTTTAATCGTTTGCCTCTTCCTCTTCTGCCATCGGCTTAAACCGTCACTGCTGAGGTGGGCGCGCCATTTGGGTAGTGTTTCGCCCATTCGGACAGCGGTACTTGCGTCGAGGTGTAGGATAGAGGGGAGCATGTGTGGTGTTCGTGCGTGAGACAGTGCCCTGAATGCTTGGTCTGGGCAACGAAGTGAACTTTGAGTACGCTGCAAGCGCAGCGCAAGTGAACCGCAGCAGGTATGAAAAATGTTTGTTCCGCATTCGTAAAGAACATTCGTCCGGAAATGCGCGATGAGACGATTCGAACTTTCTTAGGCATGTTCTTATTGCTACAGAAGTAGCTGCATTCCTTACTTTTTGGTGTGTTTGAGTGCTTTTTTCTCTGGTTAGGGTGAAGGAATGATACTGCATGCGTTTGTGGTGGTATCATGGTTGGTATTTTTATTTGTTTACTTTTTCAGTGTTCGCACATGTGTGCTGAATATAGAGCGAGATCACTTTTGTGTGTCAACTATTGAAACATGTAGCCTGTTTGAGGGCTAGTGCAGATTTTGTTGATGTTTTCTTCCTTGGCATAATGGGTCCTCTGGGACAGTTTGAAGCGCACGTACTAAGTGGTTGAGGGTTTTCGTTTAGTGCTTGTGTTTGCAGAAGGGACACCTTCATTCGTGAGGATAATGAGCAGTTTGTTGTTGAATTGGTTTTTTTTTGTTGCAAGTGTCTTTATGGACAATTACGTTTTCTCACTGCGTAGCGTTCAAGTTACAGTACGTTTAAGCTACAGTGTATTATGCAGCGAGTGTTTTGAGTAACTTTCTTGGTCGTTGTATATTGTGCTTTTATAACCCACAGCCAGAGTTTATGTTGTACGTACAGCTAGTGTACGGACAACATTCTGGGTGGCGAAGTGTTAAGTTCGCGTCCCTCACTTATTAATTAAAACCTCCCGCCAACTATATACTTTTCGTTGGGGTTAGCTTGCTTATCTGTATTGTGTTTCTTTCCCCGCCGGCCGAGCTTAGTTGGGTGCGAGGGGCGTAAGGAGGAATAGCGGAGGCTTCTTTGTTATTCGCCGCGCTTTTCTATCCAGCCGACAAGCGGGCCCGGAGACGAGGCATATAAACGCATCGCTCACTCCATAATAGCTGAAAGCGATGTCAGCTTTCCGAGAAGGATTTCCTTGCGTTCGTTTGTGAAGCCGGCGGAGGGACCCGTTGACATTTTAACGACCGCGATTACCATCACAATAATCCCCGAACCGGACAGGAGCTGAAGTTCGGTCAAGGGGTCAAACCTTGGTTTAAATATAGGAAGAGGTCACCAGACATTCGGTCTGTGACACATGCACTGCTCAAAGTTACTGGGCGAAATTGCCGTTCGTCACACGGCTGAGCCTGGCGACTCGGCGGATGGGATGCGTCAAAAGGTAGGCAACCAGGCTTTGTTAGGTGCTCCACGTGTCTACAAAGAATAGGAATTTTGGGGGCGCGGAGCACAAACATAGGCGTCCACGGTATGACAATTCGTTAAGAAGTGCCGCCCGACAGCCGATTCCTATCGTTATGTCGGCTTTTAGTTGGTTAGTTTTCATTTCTGTTATATTTTTGTTTTGCGGAATACCTTTGGCTTTTCGTATGAGAGGGAGAGAAGTGGGTCACGTGACTATTTTGACCCCATCTAGCTTTGTCACTGTTGCCAATCAGTGGCCTAGTGTGGGCTACTCAATGAGCCATCCTCACTCTCAAGCGGTGACGTGCCTTTTGTGGGCGGGGTTTTGTTTGTAAGACCGAGGTGTTTGAGGTTTTTGGAGGAACAGAGATTGAGAGCAGACAGGAGCGGCGAGCCCCGCTCGCCGTGCGCCTTGGCCGACCTATTGTCTGTGGTCACGAGCCATGAGTTGTAAACACGTAGTGTAAATACACTGTACATATGGTACATTTTGAGTTTACTTGGAGTAGACCATCGTCAGCTATGTGCTTACATGCGAGTCGTCATTTCATCGGTTTTGGGCGACCGACACACCTTCGTATTTTAACTCCATCCTTCATAACCCATCATCGTTACCAAAAAGGGAGGCTGCCATCTCTAGACCTGCTCCCCTAGCCATCGCCGAATTGGCTGAAGACACCGAGCTTCCAAAACAACGGAAGTACCTCTATCTATATGACTGAGTGAACACTTCAGGGGTGCATTTAACACAACTTTTGGCCAAAATAAAGTTATTGCCACTACTACTATTTAGGGCTGTTTTGATTGGAGTTCGTCGCATAGTTTTCTGTTCACGCGTTTATCTAAAATAAAGCAGTCGCAGTGTTTTAGTTTTTTCTCTATTTCTACATCCTAAATTAAAGTAACAAAATAAAAGCCCAAGGAATGTAACATCGTGTAATAAAGCACAATTCTGCGTGTGTTAATAACGTTCTAAAGCTTATTTTGAAAGCTTCCCTCTTCCGCGTTGTGCTAAAATGGTGGGATGTGAACGCACTGAGTGAGGAATATGAAGTGTGGGAGAACTAAATAACCCTGCATGGGTATAAAAGTTGTATGTAACTCCTTTGCCGCTTCTTCATCTTTCTACGTTCGATGAAAAGGCTGCAGTGCTCAGTGTTATAATTGCCAGCTAACTAACAGCTAACGCGGTGTGTCTTGTACACCTCTTCCGCATTACCATCTGTTGCCTTTTCGGTAGGTGTAACTTGCGGCTATGAAAGCACACATGTTGATACTGCCATATTGCACATACGTTGGACGGAAATTCGCCTTTATCCGTGGCGATTAACATTAGGTGCGCTCGAGCGCACAACGCTCAAATGCGTGATCAAGAAGAGTTGAAACTTGAGTTGTTGGGTACAAAACTTAGAGGATAAAGAGTAGCGCAACCAAACGGGACAAAACGGGGACGAGACAAAAATTTTTGCTTTTTTGTTTCAATCTTTTTAGCTTTGTTACATATACAAATATTTTTCGATGCAGCAAATAAGGCTGCGGATATGAGCAGTTTTGTATTTTTATGCTTTGCATTACATAATTGGTTTGGTATCGGCATGACAATTTTTAGGGATGTCCATAGGTTTCATTTCTCCCCAAGCATTAGTGCAGATATTTTCTGAGATTTACTGCAGCAAGTTTTCTTTATTTGTGAGAAAATGGCTTGTCTGTGACAAACATGTATGCAGCCGATTGGAAACCTACATCGAATTCTCACAGAGCTGAAGTGACGAATTCATATTTTGTGCCGCCTGAGTTGTGCCTCTGCTTCGGACTACGCTGAAAATGTACAGTTTGACTAATCTACTTCAATAACTTGCGCAGTGAAATGTATCACTCAAGTGCTCAGATAGTGCTGTCCTCGAGAATGCCCTTCGCAGGCTACAGTTTTTGCAAAAATTTTCTATGCCACGGTTCCCGTGGCCAGAGCAAGCGCGCCGCTGAGTTGGGGCGCTGTGGTCGCCGCGGACGGCTGGTTGCGCTGCTAAAGAGAGGGAGGAGGGCGTTCACTGTTGCTTTCTTTCTGTAGAAGACGCGTCCACGAAGTGCGGCGCGTTGCGAGATTTTCAGCGCCGGCACCGCGCAGCAGGCGGTGTCGTGGAGGATTCAGGACGAATCAAGAACCACACTGTTTTGTGCGCAGCCGTGAACTGTCCAAGAGTTTTCGTTTTGTTTTAAACACCGCGAGGACGCTTTTGCGAAGCATGCGCAGTTGATTCTTGACGTTTTTTTTTATGCGGGCATCAAATACCAATCGCAGAACACACGATTGTTTTTCCATCCCTGCACATTCCCGGACATCGGATGAAACAAGTAATACAGAGCGTATCAAGACCGGTTATACAGGCGCGGGTGTTAAAGGTTGAATAAATTGGCTAAGCTACCTAGATTCCACAACGTGCACCTCTGGCTGGCTAAATTTTTGAAAGAATTTCTACCTTAAACTCTAGTGTTATTATACAACAAAACTAACTTCCATTTGCACAAAATATGCAGACAATGATTAAGTGTTACCCTAATTGAAAATCGGTATAGTGACATTTTAGGTTCTGTGCTCTGGAGTTTGGCGTTCCTTCCAAATCTTGCCAGCTAACCAATGGGTATTCTGGTGGGGTGTTACAAATCGCTTTAACATCACAATATTGTGCAATTGTCGACTTATTCACAATGTAACAACTTTAAACTTCACTTGGAGCCCCTTCTGAGATTACAAATTCTACACTATGTCATCGTGATGATGTTGCGGTAAGGGAGAACACATGACGCGGATATAGATGCCGGGAGCAAGAAAATGCGACGCGGGTTCGATGAACGAGGAAAACGAACATTTATGCAGGACGGCAAGTTAAAGAAAGGGCGGACGCTAACCAGGAGACGTACACTTAACAAAAGCTACAACCTACAGTTCAACGTGATTAAACTAGTGTAAAGAGGGGCATAGTCCCCACACAAAAGCATGATACAAGGTTCTCGGGACTAGAGAGAGTCTCACGTGGTCGTGGCATGGAGATGTTGTGGAGCTTGAAGGCGCGAGCGATGCAGACGTCTTCAGAAGTGACAGCCGGATGAAGGCGCAGCTGCTGAAGATGCCAGGGCCAGGTAGCGAAGATACTGTGGCACCGTCAGAAGAACAGGCGCACTAGAGGCAGCGCCACGGCACGGCGTTGGCAATGGCGACGTGGTGTCTGGACATTCTTTACCAACGGTCGTAGAACACATGGGTCCCCGCCGTCGTAACGACTGGCTTGCGGAACCCTCCGACTCCACTCGAGCATCGAGTCCGCCAGGTAACCTGTCCTCCGAGCCCGTTAGTTCTTCATCCTCGTCTTCCTCTTGCCATTTTCCCGGTCCCTTCAGCGCTATATTGTCACGAAGACAAGGACGATGCAGTGGTGTTGAATGAGAAACACGTTTATTGGAGCGAACTTGTGCTCCCCTAACAACTCAAAAGAATACGGAGGCGGCGAAGCAGCGGTCAACAAGTGACTTGCACAGGCGAGTGTCGTCGAATCGAATGCCCCGGCGTCCGCACTGCAGGCTTTTTATCTTTTGGCACGCGTGGTTCTCGAAACGTCGATTCGCATCGAGAACATAGTAGATCCAAGAAGATTATTCTGGGCTGTTCACGTTAGATCGTAATGCTCTCCCTATCACAACAGATAACACATGCGGCACAGAAAGAAAGAATGGAACACGCGCTTCCCTTGGCGCAGAGATAACACAGACCGGCGCAGCGGGCGGTAAAAGCAAAACACAAATAAACAAACCCAATGTATGGTTCGCGGCATTACCCCCCCCTCTAAGAGTGCATCGACCCGATGCTAACATAAGCGACAGTCCGAACAAATGAAAATAAAAGTTCGTCATCGTCCGTAGAAAGGTTTTAAGCGAACCACGTGGACGACTTCAGGCCGCGTGCGTCGTCGTGATGTGCCGGAATCACCATCGGGGATCACTTCGTAGGTAAGTTGGCCAACACGTCGTAGAATCTGGTAGGGTCCGAAATACCGTCGCAGGAGCTTCTCACTGAGTCCGCGTCGTCGGATGGGAGTCCAAACCCACACACGATCCCCTGGTTGGTACTCGGCGTCTCGGCGTCGGAGGTTGTAGCGGCCCGCATCCACCAGCTGCTGGTCCGTTATACGAACTCGAGCGAGCTGGCGGGCCTCCTCCGCACGTTGAAGATATCCGTGGACGTCGGCGTTGAGGTCGTCGTCTTCTACGTGCGGAAGCATGGCGTCGAGCATCGTAGTCGGCCTTCTACCGTAGACAAGCTCGAACGGCGTCAGCTGTGTCGTCTCCTGGATAGCCGTGTTGTACGCAAACGTGACATACGGGAGCACTTCGTCCCAAGTCTTATGTTCAACGTCAACGTACATTGACAGCATATCTGCGATTGTCTTGTTCAGACGTTCTGTTAGTCCGTTCGTTTGGGGGTGGTACGCCGTCGTTCTTCGGTGATCCGTGTTGCTGTAGCGTAATACTCCTTGCATCAGCTCCGCAGTAAATGCCGTTCCACGGTCTGTGATTAGGACTTCCGGGGCTCCATGTCGCAGCACAACTTGGCTTACAAAGAACTTCGCCACTTCTTGTGCAGTCCCCTCGGAAGAGCGGCGGTCTCCGCGTAGCGCGTCATGTAGTCTGTCGCTACGACAATCCACTTGTTTCTGTGATCGTGACGTAGGGAACGGGCCTAAAAGGTCCATTCCAATCTGTTTGAAATGGTCTCGATGGGACGGGCGATCGGTTGCAGAAGTCCGGGCGGGTCTTGTCGGCGGCGTTTTTTCGTCGCTGGCAGTCACGGCAGCTCCGGACGTAGTGGGTGACGTCAGAGGTAAGGCCCGGGCCAGTAGTACCTCGCCTTGATTTTTTCCAATAGTGCGGGCTGTGCCCAGATGTCCGGAAGACGGGTCGTCGTGGCACGCTTCCAAAATTTCGTCACGAAGGTCGCGGGGGATCACGAGAAGGTAATTCGCTCTTGTTCCGGGGCTGAAATTCTTCTTCACAAGGACGGAGTTTCTCAGGCTGAATGCTGGGTAAACTGCGTTTTGAAGGTCCTAGGAACGGCAAACGTTGCATCCCTCGAGGTACTCGATTAGGACGCGTAAGTCGGGGTCGGCACGCTGCCTGGGCGGCTAGGTCGCTCTCCGTCACGATCCCGAAAGAACGCGCTGTCTTCATCAGAGTCTGGTGGTGTGGTGGGTCGACGGGGGCGCGGGACAGGCAGTCGGCGTCGGAGTGTTTCCTGCCGGATTTATAAACGAGACTGTACCGTCGAACTCCGCAGGCGCAGCTCCACCGCCCAAAGACGGCCAGAGGGGTCCTTCAAATTGGCGAGCCAACCACAGCGCATGGTGGTCTGTTACAACCTTGAATGGCCTTCCATACACGTGTGGGCGAAATTTTGAAATCGCCCATATAATAGCCAGGCACTCTTTCTCAGAGGCAGAATAGTTTTTCTCCTCCTTCGACAGACCACGGCTAGCATAGGCGATTACCCTTTCGCAGCCGCTTTGCTTTTGGACAAGGACGGCACCCAAGCCTATATCACTGGCGTCCGTATGCATTTCCGTTTCGGGCATTTCCGTCGAAATGAGCGAGCACGGGCGGGCTTTGCAGGCGTTTTTGCAGTCGCCGAATGCTTTTTTCTTGGTCGTTTTCCCAGCTGAAAGGGGTGCTATCTTTCGTCAAGCGCGTGAGTGGCTCTGCAATGCGTGCGAAGTTTGCGACGAAGCGCCGGTAGTATGCGCACAGCCGAGAAATCTCCGCACGCCCTTCTTGTCTTTGGCCTTGGGAAGTTCGCAATGCTGAAGTTTTTTGCCGGGTCAGGTAGGACTCCCCGCGGCGTTGACGACGTGGCCCCAAGAAACTGGTTCCCCGTATGCGGAAACGGCACTTTTCAGGCTTCAGCGTCAACCCCGACGTACGAATGGCCTCGAGTACAGACTCCAACCTTGCAAGGTGTTCGTCGAAAGTCCGGGCGAATACCACTACGTCGTCGAGGTATACGAGGCAGGTGTGCCACTTAAGGCCAGCTAGCACAGTGTCCATGACTCTTTGAAACGTCGCTGGTGCTGTGCACAGCCCAAACGGCATCACCTTGAACTCGTATAGGCCGTCTGGGGTTATAAATGCAGTCTTCTCTCGGTCTCTCTCGTCCACTTCAATTTGCCAGTAGCCGGTCTTCAGGTCCATCGATGAGAAGTACTTCGCGTGGCAGAGGTGGTCGAGGGCGTCGTCGATTCGGGGGAGGGGGTACACGTCCTTTTTCGTGATTTTGTTCAGTCGCCGGTAGTCAACGCAAAACCTTAATGTGCCGTCTTTTTTCTTTACGAGTACGACGGGCGCAGCCCAGGGGCTTTTCGATGGCTGTATAATGTCATCGCTGAGCATGTCGTCGACTTGAGTCCGGATGGCTTCCCGTTCGTGTGAAGAGACGCGGTACGGTGACTGTCGGGTAGGTCGGGCTCCATCTTCGGTTATTATTCGGTGCTTCGCTAGAGGGGTCTGACGTAGTTTTGCGCTCGACGAAAAACATTCGCTATAGCGACGCAGCAAAGCCAATAATTTTTTTCGTTGTTCTTGCGGTAGCGCCGGATTCACGTCGAATGGCTGCGGGAGCTTGAAGGTTTCTACGGGTGTGCGTTCAAAGTCGGCGACTGCGATCACATCACTTGCTTCTTGCGTTTCTTCGAGGAACGCAATTGCAGCTCCCTTGTTTAAATGCTGGTACTCTTCGGTGAAATTAGTGACCAAAACGTGAGATTGGCGTTGCTTAAAGTGCGCAATGCCTCTTGCGACGGAGACACCGCGGTCGAGAAGCAACCTTCGATCACTCTCTACGATAGCGTCGACGTCAGAAGCAGCATCCTCACAGTAGACGGCGATCATCAAGCTTGCGCGGGGTGGCAGGGTGATGTGATCGTCGGCGATCCTGACAGCAGCACGGTGATCGGGGTTCGGCTGCGGCGTCGTGGAGTGATTGGAGGAAAAGTTATCGACTTGGTCTGCAGATCAATTATTGCGCCGTTGTCCGTCAAAAAGTCCATTCCGAGAATCACGTCGCGGGAGCAGTTAGGCAGAACGACGAACGCCGCAGGGTACGTTGTGCCGTCTATGGTGACGCGCGATGTGCACGTTCCACTTGGCGTCACGAGGTGGCCTCCTGCTGTGCGTATGTGCGGACCGTCCCATCTGGTCATAACTTTCTTCAGTTTAGACGCAAATGGTCCGCTCATTACCGAATAGTCAGCTCCCGTGTCTACGAGGGCGACTACGTCAAAGCCGTCGATGGACACCTTGACGTCAGATGCAGTCGTCCTCGAGTTGCGGGTTCGTCGGGGCGTCGTATCTCTGCTTGTACGTGTTGATGGTCGGGCACTGTGCATCGTCGTTGTCGTCGTCTTCTCAACGGACGTCTCGGTCAGGTCGGGTACGCGTCGCGCCGTGTAGCTGTCGTCGTGTTCAGGAGTCTCGTTAGGGCTAGGTCGGGTCGTCGGGATGAGGGCATGTCGTGAATGATGGTCTTCAGCGAGTCGCTGCGTCGTTGGAGGGTTTTCATTTTTCCGCCGTTGTGCAACTTTACCTCCCGAAGTTGCTGCTTTTAGTTTCCCCCGCGTGGGCTGGGGGACCTTCCACGTGAGAAGTCAGCAGTGCTGCGGCGGTTTGGTGACTGAGACGGGTAGGGCGACGGTGAACGGTTGAAGCGGGCTGGTCCTCGGTTGGTGTTGGAGAGGTATTCTTCGATCTCAGCAGGGCGCTGGCCGTATCGGGGGCGTGGGGCGTCGACGGAGAACCCTCGCAAACCGAGCCTCTTGTAGGGACAGCGACGGTAGATGTGGTCGGCCTCTCCGCAGTGGTAGCACAGCGGGCGATTATCGGGCGTTCGCCACACGTCGGTCTTCCTTGGCGTCTGGTATTGGTCTACAGGGCGTCGGGCGGGCGGCGTTGGACGGCGGTATGGCTCAGCCTCTTGACGACGGGTTGGAGCAGGGCGGGGTTGACGAACAGCCGAGGAGTAGGTCATGGCTTGTGGTTCGCGGGGTGCTTCCGACGGCGTAGAAGTTCCCAGTGCGTTTTGGACTTCTTCTCGGATTACGTCGGTCAGGGAAGCCACTTGAGGTTGCGGCGTCGTTGGAAAAAGCTTCCGAAGCTCCTCCCTGACCACTGCTCGGATGGTCTCTCGCAATGTATCGGAGCTTCCATTTGCAGCACCGATGGTCTCCGAGAACAGCGCGTTGACAGGGCGGTCGTACTGCCTCGTTCGAATTTCTAGCGTCTTCTCCATCGCGGCCGCCTCAGACGCGAATTCGGCCACTGTCTTCGGAGGGTTACGGACTAGACAAGCAAAAAGCTCTTGCTTCACTCCTCGCATTAGAAACCTGAGCTTCTTTTCCTCGGTCATTTCAGGGTCCGCACGACGAAAAAGTCGCTTCATCTCCTCAACGAAAATCACGACTCCTTCGTTGGGGTGCTGCGTTCGAGTTTCAAGCAAAAGCGCAGCTCGCTCTTTTCTCACCACGGTAGTGAAGGTCTTAAGGAACTCCCTCTTGAATTGAGTCCAGTCGGTCAAAGAGCTCTCATGGTTCTCGAACCAAGTTCGAGCAGCATCTTCTAAGTAAAAGAAGACATGCCGGAACGTTTCTTCATCGTCCCACCTGTTGAAGATGCGGACGCGCTCCACTTCTCCAACCATTCTTCGGGTCTTCAGCGGGGGCTCCCCGGAACGATGGCGGTTCTCGGGGCTGCTGCAGGATGATTGGCGACGTTGTTTCTTGCACCATGGTGTTGGTTGCAGCGTTCCTTCTCTTGGGCCCTTCTGGCAGAAGACCGAACTCGGGCGGTAAATCTTGCAGGCGGGGGCTGGCTCTTGTTGGACTGGCTTGGCGGCTTTTCGAGGTTGTAGTGGGCATGAAGGGTGCGTACCCAGCACCTCCACCAGATGTCACGAAGACAAGGACGATGCAGTGGTGTTGAATGAGAAACACGTTTATTGGAGCGAACTTGTGCTCCCCTAACAACTCAAAAGAATACGGAGGCGGCGAAGCAGCGGTCAACAAAGTGACTTGCACAGGCGAGTGTCGTCGAATCGAATGCCCCGGCGTCCGCACTGCAGGCTTTTTATCTTTTGGCGCGCGTGGTTCTCGAAACGTCGATTCGCATCGAGAACATAGTAGATCCAAGAAGATTATTCTGGGCTGTTCACGTTAGATCGGAATGCTCTCCCTATCACAACAGATAACACATGCGGCACAGAAAGAAAGAATGGAACACGCGCTTCCCTTGGCGCAGAGATAACACAGACCGGCGCAGCCGGGCGGTAAAAGCAAAACACAAATAAACAAACCCAATGTATGGTTCGCGGCAATATACAATGACGATGATTTCTGTCATCTGAATACGGTGACAGCTTGTGCTGGTCCATTCGTTTTTTAGTTTCGTTTTGATTTTTGGCACTTCACCATAGTCATGTGTAACAATAGGCAGTATGCTTCATTGTAAAATATGTGGCTCTATAAATGTCATTTTCTTAATTTAAGGTTGTGGGTATTAAGCCGAAAGGTATTATGCACCTTCAAATGTGGAATTCACAAAATGTATGTAGTTGTTTCAGAGATTTGGAACCATTTTATGGTAATAACCTATTGCAATTAGTCAACTCAGAAAATCAGACAATCAAAATCTCGCGAAATCACCGAGCACAGCGTAATGAAATGATATTCTGCTGCTATAATTCCGTTTAGTGCGTTTTATCACAGCATGCTGAGTTTTTTTGTGCTCACCAGAAATTTTACGTGTCTTATGGTTCAGGTAAATGTTTTCTCGCCTTACAGATGTAGTTGTAAAATTGTTTTTTTTTTTGCTTCATCTGGCTTCTAAAAATCCGACATAAAAGCAAGTGCCTTAGGGAAAGACGAAATCATCAATGCGCTTACGGCATTTTAAGGACACAAAAACGCCCGTGTGTACGAGATTTCGGCGCACGATAAAGATCCCCAGGTGGTCAAAATTAATCCGGAGCCCTCCACTACGGCGCGCCTCATCGCCTGCGTTGCGTCGGCGCGTTAAACCCCACAATCAATCAATCAATCAATTTTAAGGACACCTTAAAATTCTCAACAAAAGAGTTCGGAATTTTGAACGGATGTCAATCACTCGCTTCATTTTCGCTCGCTCGGTGATTCCTCTTTCCCACCCTCCCTGACACTACTTCATTACAAGCGTTTAACCGCGCTAAACAAACCGCCTAAACTAGCCCTACGACTGGCTTCCAGGGTCGTTATTACACGTCAGGCACACGACGAACCGGAATCATATGCCATTCCCGCGAACAACTCGTCCGCAGAGCAGAGATAATGTACTACCCACCGTGCCTTCCCCAGCTGCCTGTAGGCAAATAAAAATAAAATGCCACATCGGTACCTTGATGAGTGCATCGGTGATCAGATTCCGCAGTCGGTACAGTTAGCACGACAGTTTTTCACTTGAAATTTATTTTGCAAAATTCTCGGGCACAGGGACCTATTTGGAAGCTGGGTAGCTTAGCCATTTTTTTTTAACCTATAAACAACGCGCCGCTAAACCACGACATCGCATGTTCTCCAATGTGCACACACAGAAAAGAAATCGTCTATGCTTCGATGGGTACTTCTTGCCTGCAGAAATAATCGTCAAGGATCAACTGCGCATGTTTCGGAAAAAGCGTTTGCGCACTATCTAAGACAAAATGAGAAAGGTTGGACGGTGCACGGCTATGCAGGAAACACCATGGTTACAAATTCACCTTGGATCATCCACAACGCCACCTGCTGCGTAGTGCATGCGCTGTGAGTGTGGCAGAGCGCCACACTTGGTGGAAGCGCCTGCTACAGAAAGAAAGGAAAATCGAACGTTCTCCTCACTCAATTTAGCAGCGCAGCCAGCCAGCACGTGCGACCACAGTGCCCCTACTCGTCGGGCCGCCAGCTTTGGCCACGGTAGCCGTGGCCTAAAGCATTTTGACAAAGACTGCACGTGATGCTCGCTGAGGGCACAGTTTGATCAGATGTTCTAAGCCACAGTTCTAATCGATAAACTATTAAATGCAGATCATTTCAGTAACTCACGATGTCACCCGCGTTGACATCCGTAGTCCGCACCGTCGTTGTCCGCACCCCTCCCTACTATATATAAAAAAAAATACTATCCGGCACCCGGTTTCGATCCCTCGACCCTGCGGACGGAACGCAATGTACATGGTGCTCTATCCACTGCGCCACAAAGCCGACACAGAATGGGGCGCTAGGAACGCGCCTTATATCGTTGACTCATTCAAATTACTGCTGACGAGCGCTCTCTCGTCAGCAGTTGCCACAAGTGCAACAACATTAACGTAACGCAAACTACTTAACGTCGTGCGCCCCCAGAAATGCTCTGCATTTGATCATGCCCCTCGCGAGGGGGATGTTTCACTGCGTCTTCTCTCGGTCGCGGGACCCGTGGCGCCATCTGGCGGAGGCGCTGCACAACTCGTAGCACTTTGAAATGATGTGGCGCCAGCCAGCTGTGTGTGTGCGTGCCGCACTTGTACAAATGGCGAGTGCATTGGCTGTTTCCACTCCTACTGCGGATATGCACAGAAGAATTTTTAGATGCAGAGCATTTCTTAGCCTCGCCTCTTCCTGCGTCGGACGGCGTCCACCGCTCCGCGTCCGCAGCAGGTGCACCTCTCCTCCTTCCCTCCTCTCTCTCGACAGCAGCTGGCGCGCGCATGCGTCGTAGTCAGCCCGTTCGCTCCGTCGCGGTCTCGGCGTAACAGGTGCGTGATAGCAGCGCAGTGGGGCATGGAAGGTCGCGCGCTGCTTGCGCATGCGCGATCTCTCCCCCCCCCCCCCCGTACTGCTCTCCCTCTACTGCGCGCACTGCAAATATAAAGCGGCTAGCGGTCGCTCGTGCTTCAGTCACTGCGTTGCTCCTTCCTTCCTTGGTTGACGCTCGCTCCCACGTTTACTCGTGTCTGCTACTCCAGCATCACGGAAGAAGCGATGGAAGCAACACTGCCTTCAACCAGTACTGAGGCCCCAATGCTCTGCATTTACTCGTGTTCCCCTCGCGGGAATGCGCGGGAATTTTTTTTTCTTTCCAATTGGCTGCACGTTTCTCTCCTCTTTCGCACGCGACACATCGGGCCTATGGAGGGAACGTGAACGCCTTAGGAGCGACTGACTGAATCACTCTTGTTGTGGCCACGCCGGAGAATTCACATGGTTCCGTACAATAGAGCGATTCCACGAACGTATTGTTCATTTCGCGACCACCAGCATGAGCTCGTACAGCGCCGACAATCTACAAACACGACTTTTCTTCGTGCCTAGCGCATTTTGCTAACGACGAACTCGAGCGGACAATCGGAGTCTACGGCGGCCAAAACTTGATAAACCCGTAGTCGCGAGTGCGGAGCTGTCGCCATCTCGCGAGGGTGGACCTAACTACTCGTTGTAAACGGTCTATAGCACGGTACATCGGGCGTTCGCTGATGACGTCATTACTTCCTCAGTCACCGCAGCCATGCGCAGTCGCAGAGAACAGCGCAGAAGGAGCTACGATCAAATTTCGCATTCGGGAGTAATGTATTTGTCAGCCATTTTTTTTTTATTTCACTCCACAATTATGGTTTCTTGGAACCACACGATTTTATTTGCTGTGTTTGCTGATGGCATACTTTCCTTTCTACGGCAACGGCCATCTCGCGAAGAAACTCTTAAAGGTTACCCTTCATTTAAGCAGCGTTTCGACACGGACAGGCAAGATGACAGCTTGGGTCTGTCATGTTTAGCATTTTGAAAGGGTGGATGTGCGTGTTTATAGCCACGCTTGGTAGTGACATGAAGAATGACGTAGAGTGCAAAGTCTAACGCGAAATTTTTTGTACGTGTCAGTACATCAAACGAAGTGATATTGTTAAAGGGAGCACGCAGTACAACATACAAGTGGGCGACTTAGCAATCGTCTTCCTGTAAGTATCACATATGCTTTTATAGAAGTAACGTATGAACTTAAACAAACTAGTGACCTTCCGTGTGTACCAGGTTCCAAACGGCAAAGATGTTTCAGTGGTAGAAATTGTAGTAACTACGTATAATCCGCCTGTGTTTTTTCCGGATATTTATGCTAGATATGCCGTTTTGATAACTAATATATCGTGCTTGGAAGGTGCACCAACATTATTAACCTACCTCCTACTACGTAATGTGCAGCCTCATTCGTAAGCCTGCTTTGGGACGAGCCGGAGGAGAATTAGGGGTATACTTTAGCCTACAAAAAAATAAAGTAACGGTGGGTAGCCTTTATTAGTCCGCAAAGCCACATCTGGGTTATAACTCGCTACCACTAAGCTTTTTTCGAAGCAAAGAGAAAGGCGACGTGCGTGTGGGACGACTTTAGGCTGGAAATTACGTACCAATTTAAGGTGTGTGTTGGGAACGGCATGAAGTAGCTGGATTTACAATGAGAAAGCTTTTACTTGGCGAGCCGTACGGCTCAATTTGAAGGTTACTTATTGTTAGGCCGAAATTTAGGAAGTTAGGCCTGACATGTCTCGGCGATATATGTCGAAGATCTGTAACCATCACAAAAAGTCGTGATTCTTTTTCAAGCTGGGGGTACCGTTTCACGCCGTAACACAGCTAAAGGAAACGTTTCATTTAGGCTCCGGAGCATAGCCTGCAGTCGTTGATTTTTCTGTAGAGAAGTAATACATACTTTGGAGCTGCACACGTATGCAGAGTGTAATAAACAATGTTGTATTAGCAGGAATGTTGCTGCTCCAGCGCGCGTTGCTACAGACGCCGCCCTGCGCGGAGGACAGCGGACGAGACGAATTCATTGCCTATAATCTTAATCCTCGGCCCGTAATCTTAAATCGTGGAAGCTGTTACTACGCCCCCAGGCAGCGAATAGCGCATTTGTATTGGAGAATGCTTAATATGCATAACTTTCAGCTGCTCTCAAACAGCGGATTTCTCGCAGCCAAGCAGAGTGTGATTGTGTGCACTTTTCTCTGGGCACTGATAGTAGTAACGATAGTTATGTAGTGCTTCTCAACATTAGGGCTTTCCCTGGTCGTTTAGAACGTAATTCTTTGTGGTAACTTTGCCGGTGACTTGCCGATACCAGCTCGCCGACACCTATAAGAAAAGTCTTGTGGGTAGACAGGTTTATTTCTTTGCACCTCATGAACGTCTTCTTCAAAAAGACGCTGTAGCACGCCTTAACAGCGCTAATTATATGTGAATGTTTTGTATGACCTAAATAAACCATACCGTACCCATGTACAGTTGCACGCGGCACTTCACACGCCTATGCTGTTCTCGTATGGCCTATATTACGCGTCGAAAAGCACAATGTACGAAGTATGTGCCCGAAGGTGAATGACGTGCAAGTAATGTAGTGCGAATCTTGAATTCCATCGCTGGGTATTATCACTGCACGCGTGCGCGTTCGAACGAAACAGAAAAGGCTGCCGAATACGGAAAATAAAATGGCCGAACATATGGGGACAAGGAACGTAATACGATTCAGCCGATTTTTCTCCCATGCGAAAACAAATGTGCAGCCATGCCATTAGAAATCACAACTGCTGATGGTGTCCCATAATTTTTGTCGCTTTGCATCAGGTCTCCGTCGTCGCTTGCGCAGTATCGGTACGTCGAAATTAAAACTAGGTAAAGCCGCCTCAATACTGGCTTCTGCAGTTTTTATGGACCAGCGGCTACTAGTTTTGCAGAGTAGGGCCTTTAAAGGACTAGTTTTTCGAATTCCCACGGTTTTTTTTCTAAGCGCGCACTTTCCACAATTACCTATACCTATAAAGAGAAGTGCCCGACTGATTGACTGACTCACTCATGAACGACCAGCCAAAACTGCTTGGTCTAGAGACTTAACACTTCGCGAGTACATATGCGACACGGCGTAGGCGCTCATTAAGACGGGAGTTTCGGAAAACGCACTCCTAATTGAGGAAAAGGGCGAAATTGTATTTCCGCAAATTCGTGATTATTTCGCTCACCCGTTGACATATCGAAGGTCGTTTTGATCATATGCGTAGCCTTCAAGAATATCTACAAAGTAGTTTTAGGATTTCGCCCTCACCAACACTATCGAGGTGATTCTGCATTCCGGGACATTATGAGTGTTCCTAAAGATACTCCAATAAATCGTTCACTGATTCATTCCTCCGGTTGGTTTGTGTGAATATATGTTACTCATACAAAAGCAGCAAAACTAATTTTAAGGATCTTGCCCTGCGACGGCGGTAACCAGGGCAAATTTTATTCACAAATGACACGCCTGACGAGAAGAAAACGCCGAACAGGTGAAGTCCCCGCTTACACAACCTCCTGGTTAAAGCGGCTTCAAGTTTGATGAATACATTGTGATTACGGTGTTGGAGCTCAATATTGCTGAACATTTTAAAAAATCTTACTACGGAGAGAGTGAAAAACGGTGAAATCATTCTTGAGATTAATTTTTTATCGCACGCCATTTGAGATATTGGAGTGGATTCTGGTCAGATATGGAACTTACTCAGGTATCTAAACACTGTTCTACAACTTATCTCCGTGACACCCACCTAAAAGAGGCAATCAGGATTAAGAAAAAACGGTGTTTTAACACATTCCTAATTAACCACAGAGCCCGTTGATATATCCATTTTGTTTGCATCGTTCATACCTGCGCAGATAACACTTCCATTGGGTAAGAATACCACCCCTGCACCAGGTTCGCCTACACCGCAAGTAACCAATGCAACCGTCTGCCGAATGCAAGTTCTGTTTACATCCTCGCACTCCTTCTCATACCATATTACAGTGCAAGCAAAGCCCCATTCTCCCATTTCCCACCCCCCGGTTGTGGGAGAACGTGGTGACTAGCACGATATGGATGCCCAGACACTTTTGGCCCCCAGAGTGAAGGCTGCCCGCTCATCACATGGCTACCCGGAATAGAAAACTCCAACTTTACACCCTCTCAATAAACCTTTTTTCACTCAGTCACTCACTCGCTTTAGAGCACCATCTTGGTGCAATTCGTTCAAATGAGCAAACAAGCAAACGAGTTCCAGATGTTTCCCATTACCACGACACGGCTTTGGTTGTAAGCGTGTATTGACAGCAGGCAGGAGTTCCTGATTGTTTTGCACTTCCCGATGAATTAGCTAATCGTGACAACTACCAAATAATTTAACACGTGGTATACCCATTAGTGTCATTAGTACAACGGCCAACTAAGACATCGCCCGGTGCTACCGCTACGCACGTACAAGATAAGGCATTTACAAGTAAAGAAATTATGCTTGAGGCCAAATTGAACTCGAACGGGACAAACGAGAAGTTTGCAGACCATTCGACGTTCGGCAAAACTCTACCCAGTGTCCTCCTCATCTTGTCTTTGCCGCTCCAAGAGCACTCAGGCCTCGAGTGGCGACTACACAAGAGATCATGCTCACGCCGCTTACTTCAATGTGATGGGTTCGCACGATACGAAGCAGTTCAAGGGTGTTCTACGCAGCCCGCTTTGCCTGTCAGAGAATAAGGTCACCTTGCGAGAGATTCTCGGGTTACCAAGAAGTCGCCCTGTATTACTCTATTTTTCTCTTGCATTACCATTTGCCCCGGACCTTCTTCTCTCCCCAACACGGAAGAACGGCTCTGGCATGTCGTAAGAAATCGCAAATACAACTCTGCTAATAGCAATTAGCAATGCCTATTCTCCGGACTCAGCTGCACATCTCGGAGAAGTAGAACTACTGTACAACACAATGTGTGGGCCTCCACCGACGACGCCCTATCAGCAATCACCAGCCTTGAGCTATGGAAGGTAGCGCCGGGCTGCTCTGACGTGACCGCGAAAAAAAAACAAGACACTCACAGCAACTAAGGTCACTCAGCAGTTGTAGCTGGTGGCTACGTCACCATCGTAACAGTGTCCTTTATGAAAAGCGTTTTTTTTTTCGTTGCCTCTTTCCCATTTTGCGCCCCAAGCGAAGGCACGGGGCAATATCTTTGTTTCAAACCGAAGAAAAAGGGAACCATTGAGTTGGTTGGGGGAACTGTGATGGCGGTATTGTAATGACTTATGTCTACCGGCCATTTAGATAATCTTATGCCTATACTTTCACCAAAAACAGCATACCCTTCACTCGTAAGCGGAAAATGACACCTATTGTGTGGGGGCTTCTGGCGTACAGAATAATTGATTGAGTGTAGTGTTTAACGCGGCGAAGCTACACAGGCGATGAGGCGCGCCGTAATGGAGGGCTTCTTAAAAATTTTGACCTCTGCCTACAGTTTTCATATAGAATTTTAATGTCACCCGGGCATATATTATGACGCCCACCTAAGTGTGATAAAAATTCATGAACACGCGCATTGCATGGGTAATCTATGACGACACAAGCGCAGTGATCATGGATGGAAACATCAATGTCACCCTTTAAAAGCCAGAGAAACAAATGGCATTCAGTATGTTCTCGAAGTTTATTTTTACGTTTCGTAGCCTTGTAACATAATAACGTAACAACAGTCGTGTGTAGATTTAGCTTTGGCCAGAAAACGTGTCTCGGGTTAGACCAAACCAATCAGTTCATATTTCAGTAATCACACTGCTTTTGAACTAAGATTTCCTAATAAAGAAAATATTTACAAATATGGTTTGACGACATGATTTGCTGTGATAGAGCTTCGACAGTCATCCATCTTCACTGGGTAGAGTTGTTCCGCATTGTTTTAACAGCGGCGCTGTTTAAGCTTCAGCTTGGTCCTGTGAAGTTAGAAAAAAATACAAAGAAAAAACTCATCCAGCGTTAGCCGCCCTGCACGAGCCACCCTGCGAGCCGCCTTGCCGCTCTGAACGTCGCGCCGAGCCTCGCTTAACTTCCCGCAGCTTTGTAAGCGAAGCCAAGCCTCGCCTCGACGTCACTGGGCCAACTGCGCCTCGGCAAATTTGTGTCGCCGCGTCGGTGGCACACAGCGCGTCGTGACTCCGCACCAAGCACATCGTTTAGACTCCCACAAAGCATAGGTCGGCATAAGAAGAACATGAATTCGAGAAAGTGAAGCGCAGCGGCAACGCTGATATACTGTAACCACTTCTATAACGTGATTACAAACATCCCAAAGTGTTGCCCATGCTGTCCATTGCGGCCGTACTGCGCCGTTGATTACGTTAAGCGGGTTGAATTTCAGCAATGGGTTGTCCACACGTTCATATTCTCCTCATGATAAACGCGCCTTCCCGAGAAAAGGTTATTGACGACACGTCCCTGACGACTGAGCTGATTGAGTATGTGATTTCCCTAGACGTGGGAGAGCTGAAACTCAAGTGGACACAGCTACATTTCCATACGCATACCACGGATCATAGGGGGAAGAAGTTAGTTCGACACCCAGCTCCGCTGTTTCTCCAGCTGTGCACCAGTATTGAAGATGCAATATTATTTTTTCTTTGGAGCAATGGTTGTGATAATAGCACTGCAGCCACCCTGCTACATTGGCATGTCTCTGCAACCACCGGTAGCACGTGGTTCCTTGGTTTTAGTCCTCCTGGCAACCTTACCCCAAAGCTTTTCCTGATTGGGTCAACAATGATGCATGTCGCTGGAAAAATGTAGACTACAACGTAACCAAATATAAGCACGGTTGTGCCATGTTTTCCTCTGACCCATGAAAAGTGCTTTTAGTACCAGATTTGACGTCTGCGTTGAACCCCTATGTGTGCCACATTTTTATTTTTTTTATTTTTTATATTTGGACCCACCAGAATAAAAATATTCAAGACAGAAACTGGGAGCACTTACCGAGACCGCGGACTTGAAACCTAAACCATGCCTACCATTTTCACACTTCCCATCATAGTGTCACATGAAGTACAATGTTTTGCAATTTCAGCGAAGTATCTGCATAGCAGGCTGCATTTATCACTTTAATAAGAAGGGCGAGGTAGCCGCACGTTTATTAGTTACCATATTTACGATTAAGAAGTGCCAATCAGGCTTTCAATCAGTTCTATCTGCTTTCAAAATTATCCAGGTGGTTAAAGGAACAGAGGTAAAATTGTGTGTAATCGCGAAGCGGGGGCGAAGAAGCGCCGTAAAGCTCACCGCTCTCATTTGAGCGAGAGTTATATTTTACTGTTCAGGCCTTAACTTTGAGGCGTTGTGTTTTTTATGAGCCCGGCTGTACTATTGCTTAAGGAAGAATTTGGGGACGTGCCTGTAATTCTTGGGTGTTCTCCATGCATAATTAGGAACGTTCAACACGTCGAGAAAAGCACTGTGTAGTTTTTCGCCGACCTTGGTTCATCGCCAAATGTAGCTTTTTTTGTCTAAATGTTTTTGTCTTCACCTCACATTATCCTTGCTAAGATATTTCGGGGTAATCCTATTTTTACCAGAAAACTCCATCGAAATGACTGCAACGACGTTCGTGGCCTTTGCTATTATATTTTGCTTGTCCTGTGGTAAGTAGTAAATTGTTCCACAGCAGTCTACTGAATACACCTTTCACGAATACATATTGAAAACGAATACTTCATGACCGCTAAAAGGACACAGATTGAAAAGGGGGCTATTACTGCACTTGCGTTAGCGTAGTGTTCAGTGTCAGAAGCAGTGATTTATTGAAACGAATGAAATGTTCTCCTTAGCTGGGTATTTGTTAAATCACCTATACCGACTCGTCGATTCATTCTCCTATCTTGAGAGTTCCGGCTAGAAAACAAAACGAATTGTTCGTGAACTGGAGAGAATAAATAAATATTCACTACGGAAACAAAGTTTCAAGCAGCCGAACTATTATTTTGCGGGGCCAAATTGTGTGCACATTGGATAGAACATGGCAACCTAAGAAAAATGTGTAACTGGGTGGTGAACGCAGATAAACGGCAATGCAAAGTTTTTATGACGCAGCCCTACTCAGCTCGCTAACAGCTTCAGCATAACACGTTCATTGGGCTAGTTTTAACCATGAGCTACAGAAGAGATGCGGCTTAACGATTGATATGCATTAATTTAGAGCTTTTAAATCTGACAGCACAATCGTGCATGAACTCTTTCTTTGTTGCATATAATAAAAGGCGGCTTGTAAATGTTGAATTTGAAAGGTTTGTACATTGTGTTTTCTGAAGACTCACGTTTTTATGCAATTTATGAATTAATTAGCCGCCCTTGCTCGTTTATGTGTGCGTTGTTAATAAAGACACAGTTTGTCACGTTTTGTGGCACGTCTCGACCAGCTGAGAAGAATGGACACAGGAAAATCGTTGGCACGTTTACCACAGCACACATTTATTATGCACAACTAAAACCCCTAAGCAAAATAAACAACAAAGCAAACAAAGAACTCAACAAAAGCAATTCCTAAATACTGATCGGTAATAAAAACCCAGAAAAGCCAACAACCCAGGCAGCACAAACCAAACCAAAAGTCGCTTAGCTGAAGTCCCTAACAAAACAAACCGTCCTAGTTAGTCTATACAACGTCCATGTTAACAATCCTAGCAACAATAGTCATATGACCAAGTCCCTAGCGGACGGGCCTACCGCTGCCTCCGGCGCTGACGTGTCGTACCCGTAGCGTGGCCGTGACACGCTGGTAGTCGTAGTTGTCCGCTGCCGGGGTGCCGGTGGTGGTGGCACCGATGTAGTTGGGCGTGGTAGTCACAAGGTGGACCGCTTTTCAGCTACTTCTCGTGGTAGCCCTCGTAGCAGGAAGCAGCCCCTGGCCTCGGGGCCGTCGCCGTGGTAGCAGGTAGCACCGGGGAGCTCCGGGAACGTCGCCGCATGGGGACCGCCAAGGCGTTAGTTGACGGTGCGTGCTTGCTGTACGCAGGCGCCCGACCGTCGCCGCTGGGGCCACCAAAGCACAGGTTGGTGGTACGACGCGGAAGTAGGAGCCGATGCCACGTCGGTCCACTCCGGCCCAGGCTGACGTGGCTCTGGTCGATGGCAAGGCCTCGTACCCCGGGCTTGTTCCTCGCACTCGTGCCACCTGACCTTCCTGCTGTGGCGTTCTTCTGATCTCTCTCCCTCCCTCCCGGCCTGTACCCCGGGATTAAATAGCCTTTGCCCGGCCGTCGCGGCACTGTTGCATTCGCTGTGCCCGTGTCCGCCGCACGGGTCACCAGCACATTGGTCATTTCCCCACGTGCCTCCCTCGCGTCACCTCGTCATTAGTCCGCTCTCTTCGCGGGAAATTTGCATTCTCCTCGCCTTCCTCTTCGTCGGCCTCTGGCTCTACTATGACACGTCATCTTTGCCCCCTTAATCATGACACAGTTAACGGCGTAAAAACACCCTGAATTTTGGAAAAATGAATCATGAACTAGGTTTTAGGAAAGGTCACTACCACTTGATCAAATCGATGCTATCAAATATAAACTCAAGGAAACAGAGCAAGTTAGAAGACATCTACAGTGGCTCTTTGGGGGTACGAAAACAAATTGTATTCATGGGGGAAACACTCAGTAATTCAAGCTCTAAAGGACTACAGAGTTCCGAGAATGTGTGCATGGCTCTTCGAGAAGCAATACAAAGAATGTACTGTCTGGATATTCCTTCTTAAATTCATTGAGAAGGTCGAGATAGTGAGGGGAGTCGTACGAGGAAGATGGATTTTCATGAAATAAAACCTTTGAAATTTTCAGTTAGGAGTCAGATTCAGAGAAAAGAGGAAATGGGTATGCTAGGCCCACTCGATGTGTTCGGTTAGCATTCGTCATGCTGTTTTAGAGAAGATATGACATCGTAACAACCCATAATGAGTCTTAGGTCTCAAGGTTAAGAATAAGTTATAAAGAGTAATTTTACGGCAGCCGGCAGATAGCCGAGTCTTCATTTTTAGGGAGACCAATTTTGGTTTCCTGATCCTGCTCTGAGTTTTGATCCAGAGAACAAAACGTGTTTGTACACGTACCTGCTCGATTCGCTGCAACTTTTGCCGGAAGACAATTGTCTTGTAGAGCCTCTGCTGCGTAAACGAATCTCTTCTCTCCCCTGCCCACCTCTCGCAGTTTTCCCCTCCGGTCGCGCTCCTCCCACGATAAATGCGGTGGTAGTTCGCATAAGTCAATTCAATTTTCTCACGTTCCACTGCTAGCGCTCTGCGTACTGCAATCTTTTGTAACTGAAAATTGAACTTGAAATGTCAGCTCAGATGTCTAGGCTTGGGCGCGATCTCAATTTCTATTTTTGGGTAGAAATATTGTTTTCAACGCGTACTGTTACGTTTGCGCTCGCAAATATCAAGAGCACACCCATTTCCAATTAAAGGAACATTGCGTATTTCCAGTTATGCCCTTATAGTATGCCTCAAATATGTTTAATCTTTTCTTTTCACTCAACGATGTATACCATTGTGAAGTACGGTGCGATGTTTTGCGAACTGGAATGTTTTGCCTATAGAAACTCGTTGCAGAATATTTACCTTTTATCAGCATAGCTGCATAGATTGGGCCTCCTCGATTTACCAGCCCTGGACGGTCCGCAGGCAGTCCGAGGACTGCTCTCGGACCGGAAGCCACATAGGAATACATAGGAAAAACGAGCGCCGGATCGCGTCTCGGGCAGTCCGAGGACGATCCGGGACTGATAATCGAGGAGGCCCATTGTCAGGCATAAATACAGTGATGAAAATTTTCGTGTTTAGGTAAACGAAGAAAGACTATTGGATTTAAATGTATAGTGGTCTTAGAATTTACACGACCCGCCGAAAATTCAGCTGGCACTTACAAGTAACACGCAGAAGATTAGCCCTGTCAAAAAAAACCGACGGTGTAAAAGTGTAGAACTCCTGCGCGCTTCCTGTGCTACCTCATGGCGCAGCAACTACTATATTAGTGTCACTTGGTACAAAAATAAAAAAAAGCAGCCACGGTCACTGGTAACTAATGTTAATCCTTCCTTAATGCAAACTCATCAGAAGGTCACCACATTTGCGATAAGTACAAAATTAAAAATTCGCCCCACACTTTGATTGGAGTACAGTTAGCAGGCTAACCGGGCGAATAGCAGATCAGCAACAACAGCACGCTGTAAACGGCACGGAAAGACACGTTCGATGGCTGGATAGAAAACTTCAAGGGCCAAGAATGGACTCAGATGGCTACGAAGGTACACTGGTTCGGAAAATATTATGGCGTATTTGTTTGGCCGCTCCGGTCCTCTGCCTCGGAGTCGCCAGATGGCAAGGCGGCTCGTAATCAGAGCGCGAGAGGCAGCCTACCATCCGAACGCATTGGCGATCTCAAAGCAGCGCGCCTGTAGCGCCACCGTGCAGCCAGCGCAAGAACCCGCCGGGTAAATCGCGGCGTTTGGTGTCACGTGGCCTGTCCCCTCCCCGGCCAGATCGCGCCACGCTCTCACTTCGAAGTCAGAGCGGTCGGGAGCGCTACGAGTCGGAGGCTGACGCTCCGAAAGAACGAACCGTAGGTAGTTCGAGCGCACGAATTATACCATATAAAGGCGCGGCCGCTTTCAGATACGAAGAATCTCATGGTCGGGGCATGTCCCTCCCTCGTTGTTGTTGCGCCTACTTACACACCAACCAACCCCCACTGCTGCTTCGCACCCTCCTCAGGGTTCCCCCCGCGGGAAGATGGTGAAATTTGTTTAGAGCACTCCAGAGTGCTCGTAAACGCCTAACCGAATACACCATTAGAAATGGTTTCATGGTGCAGTGAACATGAATAGGTTGAGTACAATATTTCTGTCCATTAGACCTTTTAACACTATTACTACCATGATAGTCATAGCGAATCATTTACTGAATATGGTTCTGGCACTGTTAAGAGCTCGGGAAACGTAAATATCCTGGTTGAATAACGAGTGGTCTTTGTTGGAAGGATCATGGCTTAAAAAGTCGTAAATAACCCAGGCTGTACAAAAAACTGACACTTTCAAGGAAGCAAACAGGTGTAGATAACAGTTCAGCCGATAGCCGAAAAATACTGCCGAAGGACGTATTCCACCATAAAGGATGATCAGTACAGATGTAATGTAACCATTTCAGAAGCCGTATTTTCAGTGCTCAAAACAACAGAAGGCTTTCCCTTCACCCCATTATTTTTGTTTTCTCCCATCACTGTAAATGATGGCAGAGTGTACAGCGGCGCCTTGAAACACTATAACTGCGTTATGATTTTGACAGTGTCGTAGGTCGACATAAGTGTACTGTGGCAACAGTGTGTTCAACCTGCGTATTTTTCTGGCCGCGTACGTACGCGGCCAGAAAAATACGCAGAAAAATACGCAGCCTATATATTATTATCTTCGGCAGTAAACCAATATCCAGCAACAAACAAAAAATACTGCGGCTTCACCTTCTTTTCAGTTGAACATCGTATAGAAAAGTGTATACTAACACTCAATGTAATTCTGGTAGAGGAATCATGGTTTCATTTAACAGCCAAGAGGTTAGTTTCCACAGTCTTGCAAACATGCTAGTGCCTGAATTTCCCGTATTCGTATTCTTCGCTCAGGAAGTCTGGTGATTCCTTCTTTCCGAATATTGCGTTTATCCTGTATACCGATCGAGAAGCCGTAATCAACGCATTCTTGTCATTTCTACAATGTACGCTCTACACAGCTAAAAAAAGCTGGTGAAGCTCGTTTTGAGTGACGACTAGAACCAGTGTTTTACAATATCTCCCAGTTTACCGGAATTCTTTTTATCTCTTCATTTGTACCATTTTTAAATGGTAAGCTTTAAGAAATGCCCGCTACAAGCAGTTCCTATGGAGGTCGCCAAAAACGTTCTCCTCAGACGCCTGCACGTTTTGTGCATCATTCAATAGGGTGCACAACTCTTATTGTGAGATGTGATTTTTTTCATGTGATGGCACAATCTACAATTGGTGATAAACATGTTTCTTCAAGTGCGTCTGCTGGCTCAGCGGTTGTGATACTGAGCCGACGGACGTGGTTTTGATAACGTCTCCGGAGGCTGTATTTCAGACGGAGGCGAATAGCGAAAACGCCTCTTCGTTCACGTTTTGGCGCTTTGTAAAGACCTCCAGGTGGTCACAAATAATCCGCAGCCCTCCACTACGGTGCGGGTCATAGCCCCGATGTAATTTCGGCACTATAAACACCACAATAAATCGATATAATTACCAGATGAACTGCTCCTTCAGAAAAAAAAGGCAATTAATAAACTTGATTCAAAAGGGATTATTTTGTCACCCATGAATTTTAGAAAGTGATAAAACGCTGCAGGAAAAATGTATTTTACCATCAATGGAAAAATTGGGTCAAGTGATCCTTTCGTCTTCCTCTTTCATAACGCGATAGAGCACCTTTGTACCAAATTTGAAACTCGTAGTACCGATAGTTTTAAGGTTTCAAGTGTTTTCATTTTTTTCGCTGCGGGTGTTGGCGCTCGCCGTGTGACACGCCGTGTCACACGCCGTGTTACACGAAATCTTGAGTTACATAAAGAACGGGGTCTTGCCCATTGTCATCGCAACGTTATTCTGGTGGTATGAACATTGTTCGGGAGATTCGAGGACGTGTTTTATGCTTTTGATGAGTTTTTCGCGGAGTCTGGGAAGCTGGAGTGCGTTCGCGGCAGGTGACGCCCTCCTTCCACGGGTGTGTGCACATGGCTGGCAGGAGGCCAGCATTGTGCACTTTAGTTACTTCGAAAAAACATGCGAAAAGAACTGTTCAATGGGCCTCTCCCCTGATTTCTATACGAGAAACTCTACACATGTTATTAACAAATTGTTATCGTAACCAGGAAGAAGGGACACAAATGCGTCGTGCGGCTGAACTAACCACGCAGCGCACCGCTCGCGAGAGAAATGTTGGCAAGAAGACCATGATCTCTATCAAAAATGTTTAGAGACGAATTCTAGCCAGTAGTAATGGTGATAAGAACTTTATTGCGTACTCTTATCAACATAAAGCACCACAACGTCAGGGGGCTTGATGGCTGGATGCGTCGTGTGTTCATGTGAGCACTTTTCTGTAATAAGGAGCAGCAGCGTCGAATTTTGGCATTACAGAAGTCTCGCGTCGTTGCAGAGCAGAGAGTAATTATTGAATGTGCAACGGTCCCTATTTTTAGAAAAAATTACACCAAAAGCAGTAGCACAAAAAACCATAAAATAAACTGAAAGATAATAAAATGGTCACCAGTGCGCTGCTACCATTACTATTTTGTATATCTGAGTAATTCTTCGTCTCTCTCATGCTGCCAACAGCGCTGACACCTTTCTTCCATCCAGGCAAGAGGCGGAAGGGCTGATACGGAAAATGGTAATGTCCCCCGCTCCGCATCTACAGCCGTTATGACGCCAATGAAGACCAGTCGACACGAGCCGTGACGAGACAAGCCGCAGACACCGTGTTTTCCTATGTTTTTGTCTAACGTTGCCCCAGTACCATCCACCCTTTGCCACGACTAAAAGTACCGTTATCATCGTCATCTGAAGCACAATCAATTCATCGCAGTATATTTTTTATCGCATTGATCATACAAATCCAATCCTCATCTTGCATCTGCCTCAATCGAGGCGGTCGTCCTTAACTGCAGGGTGGGTGATGCCACGGAACGTGGCGGACAATGCCCATTGCGCCAAAGCCCACAATAAACGACGATGACGGCGGGGAATGAATTCTTTGCTGGATGCAGCAAGCGCGGGCTCTGTACGTCTCAGCTTGTAAATACTTCATCTCATCTTTAATGTACGTTGCTACATCATCAACCACTATTGCTGTAGCTTGTTTGGCTGCCTGTATACACTCGCTTCATAGCCTCGCGAGGCTACCAATCAATCAATTAATCAATTAATTGACCAATTGATTAATTGTGAGCCTTAACACGCCGATGCCATAGAGGCGATGAGGCACGCCGTAGTAGAGGGCTCCGGAATAATTTCGACCACGTGTGGAGTTATAACGTGCGTGGAATTTAGAACACACGGGCGTTTTCGCTTCTCGCCACTATCAGAAAAGTGGCCGCCGCGGATCAAAGAGTGTCTTAAGAACTGCCGTTCAAACTTTGCCTACTTTCCCATGCAAACGCATCTCATTGTGCAGTAAAAATTACAAGCACAAAACGAAAGAAGATGCTCAAGATCATGAGCAACTTCCAGGGAAGGGGTGGACGCTTATGCGCTCATTGGCCGTCAGCTGAAGAGGAAAGCATTGAAGGACTCTGATATCACTGAAAATAACCCCGAGGAAAACAACATAGCTCCCGAAGTAGTCCAAGCTATGGCGATGATATTTAAACTAAAGAATGTAGTAAAAAAACAACAGGTGCGAGTAACACAAGAGGCATGAGTAACACAAAGTTTTTTACTTGAAATAAGAAAAGTGAAAACTGTGCTAAAAAAAAATTCAGAATGGACTCTTCCTTCAATGTACAGCCGTGAGCTGAAGTAAACGGACCACGGGAGGGGTTTGACCAAAACTAATCGCTGCGCCGTCTGGTTGCGCGGCTTCTGCTGTCGAGACCGCGCACAGCGCAGGCGCAACCTAGCAGTACAGCACACATGCCGCTATCGCTCGCTCCTTCGCGACTGCTTCTTGCTTCGTTAAATCAGCGCCAGCGGAATCACGCCGCGCAGTTAGAGGAATACTGCCGGGCACCGCCCTATCATCGAAAACGACGCGACTCACCTGATATGCGGCAGTGGTGCTTAGCTGCCACACACAACGTACTGTGTCTGCGTTGGGCTCGTAGCCTTTTTTTTTTTTTCGGTATCACAAGGTCGCAGCGGGAAAGCATTGCAGTAAATACATCCGAAAAAAATGGCCAACCAACGTGGGTGCTTTCTCTTAGCTAAAGATGGTGTACCGACTATTTTGCTTGTTTTGATATATTTGCGGAGTGAGTGATGACTCTTTTGTAATGCGTGTTCAGCCCGTCTTCTTAGAATACTGGCGCCGGCAATCAAAGAAGGTAATCTTTTGCGCGGAGCTTAATTTTAGGCGTGCATTGCATGGCTGGGGATTTATACGGAGCACCCGAGGTTTTTTTGGTAAGTAATGAAGTTTCTCAGTTGAGATCTGTTGTCTTGTGGTTTGTCCGGTAGCGTGATATACCTTCAAATTTCCGCATGAGAGAGATAGAGTTGAGTCCCATGGCTATTTGTGTACACCCTAGTTTACTGCCTTTGTGGCCGCTCAGCGGCCTAGTATTGACTAATTGATAGGTCCTCGTCACTCTCTGCTAAGACGTCTGTTTGGTCGGGGGGACTTTTGTAATTAAATTTAAGGGTATGGCGTTGTGAATTAAATAGGGCTAGCTGACCGCAGGACTTGGGATTTGTGACCTCTGATTTTTTATGCTAGTGGTACTCGGCCGGTAGCGCGCCAAAGACTCCTTCTGGGCTTGTAAAAGTGGTGGGGGACATCACGATGAAATACGGTGATACGTGTCCTATTGTCGCACAATTAACCCTTGCAGCCAAAGTCGCTCGTACACATATCTCCATGCCCGCCTTTTGAGTGTGGCTTTTCTGCATAATTGATACGTTGTTCAAAAAGCCAGCTTTAAAGTCTGTTACGTGCGGAGGCGTTATTTGAACATGTCATGCGGCAAATCCACTTTTTTTAGTTCGTGGCAGGGTTTGGGGGAAGAAAAAGGAATTTGGGAGTATCGCGGAGGGACCCACAGAGTCCGAAGTGTCTTCACGTTCTTTTTTTTGACAGCGGACCCCCATCTGAGAACGACGGCCCTCCCTGTGCAATGCTTTGTAAAATAATACGTGTAAATATACTTGGCTGTTTTGAAGTGTACTGTCGTTTGTTTGCCGCATACCGTACACCATAAGCTAGTAATCTTTTATCTTCAATCATCGACGGAACGACCACCTTTGGATCAAATCCTTCAATTTGAACTCGTGTCACAGAAGTGCGCAAGAACTGTCAATAATGTTTCAAGTGCAAATAAGTCTAATAGAAAAATGTAGTTGCATGCGCTTCGATAGTCGCTGGGCAATCAAGGCGTGGTTCAACAGGTATCTCGTATCGCAATGAGTTTTTGAACATTAAATGTATACGTCAGTGCCTCGAACCTGAAAAAAATGTCAATCTGGGATTTTCCCGAGAAATTTCGAAATGGCACATATGCCGCATACGGCAAGCCAAGTTTCATAATGCAATGCAGTACATACCTAAACACCGCAGTATTTGTCAAAACCTTAGCATGTAAGGTTAGCATCAATACTTTTTCGAGTTCGCTACATTCTCGGGACGCTATAATTTATCATCTATCCTCAAAACCGACAAAGATGGTGTTTCGTTTTATTTTCTTCGACTGGACAGTGATTTTTTCTGCTACATTTTCTGCTTCAATATACGACGCGGGGTGGGGTGGGGTGCAAAAAAAACATCTTCAAGCACGAGGTAATCACCAACTCTGCCAGCGGAGCCGCATTGGCGCCAATTGCGCCAACGCGCCGTTTCCACTGGTGTGTTGACCAGCAGACAGCAAAAGGGCAGCGCGGTTCCCCTGGCGTCATTTTATCGGAGCGTGAGACAATTGCGCAGAATCGGGCGATAGCGGCTTGCGTACTGTACAGCTAAGCCGCGCCTGCGCTGTACGCGGTCTCGACTGCAGACGCCGCGCAACCAGACGGCGCAGCGATTAGTTTTGGCCAGTCCGTTTACTTCAGCTCACGGCTGTACATACGGGCAACCTCAGTAATAAATCTAGGCTAAGCATTGGTACCGGAATGAAAAACACACGCCCAAAATAAAAGCAGGCATTCTTTGGTAAGGGATCATAATAAAAAAAAAACTTTTCGAAGAATAGAGAAATTAAACCAGGTGCCAAAATAACACCTCGGCGTGGTTGCTGATGGGAAAAACAGGAAATCCCAACAAAAACAAGGAGTCGGTAGAAAATTTAGACCGTCAAGTGAAATTCCACGTATCCCAGTTTTTATTACAATAAAAGTTTACATATTAAAGCAAAAAGGATAACAATAAATGCCCCACTCACACACTGAGTAAGCCATCCTCCTACTCAATGCGAAAAAACAAAAGGGAAGGTGTGAATGATGTACATGCCCGTTACCTAGATTTGAAATCATTACAAATTTTAGTACCTATTACGACCATTATGACTACCGACCATAGTGTGTGCTGCTAGCCATATTAGGTCCGAATCTGACAGCGTGATCTCCTTCGCCGCCCAACTAGTGCTATGACACGAGGCTGCCAGCGCCAAAAGCAAGACCCAGCACCGTAGTAGGTTTGGTGTTTACATGTAGTATCATGTAATACTTTCCACGCTTTTGTTTAGTTGCGAGTTCCACATCCGCGACGGTGTCCTCCCAAGTTACAACCACGTCTAGAGGGTTAGTCTTATTTTAAAGCTCAACTACAATGGGAGGCCTCTGCCTGATACCTTCCTTCTTTGTGAATATCTTCTTCTTCGTGGCCTAGCTTCGGGATAAGTGCCGGAGGTCTTTATTATGATTTGCTATATAAAATTATGCCGTGTACTCGTGGGGTTGTGAATGTACGTATACTTTTGCAGGATGCGAAAGTAGCTGTCTCTTTTGTGCCACGGTAACGACGCAGCGCCACCTTTGTGTTCCGTTCCTCACGGTTAAAGTTTGTAGCGACGTTTAAAGTTTGTAGCGGGACTTTATTCCGGTTGTTTAGGGCTTGCTTGAGGATGGAGCTACTTTTTACCCATGAGAGCACCAGGCAAGACGAAAATAACTCCATTCCCAACTTAAACACCAACTCAGCCAAGGGCTGTGCTCTTGCTGTCTCAACGACCTTCGAAAGGTCACTAGTTTCCATAATTAATGGTAGCAAGTTTAAGAATTACGTCCTCCGACTAACCACATCTGCCAGGGGCCCATAAAGTATGTCTTCAACTGTGGGGCGGCCGGAGCTACGGTGGCGTGCCAGGCTTTTGAGCTGCGCCTTCTGTGTCGGAAACAAAGGTTTTAGCTCGCCTAGGCCTCCGTCCTCATTCGACACATGCACTAATTCCTCAGAAAATGAAAGTTGGAGACGAAGGATGTTTTTTAAATGCAGGGCATTTCTTAGCCTCGCCTCTTCCTGCATCGGACGGCGTCCACAGCTCCGCGTCCGCAGCAGGTGCGCCTCTCCTCCTTCCCTCCCCTCTCTCAACAGCAGCTGGCGCGCGCATGCGTCGTAGTCAGTCCGTTCGCTCCGTCGCGGTCTCGGCGTAACAGGTGCGTGATAGCACCGCGGTGGTGCGTGGAAGGGCGCGCGCTGCTTGCGCATGCGCGCTCTCCCCCCCCCCCCCCCCCCCCCCCCGTACTGCTCTCCTTCTACTCAGCGCGCTGCAAAATAAAGCGGCTAGCGGTCGCTCGTGCTTCAGTCACTGCGTTGCTCCTTCCTTCCTTGGTTGACGCTCGCTCCCACGTTTACTCGTGTCTGCTACTCCAGCATCACGGAAGAAGCGATGGAAGCAACACTGCCTTCAACCAGTACTGAGGCCCCAATGCTCTGCATTTACTCGTGTTCCCCTCGCGGGAAGGCGCGGGAATTTTTTATTCTATCGACCTTTGTCGATGGCTATGGAACCCGCATTTTCACGGCTCTCAGAGCATATCCGGACACGAGTCTGTGATAAGTAACGAGACAGTATATTCAACTGCCCACGTCCCCACACACCTGGGTATTTCCCCCAAAGTGGCGAACCTGTTCTCCTACTTATAAGGTCAAACCTCCTCTGAAATATTCCTACGCCTTAGGACCCAACCTTCAAGAAGAAACAAAATACATAGCGGCATCCCCCATAGTGACAAAACAAAAATCAACCGTCATTTCGACGCTGCAGACTGCCAAGTAACCCAAAACACTTTCCTCTACGTTTTTTTTATTCATTTACGCGTGGTTTATGACAGGTTATAGAAGAATATGGCCAAAACCCTGTCGGGAGGTATGGGCGGAAGGATCAAAGGAACCAAAAGGAGGGAGTTACTTGAAATTGTGTTGGAACCTCTAACCTTCGTCAGAGTATAAGCATGGCTTGAGGACTGGAAGAATTATAAGAAAGATGTAATTTTAGCTGTTGGAGGATGCGCGTACAGGCGAATGCCACCAGTATCCGCCGCCACGTACACTTGCTCGCCGGTAGCCAGTCACAACCAGTATGTGTGAAGGGTTGGTATTGCATTCGCTCTGCAGGAATGGTGAAAGATTCATTTGAAAACCTATGCTTCTGTCCATTGGTATTACCTTTACCCCAAATTGGAGCCATTAAAATATTCCTTTCTCATCATTTATGGCAGCTACGAATGGGCTAACTACCTTAGAGTATATCCTTTCTCCTCACCAGAACAGTATTTCCCACAATGCAAGAACACTTGGCTGAACGCTCCAAATAATTTAGGAGAGACGAAATTCGCTCATGAGTCGGATGAATGCGGTGATCACATAGTGAATTCGTACCTTTACAGAAATGCCTGAAAAAGTACTTCGATGTACATGAACTTCGGGTCACGTGTTTGTAGCAATAGCTCTTTAAATCTTAGTTTATAACAGTGCACCCTTATACGATAGTACAGTACATATATAGATAAGTTTATAATATATAAAAATATCAGCAGGGCTTATAGCTCTTGCACTTTTCTAAAATAATAATAATTGGAACAACTTAGCCTATTATCTCCTGTACCAACAGTTCTTATTTCTTGAAAACTAGGTAATTAATACTACTTCTATGATATTGAAATAATATTTCATTGTATCTAGTATTGTAGCATTGTATCTAGTATTTCATCATCTTTTACTTCCAGCTTTACTACGTTTCTTGAAGTCGGGCGGCAAACACGACATCTAAGCATCAAATACATGTGATCATATTCCTCTGAAAAGAATGTTTGGCATTGTTAAAATATTCATTCCTTTCACACTTCTAGATTTTGCAACTACAACATATTACCAGTGGAAACCTAGGCTAAAATGCGTTTACTACAAATTCCACGGAACTTCTATACATACATGGGTAAGTACCATCGCGTCCCTTACTACAGTGTTCCTTGTGGTAATGATCTCCACTTAATTTATGCTTAGTCAAATGCACACCTCTCGAATTGTAATAGATGTATTTTGCAAAGCACTATACGTGACCTTTTCTGTAAATCCAACGATGTTGATATAAGACTCGCCCAGACTGGTCTTTTTAGCAGCACAATACTTATAAATATGCTTTATCTACGTCTTATAGCGGCAATCGTGCTAAGCAAATATATTTTTTTTTGCAAATTTGCATATTGTGGTGGTATTAATTTCCTTTTAAATCAGTTACATTCTTTGCCGAGTTCCCCCGCAGTCAGGACCGTGTAACCTCCTGGTTTTCCATAACAATGCATGTTAGGCGGACGCAACATATTAAGTCGTTATAATGCGTAAATGAAGATAATTGGTAGGACGAAAGTTTTAAAATCACATCAAAATATAAAGAATTAAAAAAAATGTACAGGATAAATCACAAATATGCTTCGGGCACATCTTGTCCAAAAAGAACATTAGAAATACTAATAAATAACACCGAAAATGAGGAAACCGTCAACGCCCTGCAACTACACCTAAAAGCATAATTGGTGGAGTAACTTAATCGTGATAATACTGGAAGTGCGAATATTGGTCGAACAGAATTTTGCGTAGTAAATAAACACCAGCAGTAGCGAAAATTGCAGAAATGTACAAACCAAATAAAAAAATTCCCGCGCCTTGCCGCGAGGGGAACACGAGTAAATGCAGAGCATTGGGGGTCGTTAACGCCGCGTAAAGTCGCATTAGGGTGTGTAGTTGGGTCGTAGTTGCGTTGGTGTTGGTTTGGGGTAGAGAGAGGAGAGTAAAGTCGCGTTAGGGTGGAGCTAGCGTCAACCAAGGAAGGAAGGAGCAACGCAGTGACTGAAGCACGAGCGACCGCTAGCCGCTTTATATTTGCAGCGCGCGCAGTAGAGGGAGAGCAGTACGGGGGGGGGGGGGGAGAGGGCGCGCATGCGCAAGCAGCGCGCGCCCTTCCACGCCCCACCGCGCTGCTATCACGCACCTGTTACGCCGAGACCGCGACGGAGCGAACGGGCTGACTACGACGCATGCGCGCGCCAGCTGCTGTTGAGAGAGAGGAGGGAAGGAGGAGAGGCGCACCTGCTGCGGACGCGGAGCTGTGGACGCCGTCCGACGTAGGAAGCGGCGAGGCTAAGAAATCGTCTGCATTTAAAACATGCATCTTGAACATCTCTTCCAAAAAGACTATTAAGGTGAGACAGCCCCGCAAAGAAGGTAGGAAATAATCAGAAATAACTAAAACGACTGAACCGCGTAACACCTTGAATTTCTACAAAAATGTGGAACTAGCGACAGCAACGGCATAAATATAATTGTGTAAAGATTGCGGGGATCGCGACTTTCACGCGAACCCCTTTCTGGCTATCTTCCCATCGCGGCCGGCGTTGCACAATTGTGCGCGTCGCTCGCGCGACGGGAGCCATACGGGAGGGCGCCAGCGACCGGAGGGTTCGTTGTTGCCAGGGAGGAGGCGTTGACCCTTTTTCCCTCTGCCTTACCCGAGAACCAGTTCATCGTCTGCACTAGCGCCACGGTTCGGCAAGGTATGGTGGGTTGTCGCGTGACGAGAGGACAGCCTCTTGTCTTGGGGATGCGGTAGCGCGCGGACGTTTCGGCGCACCGGTCCGGACCTGGGGAACCCGCCACAATGGGACGCGTCCGGGCGAGCCGGGAGACTGCAACCGCGCTCGCACGCGCAGCGCTCCGCTGCTCCGGTATGCCATCGGTGAGTGGAACCATCTCGATCTCTAGCGTTGTTTAATGCCTCGCCCCCAGTGTTACCGTTATGGCCTACGATTAGTCTGTATGCAGTGTATTTGATTTGCACTTTGCAATAAATGCTGCCATTGATGTTTTGCCCTCGCCGCCTCCTGCCTTTGTCTGTCTTCGCAAACAACGGACCCGTCCACAGCCGGCGGTCGCAAGGCATGTTTGCTGAGCGCGGATGTCTGCGGGGTGGGAAATAACTAGTGTGTGTAATGTTGTACCCCACAAGATACATAACTTGTCGAACCTAATTTTGAAAACAATAAATACAATAAAATACAAAAGATAACTGACAAAATTCAAAGGATGCATCTTATACATGTTCTCCAAAAATATGAACACTAAAATACTAACCCCACAAAGAACCACCGAAACACAGACAAAAAGAATCGTGAGAACGATTTCGTCATACCCTGCCTCTTCGGAAAAATACATCATTGCCAAAGTAAAGGCACTTAGCTACTATAGTAGTAAAGAAACAACGATAACGGAAAATCCACAAAATAACCCAAATTATTTGGGCAGTCAACCAAAGCTGAGTGTAAAGAACACAATATAGCCAAGCGGCGTAAGATTGCTACGCATTAGTAGAACATTTTCCGCATTTCTGCAGATTGTTATGGTGAATTTATTGCTCTGATGAGGAAAGTTGAATGTTCAGAACAATACAGGGTGGCGGAAAATTCGAGGACGCATGCTAAAGTTCTATGGCTGTGAATGCGGAATCGTGAATGTCCGGTTGAACGCTACATATACTCCGTTTCCTCCTCGGCTTGACGATGAGCTTTGTAATCTCAACGCTTGAGTCGCTTTGATTTGCAAACAACGCTAACATTGTCGAATGGTTCCCACCTATGTCCTACGCGTGGCACGGGCGCTGGTTCCTGCCCGCAGGTCATGGGAGAGTCAACGAAGATCATGAACTTCGCTAACGGTCTGTACGCATGTTGGGCCTCTTTCCTTGGTTTTCTTCAATATGCGGTATACTGGTGTAGGTGGCCCCCTCCGTCTGCTGCTCGTGCTAGATGCGGACACTAGCTTTTGCTCAATGGGTCATTCATTGCGTTTGCATGTCAGTAACGCAAATTTTTATCAAAACACAGGATGGTGTTGTTGGAATATTGGCCAGGCTTCTCTCCCTATGGCTACTCAGAACATGATCGAACTTCTGAAAAAAACCGACATACGATACACATACGTTTTAGGTGAGAGAGTAGTCGCAGAATGCGCCATTAAAATCAGCTGTGAAGAAGACTGTGTACTTCTGGTCTTAAGAACTCAGGGGGCCACGATTTGTTACATCCGCGTTTGAGGACTAAAATTTCTAAATAACCCTCCTAAAGTGGTAGAACAGGCTCTCATTTCCAACTTTACTTGTCGACACGCTAAGTAATGTCAATAAACTGAAAATGTTCGTAGGTGGAGCTAAAGCACCCCGCGTATACCAAATGAAACATCATCATCATCATCATCACCAGCCTATCTACGCCCACTGCAGGGCAAAGGCCTCTCCCATTATTCTCCAATTACCTCGGTCCTGTGCCAACTGTGACCAATTTGAAATGAAAATGAAACATAAAAGGTGTCAAATGAAGGAATACAACGTGCGGCATTTAAGCAGAATTTATTATTTTGCATTGCTCCCAGGTAAATCCTAGGCAGATTGTTCAAGACTAGATGAAACGTTATTTTGTGTCGAATTACGTTTTGCAGGTACTAAATGAAAACCGCACAGGAAGCCCACTCAGTGGGAGATTAGGGGCCGTGCTGTGTTTCAAAGCCACTATGGCCGCATATACGCGTTCAAGTTGATGCCGATATATGCGGTATGGCAGTGGTGGGACACACGCCATTCTCTAGTTTAGCGAGGATAAAACAAATCGGCTGAAATTTCCAAACTCGGTTCCCTCTTTTCGCGCTGAGATCTTCAACCGGGGTATGGCCGGTAGTTTACAGCGAGACACCGCCGTCGCACAAGGCTTCGGTATCCCCGTCTCTACAACAGATTCAACGCGCGGGATTAGTAATAAAGTGGATATTGTGGTAGCCATTAGATTAAAAAAAATGCCCCATAACCATTTTCGTACAACCGAACATTCATATCAGTCTGGGTATGCCTAGCTCACCTGCTATATTCATATGGGTCCTCATTGACCCAAATAGAACTGTCGGTCAAATCGTCCACCTAGTGACTGCGTCTATATGGAAGACCGGCGGCTAGCGAAAAATAAAACAAGCCACTAGCTTCAGAAAATTAATTCAATTTAACAAACTCGTCGACGCACTGCCTGTCGACAACACCAGTTCCTTAATTATATATAGTCATTCGATTCGATGGGTACAATTTGAGGGTTAATTTATGACATATCGATAATGAGCGGTATGCTACCAGCAAACTCGAGAGGAAGTTTTATTCGAAATGTATAAACAGTGCCATGAAAATAATAACAGCGGAGATAGGTGCCTTCCCTTGCTTTAACTTCGCCATTTGAGTAGTTTTAACTTTGCATTTTCTATAGGTTTAGTTTGGTTTTTTTAGCTTTACCTCGGCTTTACTATGGCACCGACTTTGCAATTCTAAAGCAATAACGTAGCCTTTTCTATATGTGTTCCTTCTTGCTTTCTTCGCCCAATCTCCGCCTCTTTCGGACACAGCACTTTCTTTGGTCAGCCCTTCTTATCAGTAGATGGGATAGTGATGCCGCCGATTGCACGCCATCTCTCGGAACTAAGAGAACACGTGCACGCCAGGGCTTACGTCATCAATTGGCGCGACAAATCCCCGACGCGCACCTCCACACCCGAACATCGGCGTCTCGACGGGCATTACCCACACCTGCTCATCGACTCGTTGCCTCCTCGCCACTTCTGAAACTCTCTCTGAGCCTAGGACTATTAGATGCGAGGCATCTCTTGGTCGGGGCTATGTCCCTCCCTTGTTGTTGTTGTTGCGCCGTCCACACCCCCAATGCGCATTCTCGGCTTGCTGAATGCCCGGTGGTGTCTTACCCTTTAATGGCTCCTGGAGCGACAGTGTTGCCGGTGTCTTCCTGGGCCGCCACGAGACGAGCACGCTTCACTCTCCTCCTCACAGCCGTATAAACCAGGTGTGCACACGCGCTGCGCGCTACTCCACTGCGCATGCGCGTCTCTCCTAATTCTCCTCGTGTGTACACGCGCTGCGCGCTACTCCACTGCGCATGCGCGTCTCTACTCCATTCTCCTCCTAGCAGCCGTATAAACCAGGTGTGCACACGCGCTGCGTTCCGTTCAGTCTGCCATCAACCCCCGTCTTCGCCGGTTCTGCTGCGCTGCTGCCACACCAACCAACCCCCACTGCTACCTCGCATCTTCCTAGGGCTCCCCTAACGGGAAAATGGCGTAATTTTTTAGATGCGAAGCATCTCAAGGTCGGGGCTATGTCCCTCCCGTGTCGCTGTCGTTGTTGCGCCGTCCACACCCTTACTGCGCATGTTCGGCTTGCTTAACGCCCGTTGGTGTCTTACCCTTCTATGGCTCCTCGAGCGACAGTGTTGCCGGTGTCTTCCTGTGCCGGCACGAGACGAGCACGCTTCACGTGCCTTCGACGTTTCATCGTCTTCGGCAGCGGCGTGCGTCGGCGAGTCTCGGCGGGCCGTGATTACAAGCAGCCAACAACCATCCGGGGAACGTGCATCGACCTCAACTTCAGCAACTTTAGGGTTCATCCACTACAACAGCCCTTAACTTTACATTTCACAGACCATAAGGCGGTGATAATCAATGCGGGAACACCAACCACAGCTCGACGTCACCTACGTTTAACATGATGATGATAATGCCTAAATAAAGACAAATTCATACCACGTACAACGTCTCTCTCTCTCTCTTTATTGCCTCGCCACTATAACACCCCCACCTCCTTCGAATAAAATTACACAATGTTCCCGTAGGGTAACCCTGAGTAGTGCGCGAAACAGACATGAGGTGAATGCAATTTCCCATTTCGTAGTTCCGCTAAGTGAAAATTGGGGTAGTTATAATGGTTATAATGGAATCTAAATGGTAAATATAACGGTAGCTACGTACCTCAACCTCACGGAAATGAACTGAAACCTAATGGGGCACTTGAATTGACCCCATGCCTGCTTCGCATTCTACTCAGGGTTCCCCCACGGGAAACTGGTGTAATTTTTTTCTCTCCGTTTAGCTGCGCCAATTTTTGTGCCTTCCCGGCCTGGCCGCAACACAAGGTCAACCATCTCCGCTGATAAAAACGGCCTACGGGGTTTCTTCGAGCTTCCCACGGCATGCCTGTCGAGTTTTGATACTCTTTACCGCGTCTACGACTCGCCATCTTTTGAATTGGCGTTTACTCCGTATCTTTGGTGCAGGTATGTGGTAATTCCCACGCTTTAGTTTCGTAATTTTTGATGGTTCTGTAGCATTCGGCAAAAGAAAGCAATATATTAAGTGTTCACCCGCCAGAACACCCTGCATTCCATTTGTCGCATTGCATGTCCTGCTAATTTCCGACGCATGAAAAGTGCTTCTCACACATGCCTTCTTTTTACAGGCGCAGTATATGTTCGCAGTATGCGATAAGAGATTTTTGGCCAGAACTCACTAAATTTTACACGTGTTAAACGCAACCGTGAGCAATTTCTCCCAAGTTTATTTAACGTGAAGTTTATGGTGACACTTCGAGTTTGGTTCTGTTACGCAGCTTCGTGATGTCACACCGCAAATAGAAATTAGCGAGATGGCATTGAAATACCATCGATATTTGATAAACAGTAAAAAAAACAGTCATTGTTGCACGCTAATAAACGATAACACCGTAGAGTCGCCCGGAAGCAGCTTGGATAAGTGTAAACTTCCGTGCACCTCACAACGTTTGCGTGATAATTAAAGCGTGGTAAACAAGCTAGGTGTTTTCACAGCAATGATAACGATACCCTTTTTTTTGTAGGTAAGGGGCCGTTATCCTGTTAAAAACTGCAGCTGTACAGTTGGTTCACAGCCAGGAACAATCGCCGATCGCACTCCATGCGTGGTGAGTCGTACTGTATTAGAAAACTTTTTTCTGTCATTTCATTTTTGTGCCATAAAAACAATTGTTGCTCACTCGGCAACTCATAGGCATTATCGTTGCCTAGATGCCCATGACAGTTATAATCTACTGTATTCGTTAGGAAGCACCACTATCGTGCTTCATGGCTTCTAAAGTCTCTGGGATGACGCAAAGTATGGCTTTTCTCGTTGGATTACCAATGCGGCACCGACAGGCCTTGGCCCTGTCAAGAAGTCGACCTTTTCACTGCGTGCGTTAGGATTATATGAGCGTCCTTTTTGTGCCCTGGCACGCGTAACTAGAGCGAATCTCAAGTTCCGTACTCTTGCAGTCAATATTAAGAGTCTCATGCGCTGGTCTCCGTTAGGTTCAACCACAGCAGCTTCCCGCTGTGCCTGCATGGGAAAAACTAGAGGAATCTAAACATCTCTGGAGCCTCCGCGCGCAATATTGCAGTGTAGACGTCATGAGTATTAGGGGGTTGTTCCCACTGCATGTCGTTGGCACCCTATTTGGGCAGGTGCTGATCTCAGTTCACTGTTTATTGTACCCTTCCCATAAGTAACAGACTTCTTGGTCATGGGAATGGCTCAAGGTAGATTTTCTACACCACAGATTCAACATTGCGGCCCCTGCATTCTGAGAGCACTTCTGCATTGTGAGAACGTCGGAGCACTTCCTAATACACCCCTACGGTTTGAGAAGCCTTGCGTGTATTAAAGCTCTCCCGCTTTTGTGGGCTGCGGAAGCCCTGTGAATAAGCGGAGGACAGTTTTATAGGAAGAATCAAGCTGTTGCAAGTCATATTTTTTTATAAAAAAAGCCGAGAGCCCCATTGGTGGCTTTTGTTATCAGGATGGTCTGCACGAACAGGCAGGCGATTCCTTGGAGCAAACCGAAGGTGTTAAAAATTCTTCGCAAAAGTGAAGAAGAGTACTCTGGTGCTGGTTGTAGCTGAAATGGCGACTTAATCGCCCCGACAATCGCCCCGCCCAATGGTGAGAAGTGCGCCTAATAAATCTTGACGCCAATCTGATCAATAATCATTCTGCTTCCGCGCCGAAATTTACAGAAAATGAGGAGCTACCTTCGAAGTGCATTGGTCTGGATGTGTCAAAGTTCCCGATATCTACAGCCCGATTTCTGTTTTTTTGAAACATTAGTATATCGATAACGTACGATCGATAACCCTCCCATTATATTCACTGTAACTACACGCCTGTATACCAAATGTCCTCAAAAGTTAAGCTTACCTCTCTTCTTAACATCACGCCCTCGTGAGCCGCGACCACCTACAGTTTGACACAGCATAGTTTAAATGTATCAAGGCCTTTTGCAGTTTTATTCTTGAGTATTGCATCGCAAAATGTCACATTCTGTGCATCACAAGAGTTTTCCCAGTATTTGAACATACAGGCCGCGGGGTCTAATTGTGTTATGAGAGCATCACTTCCCTTTCTTTCGCCACGATTTGAAAGGTTTCTTGAGGTTCGACGCCTGGTCCTCTTTTTTTATTGTGCTTGCCAACAATATCAACCTTGTTATTGACTAGTCGTTCCTTGCTCAGTATGCCGCCGATACAAAGTTTTATGGCGTGGCCTAATGGCTGGTGACCTCTCCGTGATGGAAAATGACATCGACAGAATTTTGGCAGGCAGCAATTACCTAAACCCCAAACTCATAAAAATATCGTTATGGGCTATACCTACAACACTACAGCGCTCTCTTTTACGTACCCTGTGCTCGGAGAATTCGTAATATACGCCACTGGAGCGCGTGATTTCGCATATTTATGGATGTAGGGCCACTTTTCCACTTCCATGCTAACTACTCGACCACTTTTTGCCTCTGTACGCCTGGCTTGATATACAGGGTGACCATAGAATTCACGCAGATGTCATACTTCATGATACTCGACCGCACCCTAATTTTACCTAAGCTATACTTCCCACTGCTATTTGGAAGCATATACCATTCTTCGTTTATTTGACTGCAAAGGGTACAGAAATGTTTCACAAGACCCATATTGTTTCCTCACTGTTCACTGAGTTAAAATGTGTACGCCGGGTTTATTAATCGTCTCAGTCTTGATAATCTATCTACCGGGTGCTCTACACGTCTCGTGATGTTTTTTTCTAACTGTATTGGTCCCAAATTCACATAACGTTGTCTTGTGAGCTCAGTTTATATTGGAGGGTGGCGTACACCACTCCGCCTGCATGTGCGCATTTATGAAGACATAACATCCTCTATCCAAGTGTCCCATTCCAACATGCGTTTATAATCGCCTTTGCATTCTATCGGCAGTTTTTGTAATGACACGGATTCACTTAGGCGCTGTTGGAAAATTGTATGGCTTTAATATACCTGTTGTAAATTGATTGCATCTGCAGGTTTTCCGAAAATGATTTTTTTTTTAATTTTTCTCAATACCCCACTATTATATCTTCACCATGTACAGCATAGTCATTTTCCAAACAGATTAGGTGAGAGACGGTACCTTGCGTCGCCCTGGATTTATTTTTAAATTGCGTTGTGTCCGTATGGCCAAAGTGTAACTCCTAGGTTTGATTGGCCGAACATATCCCCACGCCGTTGTTTTATGTTTTCAATTAACAGGCTCTTTAGCCTTAGCCTAGTTGAATTCGCCTTTTTCCTCCTAGTTTCACCTTAATACTCGAAAATCACACTTAATCTACTGCAGTGCCCAGTAATCAGCCATAAACCATAAATTGTATCGTGATCCGCCTTATTGCACCTAAAATCAAAATAACCAACTTTAATTCGTCTTACTCTACCTTATTTCTACATCACTTATGGACAGTTCACTCACTACTCAATCACTAATTAACATTGGTAGCCAGGAATAACCCGTTACGCACGGCCGGGAGTCTTGTTTTTGGCTTCTGACGTTCTCTACATCACCTCGATTTTTGCATCATTCGTTTTGACGTCGAAGTCTTTAGAAGTCAACCTTCTAATGAACCGTGCATGGCTTCATCCTTGATAAGCAATAGAACGTTTAATAATGGACACACTTTGGAACAGCCCCCTTTTCCCTAAAACGGTACATCTCGTTTTGGTTGGGTAAAATACGGCCCAAAGTCTAACACTTCGGTTCTGCAAGAAGTAATTAAATTGATTCTGTTGTTCCCTTTCAGAAACTCGACTATGGTTACAGCGCTGAGCTCACATGGAAAGAAGGAAAATGCATCAATGGTAGTTGCATACTGAACAAAATTCCTTTTGGCTGCGAAGGCCACACGGGGCTTTCAAATAGGGTAAGTGACCAACAATTCATGATAACGAGCATGGTGAGTAGGATGTGATGACTGAAAAGGCACACGCTATGCTGCAAACAGTATTTATGTAAATAATCGTCGAGCCCACCTTCCTCATAATATAAGCATAATTGTTCTTGAGTATGCCGAATAGGAGGTCACGTGTGGACATTCTTATGTTATAGTAATTGATATGTCGCCAGAAGACGACAACGATGATGTGCGCGCGAGAGAGGTACTGGGTCCTGTGGCACGAGCGCGCCTCACGTGTCGAACGCTGGCCAGTGTTGTCTACAACGCCCGAACTACTGCCTATGTTCCCAACCTCTTGAGTTGTAATAAATCGTCGGCAGCCATCCACGGCTGTGCGGACGCAACAATTTGCAGAAGAGCCCACCAAAAGCTCCGATTCCCACATGGGACCGTCCCCAGACACCATGGCACACCCTGCATGTTGACTTCGCGGGACCACTACTCGGGCGCACCTACTTGGTTGTTGTGGACGCGTACACCGTGGGTAGAAGTCCGTCACGTCACCCAGGCAACATCCGCGGTTGTCATTGACGTACTCCGGAGCCTCTTCGCTACGTTCGGCATTCCACGGAAAGTCGTCTCGACAACGGAAGAGCCTTTATTTCAACCGAGATAAAGCAGTTCTACGCATCAAATGGCATACAAGCTATGACGTCACCAGCGTATCACCCGCAACAAACGGGCAAGCAGAACGATACGTGGCAGAACTGAAGAGAGCCCTCTTAATGGATAAACACTACTCCATACAGTGCAGACTTGCAAGGTTCCTGTATCGGCAGCACACGACGGTGCACACAGCCACAGGAATGACACCGGCGAGAGCGATGTTTGGCCGCGAACTTTTATGTCCCCTCGATCTGCTCAAGCCAGAGAAGGAAACGCAGACCTCTGATCACCAGTAGACACTGAAACAATCACGTCGTTTCGCCGAAGGGGAAAGGGTGGTCATACGACAGTTCTTAAGAAAGCCAGATTGGATTGAAGGCGAAATTCTGCGCCGCGTCGGACCACGATCCTGGGTGGTAAAAAGCGCCCTTGGAAAGGTTCGCCGTCATCTGAACCACATCAGGAAAGCGAGCCAGAGCAGGACGCCAACGGACTGGAGCACAGCAGACGATTTCGCTGACACAGCGCAAGAGATGCCGTCGAGTTCTGCTGTTCCACTGTTACCGGACTCGCTGGATACTCCAGATGTTTCCTCCCAACCATCGACCTCAACGTCTCAAGCATGGACCACCCGGCAACTGCGACCAGCCGAGGCTAGGCGGCCTCCAGATCGCTATGGAGACTTTGTTTACTGTTTTATCTAAGGGGGAAGAATTGATATGTCGCCAGAAGACGACAACGATGATGTGCGCGCGAGAGAGGTACTGGGTCCTGTGGCACGAGCGCGCCTCACGTGTCGAACGCTGGCCAGTGCTGTCTCCAACGCCCGAACTACTGCCTATGTTCCCAACCTCTTGAGGGGCGCTGCGATCGCCGAGCAGAGCGGACGCACTCCACGTCGGCTCCGTCGTCGCCACGATTTTTGGGAGGACCATCCCGCCCCTGATGTCCAAATCGTACGTACGAGTTTCCTAACGTCGAGAGGATCCCGTAGGTACCAAATTTGGGCCGATTAGCCCATTTTTGGCGATTTTACGAGCATTTTCCTTCGGCGAGGCGAGGCGGCCCAGCTAAGCCTAACGAGGGAACCGACGAGTACGGGCATGGCGTCGGCCACGTCGACGGCCGCCGCCGCCGCCGCGGGCGTGCCCAGACCTGCCCAGCGGGCGGATCTTCGGCGCTCCGGTGAGGAATTCTTCCACGAATCCTGCGAGATGGATGTGTCTACTGCGGACTCTTCTCAGCGAGTGCAGACTGTGTTAGACTGTGCGACGGTGAGAACTGTTTCCACGTGCTCCGGCATCGACGGCCACGTATCGACGGCAACGAGCGTCCCGCGCGCGACGACGAGCCGGAGAAAGACGATGACCACGCCGGGTGGACCCGCGTATCCCATCAGCGTCGTCGCAAGAAGACAGTGAGTGTTCTCGAAGCTTCCACGCAGCGAGCCTCGCCACACGCCGGTAAGCCTAACGCTTCACAACGCCACGTCACCCTCACGCGAGCCCAGATCGCGAGTAAAGTCAACACTGGCATGGCGAATACGGCGCGCATGCCCAACTTTGCGCCGAGAGACGAATTCCGTGTGGGTCGTGCGCCACGTGGCGGCCTAGAGATAGGCAAAAGTCCGATAACCGACCAGCGCCGAGCCGTATTCGAGGCGGCCAAGGCGGGCGAGGAAGCCGGGCGCGAAGACACCATGCTCCCGAACCTCGCTCTGAATATTCTGGTCATCAGCACCCCGAGCTGGGAAAGAATGCTACAGTACGAAGTCGTGAAGAGGATCACCATTGGCGGCAGAAAATACGAGACCTACGCGTACCGCGCGGCGCCGGAGGACACCTCTCGCGGCGTGATACGTGGAGTAGGCTTAGAAGACACCGCGGACGACATCTATCGCCACGTGGTAAACAAGCATAACCCCACCGCCGGTGACGCACACCGCCTCGGCCAGTCGACGGCGGTCGTCATCCTGTTTCCACGGGAGCAAGGTGCCGTCCTACGTGTGGTAACGGCGGCGTAGTCACGCGGTGCTACCTATACCGGCAGCACAAGGAAGTCTGTAAGATCTGCGGACAAATCGGCCACAGGAAAGACGTGTGCCCCACGCCGAACGCTCGCGTGTGCTTCGCGTGCGGACTGAAGAACCCCGGCGACGGGCACGAGAGCCAGTGCAAGCCGCGGTGTCGCCTGTGCGGCGGCCCGCACCCCACGGGCGAGGGCTCGTGCAAACATAAGTTCAAGACCCCGTATCAAGTCCGCAAGCGGCCAGTGGGAACGGAAGCTAGAAGAGGAACGAGCGCGAACGGCCACGCCGGCGCCCAAGATCCGACTTTCTCGACAAGACTAATTCCCCAAACTCGCCTCGCCACGCGGCAGCAGCCCCGGCAGGAGCGCGTCGCGCCGGAGTGCGTCGCGAGGGGCCGCGCAGAGCAGGAGCGCCTCGCGCGGGTCGTCGTGCCACGTCGAGAGGCCCCGCCTCCTGGGCGGCGATCACGACCGGCGCAGTTGGCGGAGCAGCTGCCGCACCGAGTCGCCGCGCTCAAAGTCCGCTCGCCGCGAGCGCTCGGAATCCAGACGGAGAAGCGCGAGCCGCCCGCCGCCGCGACGCAGCAACAACCGACACGAAAGCAAGCGAGTGCCTCCCCAGAGACCGTAGAACTGAGTAAAATGGTGAAACAGCTGCAGGCCACCGTGCAGGCTCAGCGAGTAACCATCCAACAGCTAACCCTAAAGCTCGTAAGAACTGTGGGGACCGAGAGCGACCACGTGGTCCAAGCCTGCGCCCGCAGAGACGGCCACCGTCAAGCCGACAGAACGCCCAGCACCGCCGCCGAAGCAGGTGGCAGAGCGCCGGGAATCCCCGGCACACGAACACGACGCCGAAGACGAGTGCGACGAGGACATCGACGGCGACCGCAGCAAGTCGGTGGGCTACGCCGGCCTGAACAACCGCTACCGCAAACTCGAAGCCAGATGAACCGTTGGGGGAGAGACCTCGAGGTCCTGGAGAAACGACTCACTAACAGGCTGATGCAAGTCATGCAGCGGCAGGTGCAAGCCTTCCAGCAGCAGCAGCAGCAAGTCTTCCAACAAGCCATACAACAACTCAGTCAACTGACGGCACCCGCGAGAGGAGTCGTACAAGAGCACGGCAGCCAAGTCACCGTCACTGTATCGCCACCATGATGACGACGACCCGCCACCGCACTTCGCTACGCATCTGGCACTGGAACGCCAACGGCTTTCGGTGCCGGAGGGCGGTCCTGCAGCAACACTTTCGCACCCTGACGCCGGCGGAACAACCCGACATCATCATGGTGCAGGAGACCCACGCCGAAGACGCCGGCGTGGTGTCCCTGCCGGGCTACAGGTCGCACGCCAGCCCACCGAGCGCTCGCACCTGCGGGCGCGGAGCGGCGCAGGGCGTGTGCACCTTCGTCCGGAAGGGCATCGCGTTCATCAAACACGACTCGCTCATGGGCAGCCGCGGCAGCGCGATCGAACTGTGCGCGACCGAGCTGACCGTGGCCACGGGCAAGCACAAGGACATGAGCACGAGCACGACCGTGATGGTGGTCAACGTGTACAGTAATCCGCAGCACAACCAACAAAGGTTCAAGACGTTACTGCACAGAGCACGCGGGGCGGTCTCCGCATGCGACGGCGCCATCGTCGTCGCGTGCGGGGACTTCAACGCACGACACAAGAAACTCGGCCACGCCGCCACGACGGTCAAGGGCCGAGAACTGCTGGAGGACGCCGCCGAGGCTGACTACGTTCTCCTAACGGACCCGGCACATCCCACGCGCATCGGCACGTCCGTCGTCAAAGACACCACTCCGGACCTGGCGTTTCTCCACCTGCCCGACGACCGGTCGGCGAGCTGGAGGAACACGGGAGTGAACCTGGGTAGCGACCACTACATCGTCGAAGTCGTCGTCCCACTCCGACCCAACGGCAGAAACGGCGGCGACGCCGGAGACGGGCGCATCAAGCACCGACTCACGAATTGGCACGAGTTTCGCACCGAAGACCTGGGCGAGATTAAGGACATCGAGGAGTGGTCGCGCAATATCGTCGCGGCCGCGGAGAAGGCGACGTCCGTTACGGAGACGTCTGAGGAGACCACGCGCATGGACCCCCGGCTCGCGCACATGCTGGAGGCTCGAAGCTCGCTACAGCGACGGTGGAAGCGGCAGCGGCACAACCGCGCCCTCCGCAAGCGAATCGCTACGCTCGGCCGAGAGATCGAGAAGTACAGCCGCCAGCTGTGCGCGCAGCAGTGGTTCGAGCTGTGCAACGAGGCCGACGGCCAGCTCCACCGAGGGGGCACGTGGAAACTCCTCCGCCACCTGATGGACGAAAGCCAAAGCAAGGAATACCAACGACACCGGCTCGCGCAGATCATGTACGCGGCGACGAAAGAGCTCGGGGAGCGGGAAGTGCACAAACGCCTCAACGAGCGCTACCTTCCCGAGACCGCGAGAGAACAGCACGGAGAGTACGCCGGCCAGCCCAACCCCTCGCTCGACCGCGACATCGAGGAGTGGGAGGTCCGGCGCGCCACCCAGGCCCTCAACTGCCGGTCGGCGGCGGGCCCGGACCGCGTCACGAACAAGGCGCTGCGCAACCTGAGCGACGCGGCCATAACATCGCTCACGAAGTACTTCAACGAGCACTGGCGAGCCGGCAGCCTCCCGCGGCAGTGGAAGACGGCCAAGACAATACTCATACCCAAGCCCAACAAGCCGCCGGGCATAGAGAGCCTCCCTCACGTCGTGCGTGGGGAAGGTGCTGGAGCACGTCTTCAACGACCGGTGGCAGCGGTATCTAGAGACCAACGGCCTGTACCCCGACCCGATGCTGGGCTTCCGCTCGCGGCTGGGAACGCAGGACGCGATGTTGCTGCTGCAGCGCGAGGTGCTGGCTCCGCCGACGAGACCGACCTCGGACAACCGCGCCATCCTGGGCCTGGACCTGCAGAGCGCCTTCGACAAGGTGAAGCACTCGGCGATCCTGGCCCAAGTGTCCCGGCTCGGCCTGGGACAGCGTTCCTACAATTACATCCGGACCTTCCTGACCGGTCGCACGGCCCGGCTGGAGGTGGGCCAAACTCAACTCGAGGAGCGAGAGCTGGGTAGCGTCGGCACGCCGCAGGGCTCGGTGATCTCGCCGCTGCTATTCAACTTGGTAATGATCGGCGTGGCCCGTCGCCTGGACGAGCTGCCCGATGTGCGCTACACCGTCTACGCCGACGACATAACGCTGTGGGTGCCGGGCGGCAGCGACGGCCACATCGAGTCGGCGCTGCAGGAGGCGGTGGACGGCATTGAGGAGAGCCTGCGCGGCACGGGTCTCCGGTGCGCCCCACAAAAGTCGCAGCTCCTGATCCTGCCCCCAACGGGACGTTACCGCAAGAAGACGTCGGCCGAAGCGGAGCGCAGCATCGTGGTGCGCGGGAGCGACGGCACGGCGATTCCCGAAGCGACGAGCATCCGCGTCCTCGGCATGCACGTCGACGCGAGCCGCCGCTTCAACAACACCATGGTAGAACGACTGGTAACGAAGATGGGCATCGCCACGCGCCTCGTCAAGCGACTCGCAACGCGCGCGCGCGGCATGAGAGAGGCGAGCCTGCTGCGCCTGCTGCAGGCGTTGGTGGTAAGCCAGGTGGCACTACGTGGGAGCATTCCACGACTGGCGGACCCCGAGCGAGCCAAGATCGACGCGGCGATCCGCAAGTCGTACCGGCGGCCCTGGGCCTACTCAACAGCACGAGCAACGCGGCCCTCGCGTCTCTGGGAGTGCACAACACGCTCTCGGAGATCAGCGAGGCGCAGAGAACGTCGCAACTGGAACGCCTGGGGTCGACCAGGACGGGCAGAAGGCTGCTGCAGCGGTGGGACTGAGCTGCCCCTTCGACGAGGAGGACGAGCTGGTCCCGCTGCGCGACGATATCGCCAACAGCTTGTGGTGTGCGCCGCTCCCGAGAACGTCGCGCGGACGGAACCCGGAACGGAGAATGGCGCGGGCGTGCGCGCTCGCCAAAGAGTTACAACGAGAGGAGCGACGCCCGTGTACGTGGACGCTTCCAAACGTCGCGACAAGGAAGACACCTACGCGGTGGTGGCGGTGCGTGCCGCCACGGGAGAACTGCTGAGCTCGGGCAGCGTGCGCGCCAAGTCCGCCAGACAGGCGGAGGAGGCGGCGATCGCGCTGGCCCTGCTCCACCCCGGGACGAGGACGGTGTTCAGCGACTCCAAGTCGGCCATCGCCAACTTCGCCAGGGGCACGGTGTGCAGGACGACGATGCGCATCCTTTCCGGCATCGGGGAGGGAGCTCGCACGAACATCGCAACGACCGTACGGTGGTTCCCGGCCCACATGGGACGGGAGCTCCGCAACGGCCACCGAAACGTCAACGAGGCAGCCGACGCTGCGGCCCGTGATCTCGCCGCGTGCCGGGCCGCGCCAGCGACGGACGCCGACGACGACGAAGACTCGAGCAACGACGAAGAGGACAACGACGCAGAACCCCTGACTACGTACGGTGCGACGCTGTGCTGGTACAGGACAGAGAGGCAGGCCTACCCTCCGCCCCACCCGGGGCTCGTGAGGAGGGAGGCAGTGCTTCTACGACAGTTGCAAACCGGGACGGTGCTAACGCCGGCGCTCGCGCGCCTCGTGTGCCCGGACATGTACGAAGACGCGGTGTTCAGTGTTTGTGCGCGTGTGAATGCGGACTTGGCCCACTTGATGTGGGAATGCGACGAGCACGACCCGAGTGACGGGAGGCCGATCCTCCCTCCGGACGTTACGAACTCGATCCGCTCCTCGGAGCGCGAAAGCCAGCTGAGGGCCATCCAGCGGCTCGAGGCTGCCCTGGGCAAGCAACGGCGAAAGGGGAACCCGCACTCCTCTCGGCCTCCTCCCGCGGGAGCGAGGGCTAGGGGCGATCGCGGTGGCACTCCGAGTAGCCCGCGCCGACCGGACGCAGTCCTCGGGGTCGGCCCGACGCCGCGGTGAGCGGAGAAGACAACGGGACGGTGCAGCCCTGCGCGGCCTGATCCGTCCCCGACTGCAGGAATCTCAATAAAGTCCTTTCTCTCTCTCTCTCTCTGTTCCCAACCTCTTCAGTTGTAATAAATCGTCGGCAGCCATCCACGGCTGTGCGGACGCAAGAGTAATGTTTCTTTATTAGTTTACCTGTGAAATTATACATGCACTCACAAAAAAACTGGATAAATAATTAGTAAAAATATGTAAAATTTGTAATAAAACAATCCAGCTTTCCAGCATGAAAGCGTACTCAAGAACATGGCGAGGCATCATCTTCTACAGACGAGTATAAGGTAAACCACACGTACTGGACAAACACTATTTCATAAAACCATGCTACATCCTGCGCAAGAACAAAGGGTCACCTCAAAACACAACATCGGCTGACCGATTTAGTGCCCTAAGTTTTCATGTCCGAACATTCATCGGGACATACGGCAAACTAGTAGTGCCTCACTGTACTTTCAACAAGAGCAGCTCCTCAGCTGCCGCGAAATCGTCTCCCAGTCCAGAGAAGAGCGGGGAACGTAGCCGGTTCTCCGCCGCTCCCTCAATCCCAAGCAAGCAACAACACCCAGTATGCTACAGGCTAACTGCTTCCCGACCTCATTCTATTTAACAAGATTTACCCCGAACTATACACCTCATGTAAGGAATGGACCCCACCAACACACATTTCGTGGCGTTGCAATCACGTGTCATTGTAGATGCACATTTCATTGCTCCCCGTCACTGCTAACCTGTAACTTGAGCGCGCTACTTCAACCCGCCCCTCTTCATTGTCCTCGTATTGCCGCGACGGCAAAACTCGGGCGATTTTGAACGACACGCCGCTGGCAAATTCTAGGTACCGCGGTGAGTTGGAGTAAACGGACCAGGGAGCGGTGGCCAAAACTAATCGCTGCGCCGTCTGCTTGCGCGACGCCTGCTGTCGAGACCACGCACAGCGCAGGCGCGGCCTAGCAGTACAGCACGCATGCTGTTATGTCTCGCTTCGTCGCGATTGTCTCACGCTCTGATAAATTCACGCCGGAGGAACCACGCTGCCCTTTTTGTCTTCTGGTCAACACACCTATGGAAACGGCGCGCTGGCGCAATCGGCGGCATCACCAGAGTTGGCGCGCTGGTGATTATGTCGTGCTTGAACCTTTTTTTTTTGCACCCCCATCCCCACCCCGCGTTACATATTGAAAGAAAATGAAACACAAAAATATCACTGTGCAGTCAAAGAGAATAGGAAAAAACACCATCTTTGTCGGTTTTGAGAATAGATGCGAAATTATAGCCCCGCGAGAATATCAGTGGACTCGAAAAATTAATAATGCTAACCTTACTTGCTAAGTTTTTGACAAATACTGCTGTGGTTAGGTATGTACTGCATTGCCCTATGAATCTTTGTTTGCCGTATGCGATATATGTGCTATTTCGCAATTCCTCGAGAAAATCCAGCTTCGCAATTTTGTAAAGTTCGAAGCACCGAAGCATACATATAATGTTGAAAAACTATATTGCCTTGTGAGATGCCATTGAACCACGCTTTCAATGCCCAGGGACTATCGAAACGCATGCAAACAACATTTTTCGATTGCATTTATTTGCACTTGAAAACATTACTGACAGTTCTTCGCACTTCTGGGACACGAGTTGAAATTGAAGGATTTTATCCTGAGGGGGGTCTTTCAGTTGATGATTGAAGATAAAACGATTACTAGCTTACGGTCGACGGCATGCGGCAAACAAACGACGGTATACTTCAAAACAGCAAATTTTATTTACTCGTATTATCTTACAAAGCATTCCACACGGCTATCGTTCTCATATGGTGGTCCGCAGACAAAAAGAGGAACGTGAAGACACCTTGGACTCCGGGTCCCTTCACGATACTCCCAAATTCCTTTTTTTTTCCAAACCCTGCCGTGAACTAGAAAAAGTGGCTTTTGCCGCATGACATGTTTGAATAACGCCTCAGTACAGCACAAATTTTAAAGCTTGCTTTTCGGACAATGTTTTAATTATGCAGAAAATCTTCACTCAAAAGGTGGGCATAGAGATATGTGTATGACTGACTTTGTCTGCAAGGGTTAAATATGCGACAATAGGACACCTATCACCATATTTCATCGTGGGGTCCTTCCCCTGCCCCTCCTCCCCCTTTTGCATGCCCGGAAAGAGTCTTCGGCACGCTACCGGCCCGTACCACTGGCATAAAAAATCAGAGTGCGGGCAAATCCCAAGTCCAGCGGGCAGCTCTATTTTCTTCTCCACACCATACACTTAAGTTTAATTACAAAAGTCCCGCCTCCCAAGGAAACGTCACAACAGAGAGTGAAGAGGACTTATCAATTAGCCAATACTAAGCTGCTGAGCGGCCACAAAGACGTCAATTGTTGTTGTGTACACAAATAACCATGGGACCCAACTCTGCGACTGTCATGCGGAAACTCGAAGGTGTTTATCAAAAACACGCTACCGAACAAACAACAAGACAACAGATCTCAACTGAGAAACCTCACTTAACAAAACACCTCGGCTGCTCCCCATAAATCCCCAGCCATGAAATGCACGCCTAAAATAAAGCTCCACGCAGAATATTTCCTTCTTTGACAGCCGGCGCCGTAGTCTCAGAAGGCGGGCTTCCCACGCATTACACAAGAGCCATCACTCACTCCTTCGTCAACATATCTCTGCGGTAGTGGCTACAGCCGTAGACCCGCGTAGAATCAAAACGCGGCTGCGTAGTTTTAACAACATAATCCCCGTGGACACATTTTCGCATTCATCTCGTTTAAACGTTCTGACCCCTCGACTGACCTCACAGTTCTAATATTTTTACTGGGATCTTCTCTCTATCACCACTCTTATAACACCCTCAAAAACAATTATCGTCGCCTCCCTACCACCGCACGAAAATGGTGCCGCTCAGGCGACTATAAAAACACTGGTAAAAATTTTATACACTTTGGAACCTCACCTCCGCCCGTTTAGGCCGTAAAACGCGACATCCAGGCTTTCCAAGAAGCGGAGGAAGGCAGAAAACGTTCCCACACGTGTGTTCCGCACCCCCATACGCACATCAGCCCAGACGGCATAAAAGAAAATAAACAAAACCAAAGCAGCTAAACGACACAAATAAATGAGCTTCTGGCGGTTTTCATGATTTAAGTGAGGCACTCGCAGAAAACACAGGGTTCGTACAACATTGCATTTGTCTCTGAAAAAATAAAAAATTTAGAGATAATGATATACCTTACAGCATAAACATAGAAAAATACTGCAGGTAACTACCGCTTTAAACAAAACGTAACAGACAATAGCTTCCTACTTAGAAAAAATCGGAGATTAGTGGCCGTTCTAGTTCTCGTGAACGGCAATTACATTGTGAATCCGACCTGGCGTGGAGTCACAGAGGGCATCCACCACATTGGTGCGTCCCTGGAGGCACTCCCACTCCTCCTTAACGGTATCCCACAGAGCGTCTGCCGTTGCGTCGGCAATATTGGTGCGGGCTAGGTTGGATTTCATGAGACCCCAAACATTTTCTATGGGGTTCAGGTCAGCGGTTTTCGCTGTCTATTATAGGTGGGGCACTTGTCTATCATCCAAAAACTGGATGACACAGCATGCCTTGTGGATGGGGCTGCGGTCGTGCTGCAACACGAAGCAGCCATCCTTGAATGGGCCGTCGTACACATACTGGAGAAGCACGTCGTCGACGATGCCGCAGTAGCCGGACGCATTGAAGCGCCCGTCTATCCGGACAAGGGTACCCCCACACCCTCTTTGCTTACGGTTCCCTAGACGCTTACTGCACAGCGGCAACTGGAGAGCACCTTCTTGATATATTCGGGCAAGTATCAGCGCAGAAAAAACGTAACGCATCTAATGGGTAAAAAAAGACATTCGGTGGCGCGTGTTAATCACAGCCCAGAGTAACTACTATTTAAATTCGACTTCTAGAGTACTAAAAAGAGGTGTCATTGTGTGGCGTGTAACAATACGTTCTCCCCCAAACAACGAAATATAAAATATAGCGCTGCACAGAAGCAGTGACAATAAAGCATTCCCGTTAATTATTGCAAAAAACGCCTGTGATAACAATAAGTTACTCAACAGGTTAGTTAACAGTCAATAGTTAGTCAATAGGTTAGTTAACAAGCAAAACTGTATCTCTATATGGCGAGTTGTAAAATGTCTCACGCAAAGTAGAATTTTTACACGCTAATGTATTGGTGTGAACTGCAGATGTGTTCTTACCTCGAATTAGGACGACGCCAGACGTGCTGCTTCTGCTCCATTCGGGTAGAAAACGGGGATCCGTCAGTGAAAAAAACTTCTTTACACTCCGCGACAGTCCATATTTCCAAACTTTTGGCAAACTCAAGTCTCTGTTGCCGCTTGGACTCTGTGAGTTGGAGCGTTTGTGCTGCCACGCAGCGTTTTAGTCCAGCCTCTCGCAATCTCCTAGTAACGGTGGTGCTTGAAATATTTAGGTTTAGCTCGGCCCTTAATACCAGCGCGGTCAAGAACGGGTCATCAATGAAAGCAGCAACGATTATCCTGTCCTCCTCTTCTCCTGTAGCCCTTGGCCGTCCTATACGATGCGCATCCTCCACCCGTCCGCTGTCATCTCGGAAAGCCTGAATTACTCGGCTCACCGCAGTCTTCGATCTTCGGGTGCGGAGGCAGATTTCGCGTTGCGAAACCCCTTCCGTCGCAAGCTTTATAATATAAAGCCTCTCTTCATGCGGCACTTGTGACGGCATTTTCGCATGACGCAAATCAAGAGCAGAGCAGTCCCCTTGTATGCATGTTTCTGTCCAATCATGCGACAGGAACCATATCACCGGCTTGCAGCGAGCGTTATACTACCTTGGCAATCACCACTATAAAAAGTGCAAAAATGCCTCACGTGCTGCGTCGCTCGCTTTGAGATAATCACCCAAAAAGTTCGATAAATTTACACGCTGCAATCGCTCGACCATCGAAGGTGTGTTAGGGCATGATAATATGCTCGTCTGCAAAAGAACTGATCACAATGATAGGAATGGCTCTAGTCACTGCAGCGCATCTTTAAAATAAAATAATAAGGGCTCTGCTTTAACGAAACAAGCTTACTTTAAAGCAAAGCTGTGAGTGGTAGCTTACCTGATGTATTTCGTGTCACCATCGTCTGTGAGACACAACACATTGTATCCAAGCCACATTTAAAGGGGCCCGATAACTCGCGTTTCAATGCGGATATAAAAGAAAAGAATGCACTATATTTGACCTCAACGACCACTGTGAGGAGTGTCACGTACTCTTTCTAGTTAGTTAACGCTGGACTTACAAACGTTTAGACATGTCTGCGACTCTCAATACATCGTTCCAGTGAACAGTTCTAGCTTGTCAAGTGCATTATTCAAAACCCATTACAAATCGTATGATAGTATGGTTGGTTGCTTCAACGGCGACTCAATCGTGGGGAGATTTACCTCAGTCGGCCTCATAGATAGTTAGCAGTCGCAGTTTGAATACGATTACATGAAGGTACTACTGCTTCCGGACCCTTTCGAGCAGCCTCACCATATTTGCCGAAACCAGTGTGAAAATCGCCTCACAGCATCCACATTTCTGCCTGCTAGGATAATTCCAAGTTTCAACGATCACACAAAAGTAGGGTAATGGCCGACTATAAATGAATCCGTTTAGTTTCTTGAGCTATTTTGGTTAATACGTTCGTAAAAATTGGAAAAAAATCTAAGCCGTTTTGGGTATACCCTACATCTTAATAACTTCCGTTCATTAAACTACGAAATAAAGCAACATGGAAACGTCAGTTTCGTTGGATGAGCATTCATCAATGAATTAGTGGGTCGCTATTATTGTCTTTTGGTTTTCATACCTTTGAAACAGTTATTAACTTCTCCAAAGGAATATATACTGTCTTTAACCTAATCAATCACCCGTGTGGTATTTCTTTTTGAGTCGTTGAATTGAAGGGTAGCATACAAACTGCCCCGAGCACGCAGACACACCGACACATTGCTCACAAAAAAGCTGCTATGCTCGATTCGGTGGGTATCCTTGGCGAAAACGTAAGTGCTATAACCAGGTGGGATGTGAACAATTGCGGGATTTGGTGACGGAGCATCAGAGGTTGTGGCAGCTGAATAGGATAGGGTTCACTGTAACGTGATCGGAAGCCTGTTTCAGTAGGGGACACGTTTTCCGTGCATCAGGAGCAAATATATCAAAGCAAGCAAAATAGCGCGTACACAACCTTGAGCTAAGAGAAAGCACCTACCGTGGTTGGCCTTTTTTTCGGATGTATCTACTACAGTGTTTTCCCGCTGCGACCTTGTGAAACCGAAGAATAAAAAAAAATTACTGCCTTTCCACTCTGTGAAGAAGGATGACCTGCAAAGCTGGACACAGTCTACGGAGCGCACGAAACAAAACACGTTTGTCGTAATTTGCGATGGAGCATATTTCCTAGGCCATTAGCTGAATGACCCTCTGACGAATCCAACCTTTGTTCTTGCAGATAAACATGGAACTGTCTGTGTCCCTCCCGCGACGTCAGCATATTACTGTTTGTGTAAGGCCGGGTTCAAACTGTTGCCGCAACTGTCGCAATGACTTAAAGAATGACGTTATTTCACGACTCAGGTAACCGAACTGCGTGACATGGCGTTTTTTTACGTCTATACATCACGATATGTCGGTAATCTGAACTCAGCCTAACACACAAAAATAATCCGGCAGCCGTTACCTGGGCTTCGCGGGAGCGGCGTCTGTTTAGGTCTGCGTAACCGAGTGAGCAAGCGCAGCAGCGACGAAAGAAAGAAAATGGAGAGGAGCGTCTAGCGAAGGGTGAAGTGGAGTATGACACGTGCGGCTACCACGTGATCTCTCTCACTGCCTTTCTTTCACACATGTTTCATGTGTCGCAACCAAGGAGCACCCTCCCTCTACACTTTCCCCAGACGCTGTTTCTTGCTCCGCTAACCCATACTTCTTGACGTTTGCGCGGGACATTCAAACACGATATTCAACAGCATGCTCGCTGCTCCCTTGCGCGGGGCTAATCCGAACCACGCAAAATTTGCGCGGGAGATTCGAACACGATTTGCAACATGCTGGTCGGCGGCGGCGGTGCACTGCAAGGTAGCAGCGGAGTAGCGCATGCCGTCGTACGTTCGCTGCTCACGCGAACACTTCCTTAGACGCAGTAGGAATGCGCCGTGACCGAGAAGACTGCAGTTCCTGCTGCGAACAATTCGTAGTAATCGTCAGTGCATTTCTTTACGCCCATCCGTGCTTCAGTTTATTTTTAGCAATCATCTGATAGCCGCATACCGCCGTTAGCTGCCGCCTGCGCAACATTACAAGGGGGCATCGGTGGAGGCGAGGACGAACATACTTGTGAAATAGGTGCCAATGGTGGGGAGGAAGACGCCCGAAACGGTGCCGAGTAAATTAATGACACCGGAATGAAAACTGTGGGGGAGGGGGGGGGGGGGTGTTAGACATATACTGCTTTGCAGTAAACAGCTACGGGCCCAATGCAGCCACACCACGCTATGTGCGGCAGCATAGCACCATTGCCGCATATCAGGTGAGTCGCATCGTTTTCAATGATAGGGCGGTGGCCGGAAGTGTTCCTCTAACGGCGCGGCGTGGTTTTCCTGGCGCTGATTTATCGAAGCAAGAAGCAGTCGCGAAGAAGCGAGCGATAGCGGCATGTGTGCTGTACTGCTAGGCCGCGCCTGCGCTGTGCGCGTTCTCGACAGCAGGCGCCGCGCATCCAGACGGCGCAGAGATTAGTTTTGGCCACCGCTCCCGTGGTCCATTTACTTCAGCTCACGGCTTTAGATAGTGCAGCTCAGCTAAATAGCTGCAGCGGGGTGTACAAAGGTATTCCTGAGCAGAACTTATAGAAGGACGATGCCACCCCCTCACCCGAGGCTCACTCGGGAAGAGGCAGTGCTATACAGACAGTTGCACACGGACTCCGTTGATAACCCCGGTGCTCGCGAAACACATTTGCCCAATGGTGTACGAAAGTGACGTGTGTAGACTCTGCGCGAAGGAGCGAGCCACGCTGGCTCACATCCTGTGGGACTGTAGCGTTAACGCGAGATAGGCAGCCAGGATGACGACGATCCCGCCGCAGCTAGAAGCAGCGACGTGGACATACGACTACAACATTCAACCTCAGGCCATCCAGCAGGTCTCGGTGGCCCTACAGAGGCAGCGACCGAGCGACGCCGAGGGTGAGGAGGGCGGTGGCCCTTCCGCACACGCGGGGCGGAACTCGGGAGCAAACCTCGGGGGCCGGCCGGGACGACGTTCAGGCCGCGTCGCGGCGAAGACAAGCCCTCCAAGATGAGCGACGTCTAAACCGATCTGCAGGCAATCTAAATAAACTTTTTCTCCCTCTCTCTCTCAATAATTTTGTTGGTGACTGCAAGGCAGTCACCAATTTCACCACTTGGAATATGAGGGCAATTTGGTTGCGGTTCTTCTCGCACATGGTTTAACAAACAGCGGAGTTTGAGTTCAGATTGTTTTATCTCCAAACTAAAGTCTTACAAATTGACACTCAAATGCAAAATACACTTCTACAGTTCCAGAGCTGTGAATAGGTAATACCGCGCCCACGCCCGCCACTTTCTTTTCTACAATATACGTTTTTATACAACTTTAGAGATAAAAGGCGTTGTTTAAAATAGTATTTTAACGCTTTGTGGATGACAACACAAACACGTACCCCGGCCTGACCAGCGAAAATACGATTAAATCCTACTGGACGATCGCGATGCTGAAAATTCGATTTCCGAAACTTCGTATTTTATATAACGAATAGTACAGATCCTAAGCAACTTGTAGAAAGCTGCGAGAAATTCCCTCTAATCTGCTTCTCCATGCTTTACTTCATACGAATATAAAGTAAAAACTGTATCTACGAAACCAGATCTTATGAATTTCCCGATCTTATGAAAGAATTGGGATTCCCCCGCTGGTTCCTACGGCTGAATGCGTTTATGAACTCGAACAAAAAAATAAATTCAGCCCCATTCCGGATTTCAGGAAGGAAAGTGAGAAAAAGACCTTTTAATCTGCAGCAATTTCGGATGTGTTTCGTCAGAATGTAACGAATCTTTTTTTTTTGCCATGATATAAAAAAAAACAAGGCATCTAGTTTTGTTTTTACAGAGCTCTACGACATAAACTTCGTTGTTCCGTCGTCCCAGACCACGTCATCCCTGCCAGCATGCTTTCCACATTCTTGAAGAGAAAAACTGCGACAATCCATGCTGGATCGTCTTGAATTGAGTGGAAGACAATTACTGGAAGACCACCAACACCAGAGGTTGGAACAAGTCTTGCTTACGTGGTTCAAGGATCTGACAGCCAGAAGCGTTCCTCTCCAGCGGGGAAGTGGGTCAACAAAACTTATACCATCTTCCGTGGGCAACCCTGATGAGGATGCGAAGCATCATGGGTGTTCCGTGTGGTTTCATTGTGTTGCCGTTATGTTGAGTGATCTGGTGTTTAGTAGCGCCAGAGGGAATTCCGCCTCCGGGTCTACACCGGTGGCAAAGGCACGCAAGTACTGTTGTGTTACGGTGGTAGGGCGGTGGTTCTTCAGAGGCGCCGAAATTCGTCCATCATGTTCTTGTCCGTGCTTTCGTGTCTGTGGTAGCATCTAGTCTCCGTCAGCGTTGGTGAGGTAAAGGTTGTTGACGTTGGTGCACCGACTCAGAGCAACATACGCGCCCTCCTCTTCGCAGCCTTGTCTTCTTCTCCTTCTTCTTCTTCAGCGGTTCCCTTATGGGAAGATGACGACGGTGGTTGAACGCGAAGCTATCTCGTGACGGATTCTTTGGTTGGCCAATCACTAGGGGCATCCCGCCAGAATCATCACCAGAGGCGCTGCGGATGGGGCACGGACAAGTGACATCCCCCTGAGGAAGAGATGCTCCGCATCTAAAAAGCCCTTGGTTTCGCACTTGTGCTGGGGTGCGACGATGACTTGGCAAGCCCTGGTTGGCTTAATATTTTCACTGGGGACAATGCTAAATTATCAGCCGACGAGAGCTGCGGCAGCCGCAATTGCGATGTCATGGTAGCTGCTGGGGTGCGAATCACTTTAGACATCGACTTTAGGGAATCAACAGCTTAGATAATGACTGTTCCAATTCCACGAAGTTGTCGATTTAACAAAATAATTTGCGGTTCCCGGATACTTTGTTAGATCGAGTTTTAACAGCATTTATTGAATTGATTACGTGGTTTTCCACGACGAAATATACAGGTTATTAGGCGCGCGTAGAGTGGATCAGCCTTGCCTATATAAATAGCGTGGTAAGCATTCTCTGAAGCGTCGTTTCAATAGTGCTGGCTTAATCGGGTGACCAAACCATAAAGACAGCAAACTTCTGGCGTTTTCATAGCCGAGCAAAAACTATCGCCATTCCAACAAAAAGAACATCTGCGTCCTGTTGAGAATATAGTACAATAAGTACTTGTAATCGGCAAGTTATTTTCCTTCAAGGCAAGATATCTTTACACATTTGATCAATGCCTGTTTTTCGTCTGTTGAGCAGTCCTTGGAAAAATCTGGATTGAACAGTGGCGTAGAATATGAAGATTTGCTTTCGTGGAGTTACAATTAGCTAGAATAAATATGTATATTTAAAAACGGAAATCGTCCTGTTTTACTGTGATGTAATAATGTTTTCTTTTTTTCCCCAAGTGTAATTACTATTCCCTTCAATTTATCCATACAACATTTCATCTAACTGCTTTATTTTAACGGACCGTTGGAGTGACGCCGGAAGCAGAAGCAGGGACAAACTTGTCAAAACCATGTTGATGCTGCAGCCATGGGAAAGCAGCATGCTTTCAGGAACTATTGCCGTAACACACGGGTAAACACCGTCCATACGTTACATCTTCGCTGCTAACCTATATGCACGGAGTGCATGCGGTAATATTTTAGGAACCATTGTAATAAGGCCATATTCATTGCTTCGAACCTTTCCGTGGATGTTTCTGCTGGAAATGAGAACAAACTGCTAATCTGCGCTCCTTTGTTCCCAACAATATCAATATCGCATCATACACCCTTCGTATGCCTTCAGTAAAGGAGCCCCTACGTCATAGTTAACAAATAAGCATAAAGGACTACATCACTAAAAATAAACACCGGGATGAACACCAAAAAGCCGCACGATTTGGCTCCGTTAGGCCAAGGTGCCTTTGCGTCATTAAGCAACGCATACACCCGCACTATGGTGCACCCTCGAGGCGAGTTTCCGGTAGTGTATACTAGAATCCCGGTAGCGGTAGGAATTTTTTCCCTACCTCAATTCTAGGCTGCACTATAGTTTGGGTGAATAAATGAGTAAATGAAACGTCGCTAATAGGGCTGTTTCAGTTCAGTATATAGCGTAAGTTAACAATACAATCCACTTCATGTAAACAAGGTGTTAGAGTATCATCCCAAAAGGCTTTAGCGCTGGTGAAAATTCTGGACAAGTCACACTAAGCTTATTTCTTCAAAACCTTAGAAAACGTAGCAAGCCTTGAGGTTGCAATGGGGGTTGATATAAGCCAGGGGCAAACATAACGAAACTCTTAGTGCAGATTCTAAAGCTTTCATGTTCTCTCTCTCGACAGAATTCTTCATCGCCGCAAATTGGCTGTACGTTCACATGCAATAATTACCATCGCAAAAGGGTCGAGTATGGATATTATGCTACCGGATCACCATGCAAGGCAAGAATTTGCACTACTTTCCTTTTTAGAAAAAAGGGCTAAAAAGTTTTATAATTCAACAAATGGTAATTCAACAAATGAATATTACATTAATTGCAAAAATATTTTTTGATTGACGCTCCCTATTCAGGTCATAATAAACCTTATTTTAGCCGACACTTTTTATTATCAGCAATTAGCAATGACTATACGGCATGCAAGCGCCAACGAGCGCAGCAGCCGTTGGTTATCGTCTGTTCGAACTATAAAAAAATTAGGGAATCTCTCAGAGATTTAGCGCATTCACAAGTTCGGACATACGCTACCGAATGTGTATAGATATGTGCACGTTCAGCCTGATGTAAAAAAGACTCGTCATGGGAAAGTAACCGGGTAATTTAGAGCTTGTAAGGTAAAAATGATAATTTTTATAAATCATAGGTGAATTATTATGAGCCAATTTTCTACAATCTTGCGAACAGCCCCCTAAATTCACTAAAAATTTACTGAGAAATTTTTAATGGCTAAAGGGTAAAATTTTGAAGGATTAATAATGAACATTAAACCTCGGAGGAATATTAAACAGTCTTCACAAAAGCCCTCTTTTAGCCAATGTAATTAAATTCAAGAGGGGGATTAACGGAAATATGTTTGGACCAGTTGCGAGTAAAAACATAAAGAAGGAGCAATTCATCTGCGTTGCAATGCAATTCGTGAGCGCATTCGTCATGCGGTATATTTGTTCGATTGGACTCTACTGCATCCTGGGAATTGTACTGAGAAATTGGATCAAAGAGGGTAACAGTTTGTTCAATATCTAGCAAAGTAAACACAGTTAAACAAGACAATACAATGTATTATGAAACCCATAGGCAGATTATAAACAGAAGTTTAGAGGTTAAACATTTCCACAATATATCCAGGCGTAGTATCGCATGCAGCAATTTTAACCAGAAGTGTATTTCCGGCAGATAAAGTGCGAGAAAAATAATGCTTGTACTTGTTAGTGCGAGCAGAGATAGGCGGGAATTTCAATAAATTTTAACGCCCAATTAGACACGATGATAAAGGAATGAGGAAAAGCAATCTGCTACGTTTTGCATTTGCATTAGATAAACGGAAAAAAAATTTCACTTTTCTTATAGCAGTATACTTTTACAGCGAAGCTTTATTGTTCTCACTGAGGGCATCTGTAACGGGAATACGCCCTGCAGGAGAACCAAGTTCCTCGAACAATGATGATGATTGTGGTTAAAGTGTAGCAAAATTAAAATGATCCTGCCATTCTCGGCGACAGCTCCGTTACGTCCACTCCGCGAAAGGCTGATGTGCAGCAGAGGGAGGAGGTGACACAGGCATGCGACAGCGCGACGTAGATAGGCCTGTAGTCATGTTGTGGTGTGAACATCGAGAGTTGCTACCCACGGACCGACGTAAGATGACATTGGCGTTGTTCTGCATTAGGCCTAGCGTCCCATCCTGGGTTTACACATCAAACCAGCCCCCACTTAAGAAAATCATGCAATCCTCCATCCAACGACGACGATGGTTGAACGCGTAGCTTTCTAGTCATATATTCTTTGGTTGGCGAATTCTACACTGCGGGTATGTGATACTCTGGCGGTATACAAAGCACTTTTGTGGAATACTCTCAGGAACTCTCTGGTGTGCATCCCATAGCCTAACGCTTGGGTTTTGTGTGTACGGAACGAATCGGTACCAGCTGCTTGGCGTTCAGTGAAAGTGTTGAACCCAGAGTGTTGAAGCCAGAGATATGACGTTATGCCTAAGGTCCTCAACCTCATTATGGGAAGTTACGCATAATGTCTTGTGGCTAACAGCCTTATGGCACGCAGAGCCACAGCATTCCTGTGCAGGATCCTTTGGTTGTCTTCTGAGTTTTCCAAGCCACTTCGACCATGCCGAAGTAGAGCAAACGGATAGACGCTGGCCTCGTAACGCGAGAGACCCAGGTTCGATTCGGCCACAGGAAATATTTTCAACAGCAAATCTGGGATGGTAAATCGTCTGAGTTTGTTGTCCCCAGTTAAAAAACCAAGAAAATGGCGAGTGCTCGTGCCTGTGTGCCTTGCGATGACCGCCCATCGTCCCCAACACACGTTTCTCAAGCCAAGCATATCCACTTATGGACACTGGCCAAGATTGGCCAAAAAGCTCCTGCGTTCGCCATAAACGTGGCAACACTTGCTCGGAAGTAAAACATTTCCCCGCATTTCCCCAAGGGGAAGAATGTGAAAGTGCGAATGCAGGAGTTGAATTTGCGCGGTTCGGTAATGTTCGCGAAAGAGAGATCACACACACACACACAACTACAAAGAAAGAAAGATGCACTTATTCACAGACATCTATTTGTGTTGTCGTTGTACTTGATTGCTGGAGCGGATCTCAGCTTTGAAATTTCGTGTCAGTACTCCTTTAAGCGGGTGCATTAGCCCTTCTCACGCCCGATTCCTGGCCAATCCCCCACGTGGGTATGTGCCATGTCAGCGGCCAGGCAGCGCGCGCCCATCTCCCCCCGTTGCCAAGGAAGACGAGGAGATTCCTGGCCAATCTCCCACGTGGGTATGTGCCATCTCCCCCCGTTGCCAAGGAAGACGAGGAGCGCGCGCACCCGCAGCTGTTGCTATGTGGACGGACGGCGGTCAACGGAATTTAGGGTCGCTTATAAAGTGCATTCGCACTTAAAAGACACGGTTTGATGTATTCGTGGCAACACATGCTCGGGCCTAGAATGACCCGTCATAGCGTACACCCCTCCAAGGTGATGTCCACTGATTATTACCTCCAAAAAATGAAGGGAACTCACACTGATAGCAACAATGACGGAGCAAAGGTCGTTGCGGCAGCGAACCAAATCGGTTGGAATCGCGGACTTCAACATCCGTCATGGTCGTGAAAGTTGCATATCAGTTCGCTACCTTCAAGCCTTACGCTTAAGTGTGAGCTTCCTATTTTTTCCTTCACTTCACCCACGATCATTCATCATAATGGTCAGAGAAAGTTGGCTTGCCTACAGGCTGTATTGGCGCACAACACCATCAGTGGGGAAAGACAAGCTTGGCTTTGAAAGTGCTTACTGAACGCCAAGGCGCAGGTATTGATTCGCGCAGTGAACCCCAAACCCAAACGTTTGGCCTACGGAGTGCCCAAAAGAGAAGTGCTGTGGGCATTTTTGAACAGTGGTGCGTACCTCCAGAGTAGCACATACTCGCAGTTTGGGATTGCCCAACCAAAGAATCCATTGCGAGAAAGATTTGTGTTCAACCATCGTCGTTATAGACAGATAGGTGCCTACCTTTTTTGCCAAGATTTCAAAGCTCAGGTTTGGTTCATTGTCATGAGATTGTTTGGGAGTCACGATGACGGTATCTATCAAAAATAAACTGACAGCTAAAGTCTGCATGACTTCCATACGATTTATGAATTTCTGATTAGGCTGATTTCAAACTGCGCATGGGTATTACAAACATGGTCGTAATATTTTGTTATAGGCACGAAACCTAATGTTAGAATCTCGATGGCCAACCGGAACCGACCTGAACCGAAATCCCGAACCGTACCGGTACTTTTACGGAACACAACCCGAAACCGAATTGTTACTTTTTTTAGCGCAAACTACACTACGCTCCTTACGCAGACTTCGCGAGGTGACCACTTTTGCCCTTGAGCACTACAGCCAGAACCACACCCCCCTCCGCAAGCGCCCGGAACGGAGCAGCGGCCCGATAAAGGGGAGAGATAGCCGACAGGGGAGATATACGCCTCGAGCTTCGCGATCGCTGCGCCGCCTGCCGCTGTTTCTCGGCGGCGTTGACGGGATTTGCGCTGCGTGGCTGATAGGGACTCGTGCAGTGTTTTGGTTCTATTTCGCTTCTTTTCGTCTTTCCACGCACTAAAAAAAAACTTGTTATAGTGACGACTATAGGCAAAGAGTACGTATAGGTCACTTAAAAAGCAGCTGCGTCTTCGTAGAGTACGCGATCGCCTGCAAGAGCTACCCGGGGACGCGGTTCTGCGCGCTTCGTCGCCGCTCTTCCAGGAGTACGCGACGGCAGCAACATATCACCCATGTCACCTCCAAAACATCAGGCACAAATGAATTCTACTGACGCCTCGTTTAGACCTGATACTGGCACAATGAAAGGTTGCCTTCACTATGCAGAGTGGACAACGAATGCGACTTCGTTTCGCATATATACGCCGCAGAAAAATACGTTTCGGGGATGTGAGTACCTAATGCCGGACAATAACTTATGCCTTTTATAAGAACATAAACCATGCGAAAATGTAAAGTATATTCCAAGCCTGTGCGTCGTTAAATAGGTGCCCACACACGCCATATAGCAAGAACCAAGGAAATGAAACCACAGAAAAATAAATGCTGTGCCAATGCGGAATTTAGAAACATAATAGCTCTAACGGAAATGAAAAAAAAAAAAACAGTGCACCTTCTGGCATGCTAAAGACGTTCGTCTAAACTTAAGCCAGGTAGGTTTCACTAGACCAACTATACGCGAAATGCACTGCTATTTCGCGAGAAATCGGTGGGGAAGGGGGGGCGGAGGGGGATGCAGTGTACAAATGCGGAGCGGAATCAAGCAATGAACGTTTTAGTAATCCCACACATAAATCTCAGGTTCACTTTCCTTTTGTTTTTCTATTTCAACGAAGAGCTGATCGTACGGCGGACGCAGTTTTGGAAGTATACAGGGTAGGCTGTTCAACAAGCGATCAAATGTGTCGTTGGAAGAGTGTGGTATGTGATAAGGCCCTCCGATTTCAGTTTCTGGTTTATTCTGCAGGCTCCCTGTGCCATATGACGATATTTCGAAGAAGCATTTAGTCGCGGACGCGGATTATATTGTAAGCCCGTCTCCGCACTGCTCGCAGAGGATATATGTAGCAGATGAAGGTCTGCGGGCGCGCACCTCACGACAAGACGACTCTGTCGTGTGCTGATCCCCGAGTATAATTAGGCATTGTCCATCGTACTTTTGTTGAATATTCCTGAAATTAACACAGACTGGCTTGTAAATGGTGGTGATCAATAGCTGAGGTATAATATTGGCAAACTTAACAGTGCTCCGCTGATTATGTAAGCGCACAAAGTCGATTTAAATCGTAGTGTATAGCCGTAGCATGAACATCTGAGGAACCGGTGGTTACGGAGACACGGCTAGTAAATTCAGGTCAGCGTAACTACAATAGACTCCATCATACGCCGGTTCCGCGAAGCTGGCCTGTGACACACACCTGGCGCTTATACAAAAAATAACACACTAAGATGGCGTCGGAAACATTTACACTCTCGTAAACACACCCCATTTGCGAACAGAGTGACTGCTCCATACACACATGAATTTCAAACGCCCACAAACGGTAAATCTCAGTCGTGAACGTGCCGCAAAAGCAGCGGCGGCACTGGGGAGCGGGGCGCGGACTCCCGCGCCTGCTTTCGAAACGGCCGCTAGGGGGATTTCAGTGGCGCCCCTATAGGCCGCGCTCGAGGCGTATAGGCGAAGAGAGAGAGAGGAGACGTAGTGCGACACCTACGCGGGACGTGACGGAGGGTGGCGAGGAGGCCGCCGCCGCTGCGATAAGCGCGCGCCACGATGGAACTCCCGAGGCCACGTGCGGCGCAGAATGGTTTGCGATAGAGGAAGACGTACATCCAGCGCTCTGATTCCTCGTACAGCAGGGAGGCTTAAACAGCACTCTTGAGCGTTCGGGCTCTTGGAGGAAGTTGCCTGGGGTTGCCGTTACTGAAATGTTGATGAACAGATAGGGAAAGCTATTGAGACACCAGTCCAATCTGACAAGGCAACAACAACGTGAAGGGAAAGAGAGATAACACGGAACTGTTGCGTACTTTTTCGCTACCATCATGTCTTATGCATTAGTTTGAGCTACTTTCTTTTTTATACCTGTGAACACAAACCAGAAGGGAACCGAAAAAGGAAATAACTGGTTCACGACAAAATGGTTTGACCACACGTTTTAGGGGCGAAGCTCCTTAAGGCGTGGGTCTGTCCATCCTCGACGTATGTATGTAGCCACCTCTAGTTTAGTTCTTGGATTGTTTGCTAGATGGCGTGGCTACCTCTAGTTTAGTTCTTGGATTGTTTACTAGATGGCGGTACTTGTATATGATGAAAAGATGCGCTTGGATTGTTTACTAGATGGCGGGGAGCGTTGTAATAAAATCCGTTCGCTGTTGGCGCGCGCTCGGAGTCGCCCGATGGATAAGGCTGCAGAGCAGCGAGCGCGCAAGGCGGCGGCAGCGCGTGCTCGCAGACCGATTCCCGATGCGCGAGCCCGCGAGGCAGAAGCGCTCCGTGAAGCTGCGCGACGCCGCCGCCAAGATCCTGCCGTACGAGAGCGGGAGGCCGAAGCGTGTCGTCTGGCTGCGCGACGACGCCGCCAAGATACCAGCGTTCGAGAACGAGAGGTCCAAGCGCCACGGCAACGGCGCGAGGACCCTGCCGTACGCGAAGCGGCACGGCTGCGGCGCGAAGAGGATCTCCAAAACGTCAGAGAACGGGAAGCGGCGAGAAAGCGCGCGTATCGGCAGGCAGACCCCGATGCAGGGAGAGCTCGTGAGGAGTCTGCAAAACGCATCAGGCGAGCTCAGCCCCAAGGTGCCGACGCGCGGTTTAAGCGAGACTTTCTAGACGTTACGTTCGGACACAGATGTAGTGGGCGAACTTTCACTGAAGAGTCACGGTTTTACCGATGATTTCCCCTCAGGAGCTTCGCCCACTCATCATCATTCCCCCCGTAGATATGCCGTGAATTTTTTTTGATGAGTGGTCATTATCGTCTCGGGCTTTTTATTTCACACACCATCAGCACTGCAATATCTCCTATTCTTTCTCCCTCCGAAGAATCAAGGCGCTACAAACGCTCTCGTCATACGTGGTCAAAACATGATGCAAGAACTGCTCACCGATATTGCAATCATATGTTGCTGCTGGTTGAACAGGGAAGCTTCAAGGCTGGGCAAAATAAATATCCAACTCAGCAGCCTGAGCTTTGAACCATCGTCTTTAGCCTTCCTTCGCTTGGCCTGTGTAGGGGAAATTACGCCGAGAGAATGGTGCACTGCGCGCCAACAAGGAGGTTCAAAACCTAAATGTGCTTTTTTGTAGAACCTAAAAGTTTTGGAATTTTGGCGGTGGGCACATAAACAACCGCGCGATGGATTATACACACGAAGATAGTTGCTCTGACTATAGATACAATATGCTTGTAATGGTTTGGGGCATACGTTTTATACAAGTTGGTCAAACCACATGCAAAATAAAAAAAGAAGAAAAAGACGCAGGAAGGCCGCAGAAATAACCTTCTAGGGCACAACACAGCGGGATAATAGAACAGAAGTGATAATAGAAAGTTTTTAGTGCCAATTAGAAATTGAAAAAATCGTATTCTTTCGTACTTGGAAGTCGGCCAAGCGCTAGGCGCTGAAAAGACAAAGCTCTTTATTAGAGAAAAGCCGAGAGGCCTGCTGGCATGTTAACGCCTACATACTACTCTGCGGGGCGAGGAGGAGGGAATAAAGTTGCACTAAGAAGTAAAGCGAAAGGGAGAGAAAAAAGAAGGAAATAAAAGTAAAAAAAGGAGGTAGTGTGTGTGTTTGGGACTGCCAGTCCGACACGTGAAAAATCTATAGACGGTTCCACAATGCAAGGATGATCTGGTCATATATCAGCTCAGCGACGCCGATGTCATTGGGATATTCAAATAATGCGGTTAGCACTTTACGCTGAGAGGAGGGATATCCATGGTCCCAGAAGTGCTTTTAAAGTTAGGGAACTGTGGTTGAGGCACTCGATCTTCTGTGCGAGTTTGTTTGTTGCTAGACCGTATGTAGGACACTCCAGTAAAATGTGCTCGACGGTTTCTGGTGAACCGCAGTTTTCACAATACGGGTTCAAGGTTAGGCCAAGACAATATCGGTATGTATTTGTGAGCGCTACGTTAAGACATAATCCATGAAGCAAAGTCTGTAGCCGACGTGGAAGTTGTTCAGGCAACCTCAGTGCCAAAGTTCGATCGAAATAATGCAGGAATGCGCGCTGGTTTTCCGGGAAAGACCAGAAGGTGCTTCTTTCCCTGAAAATAAGCTCACAGGACGTTTCAGTTTACTGACTGCCACTACAGCTATTCTTATTATAGTATCTTGTACAGGAAAAGCTGCTCTTCACAGGAGGATGGAACACCCCATTGTGCGTGCGTGCGTCTGTGCGCGTCTTACGTGGCAGTTATAGTACGCTGTATTCTTCGTCGAGTACATCCACAGTCGCGACCGTGTAACGCATTGCATTCCGACAAGAATTCACAATTGGTAGAAGTAGCGGAAGCAATAATAGCGTTACTGGAGATAGTTGGTCGAAGAGAATTCCGAAAAACCAAGAATAAGAAAAACAGAAAGATAGTTGCAAAAATGACCTCAAGAAAAAATATATGCCTCATCTATAAATTGAACCCTAAACCAAAATTCACGCAAAAGAACTTTGGAAATACGAATAAAGAACAGAGACAGTGAGTATATCCTGCATTTCTACAAAAAATATGTGGCTGTAAACATTGGAGGGAAGTTGGCGTGTTACGAGGAAACAACAGGAAGTGGCTAAGACCATGAAAATGAAACTACCAGGTACTGAGGGTTGCAAGATGAATGAAGGCAAGACTATATTTACACTGGCAGAAAAGGGAGTGTAAAGGGAAAAAGCAACTAGGAAAATATTCACACCTACGCGAAGCTACGTCAATATAATTGCAATGTGATCCTGTCCCGCACTCATCGCAGCGCTCGATGCACATACAAGCATAAACCAGCCTAGCAGTCTCTCACTGGGCCGCGGAAACAAAAGAAAGCGTTCTCACGAGTGGTGGTGGCGTAATGACCGCCGTGTGTCCACGAAACGGCACAGGAGCACACTCTGGTGAAGTAGGAGGGTAATGGGCAGGCAGTGCAGTTGTGTTGCTGCCCTCGAAGCGACTACTCTTGAAGCCAAGGTGGTTCTTCATTGGGCCGTTTGACCCCCCACGCAGTGGCGTGTCCAGGCTCCCTTGAAAGTCTCAGAGTGCAATGTGGCTACGCCTCGCCCTGCAACGGTACGCGTTCCACTTGTGACGAAGCCTGATAGTTCTACGGAGCACTGGTACTGCATGTCATGGCGAGTCCGGGTGTCCTCCCGAGGCCACGGCGTTCTCACTGGACCTAGGCCTCGCCCTGTGACGACGGGCCTTCGTGATCCGCCAGCTAGACGCACCCGGATTCACCGACGGCTTTCACCTCCACTTCTTCCTCTTTCTTTCCTCACTTGGCAAATCGGCAGTCGCCATAGTGTTCTTCTACCCTCTTGTTGCTGATGGCCAATCACCACATTCAGCCCCCCCCCCCTTCAAAAGGTTGCTTGGCTCACACAACCACCGAAGGCTCACACTCTAGCTTTTATACTGTCTCAGTCCGTGCGCTGACCACTCCACTGTCCACTGACCACTCGCTGAACGTGCCACCGTATATGTTCATTCTCACCACAACACAACTGCACACACTACCATCCAAAACATTGTCCTTGGTAAACACTGTAAATGAAAGTAAGTCACACATAGGAGCAATACTTACAAAAGTTCCGTGTAGAATGAAGAACTTCATGTTGAAAACCGAGCTTACAGATATTTCTGACGGACCGTAGGTGCGGTTACAAGTAAACTCGGAAGAACCATAGTGCATGGCTTTTTTTTCTGAACATAGGTAGGGTGAAAGGGTTCGCTAAAGTCTTAGACCATTATTCGTTATAGCATCCAGTTTTTTTTCATAACAATTGCAATGCAGGTGTCAGCATCTGTTTCGGAAATAAGGCCCTTAATGGTTTTCGGCTAGAGGCTTGAATCTGTTGTTTCATTCACCCAGAAAATTGCTTCTCTGTCATCACAGCGGCGGCCAATAATGTGATTGAGATATTCAAATAATGCGGTTAGCACTTCACTTTACGCTGAGAAGAGGGAGATGGACATGGTGCCATGAGTGCTTTCAGAGGAATTCAGAGTACAGCTACAGAAGCTTTTCCTTTTTGAACTTCAGCAGCGTAACTGCTCCACCCAGCTCAGTGGGATACTTGATCGTTTTCCTTCCGAGTCCCTTGCAGGTTCTGCTTGCTCGTCGCTGAGGCAAAAGACGTTCCGGTTGAAAGGGTACGTGCTCAAAACTTGCTGACTTGCTGCGCAGAACTGATTCGATGCAGACAGCATGAACTGGTACGAGCATCAATTCTGGTAGGAACCGCTGGAGTGACGACTGGCAGACGAATGTCTATTTGGCCTGAACTGTTGAAAGTACTTTCATGGTTTGCCTCTTCTTCTACGCTCCTCACTTTCAAAAGTGCCCTGAAGGAAAGACGCCCTTCTCGACACACAGTCGGCCTTATTTACACCTACTAGGCCCTTGTAAGTGCCCTAAGCATTCGCATGCTCGCGACCTTCAGACGGGTAGTGCGAATCTTCATGAATCAGAGCCACATAGCTATGGCCCTTCTTTGTACCATTACCGCATTTCTCAATGGCAGTAATATCAGACTTTCCTATAATAGTCTCTCTTTGCTGCAGAAACCTTTCTGAGCAAACCAACACACTTCACGACGTACCAGAAAAAAGAAAATATTAGGGTGGAGGAAGTATAACCTATACCATACAGGTCATCTTCACAATGGAAGCTATGCTCAGGAACTTCTGGGTTATTAAGATCGGCAGATATGCTAAAAACAACCTTTGTCACTCTCCAAGGTACACCGCTTGCAGCGCCCTTATTTGGCCCACGGCACGCCCTTATTTCCAAAATATTTTAGGCCTTCCTGCGGTAGCTCTCGTCAGAGTAGCGCGCCACAGCAGTTGGTGTCTTTTCATGAGTTTAAATTTCATGCGCTGTGTACTTATTTATAAGCAGCAGTTCAAGCTCCAGTTCCATCTTCTGGGCTTGGGGAGCAGCTATTCCTTTTTCGTTTCCTTCGCGCCTGGCCTCACGTTGTTTTGCTAGCGCCACCATGTGGATGTCGAGTTCCTAGTCAGTATACTACTTGAGTGCATGTCCATTAAAGCCTAAGGCAATCCCAGCAGGGTAAAGTCTTTCGAGGCCCATCTCTATCCGTCATACACGCTCGCAAGATCAAGGTATTTGGGATGTTAATTTAGCGTGTCCTATGGCAGGCGCCATACTGTGAAGATTGGTGGTAGTTTCCTGCTGGCTTGTGACGAGAAAGCAACATAGAGTGGCTAAGCCCATTAAAAGGAAACTACACGATAGTCATGGCTCAGAGATGAACGATGGGCAGACTATATTTACAGTGACAAAAAAGGATTTTAAAGAGAAAAAGAAAACGGGAAAATCTTTACACCTACGTGAAGCTACGTCGAGAAATATATAATGTGATCTCCTTGTGAACTCATTGCAGCGTTCGATGCATACACTAGCATATACTAGTCTAGGAGTCCGTGACATTGTCGTCGAAACAAAAAAGAAAACGTTATCACGGACGGCGCAGGAGCAGCCTTTGGTGACGTAGGAGCATAATGGGCCAGCAAGAGTGTTGGGGTGCTGCCCTCGAAACGAATACTCTTGAAACCAACGTAATTATTCGTTGGGCCGTCTCGACCCACAGGCAGTGGCGTATCCAGGCGCGTTAGAGATGCTCACAGTGGAATGTTGCTAGGCCTCGACCTGCAACGGTGGTCGTTCCACTAGTTATGGAGCCTAATGGTTCCCCGGAGGGCTGGAGTGAGTCGCACGAAATGTCGAGCCCAGGTGCCCTCCCGAGGCTACGGGGTTCTCGCTGGTCCTAGGCCTTGCCCTGTGACGACGAGCATTCTTGATCCGGGACCTAGACGTACCCGGATTCCCCGTCGGTTTCACCTCCTCTTCTTCCTCTTTCTTGCCCCAGTTGGCAAATCTCGAGTCGCCATAGTCGTCTTTCTACCGCCTTGTTGCTGATGGCCAATCACCGTATTCAGCCCCCACTTCAAAAGGTTTCTTTGATCAAACAACCGCACTCAAACAGGGTTCACATTCCAGTTTTTATACTCTCGCAGTCTGTCGACGTTCCATACGGGCAATCTAGGCCGTAATAATAGATGGAAGCGGACAAGTGTCTTCCCTGGTGACTATATTGAGGTGTTCATAATCAACACGGTAGCGCCATAATCAGTGCTGCTTTTAAAGCAAAGCTTTGCTATCTCGTCGACCGGTTTCACCGTCGCGGTAAATTTTACCTTCATTTGAGAGCAGCTGCGCCATACCTTTGGCGACACATCACGTGGCTCGCCGTGCAGAGCTCCGCCGACGGGCGCGTTCTCCACTCGCCCGCCGCTGTCTCGGCAGCTAGTTCGCGCCTTACCACATGGCTTGCCGCGTGCATGCGAGCTTGGCCAGGAATGAGAGCAAGGCCGGTGCGTCTTCTCTGGGCATTGCGAGAGAGCTGGAGGTTTTGATCGGGCGTTGGCAAGCCGCATCTGACCCCCCTACAGATACCACCTGGCGAGGGGGATCAGCTCGCAAAACACCGGAAGCGGGACAGCACCATATTAAAAGAGAGGCTTTGGATGAATAATATAATTACAGCTAATTAAAAGGCTAAACAAGTAAAACCAATTTGCTTAACCAGGCTAAACCAAGCTTCGGCTTTTCGTATACATGGTTAGCTGCGCAGCCATTTTTGTGCTGCTACCAAACAAGGGGTAACGCTCATGGACGATAATTTTGGTTGATGACCTTCCCGCGAAAAATGTTTTCTACTCTATTTTGAATGACTGTGCATTCGGCGGGACTGTGCGTTTTGCTGTGTACCTCTTGTAAGAAAATCGTGGGATGGGCGTGAGAGTCAATATTTGGCCCTCTAAATACCCTACTAAGACTTTATGATGTGGTGAAGCTAAAGACTTTGTGCGGATGGAAGATTCTACGCTGTAACGTGCTCAAAAGTACCAATAGTGGGTGGGAAGTACCGTTTTTTCTCTTTCGTGTCTTCACCTTCGGCAGTGTGATGGAACGGCGACCACTGAGACACTGCAGTTTCCAGATCAGAAAATTTTCATCCTAAAACAGTACGTGGTTGCAAAAAAAAAAAAAAGCCGAGAAAAAAACATTTCTGGTGTGCTTCGCCTAAAACATTTGGCCGCATAGCACAGCTGCACAACCATACATTGTAACGAACAATGTGTCCAAAACGCTCATCCCTTTCGTTGTTTCTACGTGGAAATTGTTGATTGCTTTTTTATTTCACTCATGAAGAGGTTATTCTAAACGTTACCGCATAAACTAAGTATCAAACTTACACAGCCAAAGTAAACCACCTATGCTTCAGTGTTACACGTATAACGAACACTCTGCTTGCATGCTGACAGTGACAGAGGAGGAGTTATGGCAACTAATGAGGATGTTTTCGATAACCAAATCGGTTTGTTATGATGGCGTTAGGATGAGAGACCTTTTACATAACTTCTATAAACTAAAAGTAGTCCTGCTCCACATCATAAAGTAAACGGTCCAGACAGGCCTTATTCATAACCACACGAAGATTAGTATTCTAAGACCACTCCACAAAAAGAAGCCTAAAAACGATTACAATAATTGTAGGCCAGTCGCAATTCCTTCGTCTATAGCTTGCATTATAGAAAAATCGATCATAAATTTATGACCTCCTTTTGTGACTTGTTAAACAAAGCCCAGTTCGGTTTCCGCAGTGGTCTAAGTACTAGCAGTTTCCTCGAAAATTTGAATGATTTGATTTGTAAACAGATTGACCAAAGCAATATTAGTATTACGTACCCTCTTCATCGATTTAGAAAGGGCTTTTGATACAATTGATCATCAAGTGTTACTATATAAACTTTATAGATTTGGATTTGGGGGTCCGTATGAATTATTTTTCCAGAATTATTTTACTAGTCGGGCACAGTGCGTACGGGTTGAGGATGATTTAAGTGAAGTGTTATATACTAACTCGGAAGTACCTGAAGGTTCTGTCTTGGAACCACTTTTATTTATTATCTAAATAAATGATCTATCTAATCTGCCTCTCCGTTTCAAGAGTTACTTATACGCTGATGACACCGCCCTAAATCTCCCTTGTGCAACCTATAATCAAGCTGCCATTTATCTGCGGAATGATGAGTGCTCTTTACTTGATTGGTTAAGTCAAAATTGGATTTTTATAAATAAAGAAAAACACTTTATTATGTTTCCACAGCCCTTACAAAAGTATAACTTCCACCCTGCCCCTTTATTTACACTCCAATACTTGCAGCAATTGTTCCTGTTCACCTGTTAAGCTACAGAGCAATGTTAAATACCTGGGGATGCATTTATCCACTATACATCCACTAAACGCCAAGATTATCCACTAAACGCCAAGATTATCCACTATACATATATCTTTGTATGGGGAAAACATTGTGGTTGCAGATGGTAACATAGAAGGATGGACCGACCAATCATTTGAAGAACCACATATTTTCCCGAGGTGTAATCCGTGTGTATTACGACGAGGATGTAGGGCTAAAAGCCTACCTGAAAATAATTCCTACACATATCGAAAGCATACAGCATCATCAAATGAAGCGAGTGGTATTGTATGTAGGTTCCAACATACCCCCAGAGGAGCAGCGAATAGACTGGGTAGAAGTTCAACACGCCTATGAGGAGTGCATTTATTAATATTTCAGCAGTATGTCAGTCTTCTCAGAATACTTGTCACTTTACTTATTCTTCCATTATATATACCCTCCGTGTTGTGCTGTTTCTATTGAGAAATATTTTTAATGCTGTGGTTGTAATGCGGCCAGTTATTATTTCTCTTGTCTCTTTTCAGCATATCGTAAACTCCACGCACATGGATATAGGAATCTGCCAAGAAGTCGACGGTAAAGTTCTATGTCGGCTAGAAAAAAAGTCCATGAACCGGTTGGGCTGCTGACGATTGTTAGATATGCGGCTAAAAAGGAAGCAACTCTGCGAGGTTTCAGAAGTAAACGGATACTATCAATACACCCGCGAGAAAAAAAATCTGGGTATTTCTTTCATGCATCGTCTTACCAGAAAAGCCCTGAATGCTGGTTTATTTTTCCCTCAACCATTGGACGGGTACATTCACGCCCCGGTCTGCCCGAACCTTCTGTTTAGGGGGTGTGAAGCGCTGGCTTTGATTACTGCTGGTGAGCCGCGCCAAGTGTGAGGAGCGATATATAAGGGATAATATGCATACGGGGATACCGGGTACGTGGGGAGTGATATATATTGGGATACTTGGATAGTGCTCCTACTGAGCTCAGAAACGGCTTGTTCATAGCTGCTGCTTCAAAAGCTCCTTCAAGAGCATAGTAAATGTTTTTTGCCGCTTGTACATTTAGTCCAAGGTTTGTGATAGGCTACAAACGCGGCCAAGCACCACTAATCATGAAACGATGAAGGCAAGTTCAAGAGGATAAAGCAAACGCTACACAACGTGGAGCATTAGAAAAAGACGGAATAAAGTTCAAACATTACGCGTTTCCGGAAACATTTACGTATTTTAAAGGCAAAAATGCGTTCAAAATGGCTGTTTTCCTCCACATATCCTCCCCACCAATTTTCTAATGTTCTGTATGATGAAAAACCACCGGTGCGCACGTATAACCATCAGTTGGGGTGTTTAAGCATCAATACCTGTGCGCAAACCAACAAAATGTGAATGCTGACCATTCAATTTTAAAAAAAAATCACCTCATTTTTGAGGCGATCTGAAACCGTGCAAGAATGCTGTGTACCGTCATTAGCATAGTTGGAGTGCTGGCTGTGACCGCCGTATGATATATTGTAGCCACGATTCATACATCTAAAAAAAATGGCCGACTGATCGGCGGTGCCCAGCAAAGTGATTGGCTAACCAGGTGTCCGACCAGCCAGCCAGATGATTCGTCAACACCCTGCAACAACTGGTGAACCCAAATATCTAACATATTGGGCGTGCATCTCTATCATGGCGCATAGATTTATGGGCGTGTATTCTTGTATTCACACCCTTGTGTGAAGAAAAGGAGGACATTTTTTGTAAAAAAAACCCTTGCGGGGGAAAAAAGGGGGCATTGGCTGTTGACAGACGAGATTATGACATTTCCCAAGTCCGATATTGAACTTGTTTTTGTTGGTACAACAAACTCATAAAGGTCTCTAAGAAGTAATTTCATGGATTCGGCCTAGCAATTCTATTAAGGGTGAATCTGACATAAATAAATTCCGCGCATATAGCGATTTAAAATGATATGCTCTGTCCTTCGATATATAGAATTTGCGTATGCTGACATCCGCTACAAATACAAATGCGGAAAACATGATTTTAAAGGTTTCCACTGAAGACGCCGCTAGAACAGAGAGAGAGAGAAGCAAACATTTGTTGTAATAAAAAAGGGAGCAGGTGACGATCTTCGCTTCTGTGACGTAGATCATCCAGGCAGTGTCGCGATCCGAGTCCGGGATGCCCTGGCGTTTAGCTGCTTGTATGGCGTGTTACGAATCGGCCAGCGCCGCCGTACTTTCCCGCATCACTCCTCGGCTGTGCGGCGAAGCCACTGCGTGCGCCTTTGAAAACAGGCCCACCATGTCGGCGACAGGTTTCGACAAGCCGAGTCCGACGCTTCGCTTTCGGCGCATTTCGAAACTTCGGCGGCTGCCGGCGAGGCTCGTCTCAACGCTCTTCAAGGACACAGAGGCCCCGTCGATCGCAACAGAGTCCTCCTCCATCCCCTCTCTCGGACTCAACGTGCGCCGAGGCTACCGACGACTTACGAACTCTGGAAAGCGCGTTGTGTGTGTCTGTGACGTTCGTGGCGTGTTGCTACTTGTTGGCGTTTTGACCGTTACCGCTTTTGGGTATCAATAGACCCCCGCAAGCGTTGTAAACCAATCCTATTAGAGCAGCGATTCGATGCTGTCGCTCTGCTCGAGTCCTGCACTTTAACCTCGCCTGTCGGGGCATTGTTCTTTGGCTTCGGCTCACCTCTCGCTATGAAATAAACAGTTACGTTAGTCTACGGCTTCTGGACTTCTTCACGGCTGCAACAGCGGCTGGCCGCTCGCATCATACACGCTACCACTCGTATGTCGGAGGCCACGGAGCTCGGATCGGTGCCCCCCACTCGGTCGTAGCAACTGGTGTCAGCGCTGGGATGACACGGTTGCAACAACTGGTTGGCAGCGGTCGGATGGACCTTCGTAACACCTGGAGCCAGCATTGCGAGATCCAACACCACGGACATATAGGCGGCTTCGGACTTCGCAGAATTCACGGCGGTCAATGGTGAGTGCGGTACTTTTCTTCACTGAGTTTTATCAGGCTTCTGAGGATAGCTGGTAGGGCGTGTGTTTTTGTCGAGTGGGTTATTCGCGCAAAACATTTTTGGGGCAGTTGGAAAGCAGTACTCTAGACCGGCCATGAATTTGAAGGCGTTGAAAAAACCGCAGTTGTTGATGCTTGCAAAAGAGTTGCGCTTGGATGTCACGGACGCGCTTAGAAAGCCAGAGCTGATACAGGCTATACTCGCTGTTGGGGCTGACGGTGACGAGCTGTCTGAGTGCATTGAGATGATCAATGGCAGGGAGACCGCTAAACGCCAGGCTGCAGAGGCTGAACGCCAGCGTGAGGAACGCGAGGAAAGAAAGCGAGAACAGGAGCTCGAGAGGCAGAAACAGGAACGCGAGGAAATAAAACAACAGGAGCTCGAGAGGCAGAAAGAGGAACGCGAGAATAGAAGGCGAGAACAGGAGCGACAGCATGAGCTGGAAATGAAGCGTCTAGACGTCGAGGCGTCTGGACGTAGGCGTGAGAGTGACAGCAGCGCGCCAAGCGTGCAGTCTGCGGAGACTGAGTGACCTACGTTGCGAATCTGTGACCTAATGCGACCCTACAAGGTAGAAGAAGACATCGGTCTTTTTTTGTCAACTTGAGGCGTACGTGTGAGAGGGCCCAGTTTAGCCTAAACTCATGGCCGCAAAATTGATTTGATTGATTGATTGTAAGGTTTAAGGCGCCGACGCAACGCAGGCGATGAGGCGCGCCGTAGTGGGGGCTCCGGATTATTTTGACCACCTGGGGTTCTTTAACGTGCGCCGAAATCTCGTACACACGGGCGTTTTTGCTTTGGCCTCCATAAGAAAAGCGGCCGCCGCGGCCGGGAATCGAACCCGCGACCTCGTGCTCAGCAGCGCAACGCCTTAGCCACTGAGCCACCGCGGCGGGTCATGGCCGCAAAAGCTCCTTACGCTTTCGCCAGGTGAGGCATCCGACGTGATGGCCCGCTTGCCAAAGGAGGAGGCGGAGGACTATGAAAAAGTCAAGTCTAGCCTCCTACGTAAGTACAGGCTGTCAGCAGAGGCGTTTCGCCAGAAGTTCCGTGAAGCCAAAAAAGATAGGGGCGAGTGGTACTCTGAGTTCGCCTACAAGCTGAGTGCTGATATGGAAGAATGGCTCAAAGAGGCAAAGGCTTTCGGAGAGCACGATAAGGTAATTGGTCTTGAGCAGTTTTACCGCCGTCCACCAGAAAACCTGAGACTCTGGGTGCAAGATATGCCAGGGGTAAATACCGTGGATCGGGCAGCTCAGCTAGCCGACGAGTTTGTCGCACGTCGAGGTGCGCAGGGGTCGAAAGATGGCCAAAAAGAGTTCAGGCCGAGGCCTGATAAGTCAGGGTCGAAATGCAGAGCTCCCTATGAAAAGAGTGGAGCGAAAGTGACCGAATCGGCGAATAATGAAACGGGCTCGGATAACGAAAAGAGAGCAGCAGACGCTGAGGAGCAGCGCAGAAAGAAAGCTTTTGAAGCGCGCAGGCAGGCTGCGTGTTACAACTGCGGCGAGACGGGACATTTCGCTGCCAGTTGTAAGAAAGGAAAACGCGTCTTTCACGTACTAGATCAGAGTGAGGACAGCAGGCAGTTTCTGGAGCCGTACGTACGTGAGCTTGTCGTCAACGGTAAACCGTGCCGAGTTCTTCGCGACTCCGCGGCGACGGTAGACATGGTCCACCCTTCGTACGTTGAACCGGATCAGCTAACGGGGCAGTGTGTTTGGGTGAAGCCAGCCGAAGGAGCACGAAACGTGCGCCTGCCGATTGCTAAGGTCAGCATCGGAGGTTCGTTTGGTGAACTTGTGACGCAGCAGCAGTGTCCCCTCAACTTCTTCCGGAGTACAACTACCTATTCTCGAACAGGTCGGATCAGCTGTTAAGTGACAAGGGGTACAATTTTGAGAAACTGCCGAGGAAAGAACCAGCTTGGCTCGCTGCGACATAGAGATAATATACTGCGCTGCGAAGAGCTCGAGTAACGATAGTGTCGCCACCTCTGTGAGAAATGGCGAAACTCAGAGAGAAGGCGATGATTGGGCATTTCCGGAGGCTCACGGCAGAGGGCAATGTAAGTCCACTGAGAGCGGGAATGTGTCTGGGTTGGCTTCGGAGATCTCGGAAGGGTTTTAGATGATTCAAATTCGCGGGAGGCCTTGAGAGCGGCTATCGGTCTGAACATAAACATTTCGCGAGATAGCGAGGTTTCGCTGGAGTGCGTAAACCATGAGCTTACCGAGAGGCCGCACGAGTCCGCCTAAATGGAGGTTGTTCCTTCGGACGGTAGTGCAGAAACGAGCGACGTGGTGGGAAAGCCTGCAGTCGAGGCAGCCAATGGTTTGCAGGGTTCAGTTGGGAGTCATGACGATCTCGCCACTGAGCAAGCCGATTCCGTCCTGCCACCAGCTCAGGTAACCAACCTCGAGCAACGGCCAGCCGAGCTCGAAGAGATTGAGGTGTCTGGGGTGGCTGAGCCGTCTTTTGAGACAGGGCAGCCTGGATGTAGTGTAGTCCTGGCAGTGAGGAAAGAGAACGGGAACACGCTTCGGTCTTCGCGTGCCGAGGCTGTGGCTGAAAGCGCGAGGGACGATGAGGTAGTGACTGTTGGGAACTACAAGGTGTCTAACCCCTTAAGTGCTTCGGACGAGCAGAGCTCGTCCTTCCCAAACTGTCACCAAACTGCTTTGGACGAGCAGAGCTCGTCTTAGCGGAATAGGTACTGCCCTATACTGTTCAGGACGAGAAGCGCTCGTCTGCGGCTTAGTTTGCATGCCATCCACTAGATGGCAGCATTTACTCGACGAATTAGATTTCTCCTGCGGCAAGGCGTGCTTTTTTATGAAAAGATGGCGTGCGGTGGCGCCGACCCATGCATAGCTGGCCCGTCAACTAGAAAAAGAAGCTTTTCATTTTCGTCTTCTTCTTCAAATGATGCTGATTCGGATACAGACGTTTATCTTGTCTCTGAAAGTTAAGAGAGCGATGACGGTGAATTGAGCAGCTTCTCCGGTGAAGACGAAGACAGCGGGGAAGCGAACATCGCGAGTGCTCGCGAGTGGATCCTGCTTTATGTTGACAATCCTCCTGTGAAGCCTCATCGCTTTCCATTCTTGGCCATTCCAGGCAAGACTTTCATATTGTCATCGCCGGGTCACATTATGGAATATATTCAGCAGTTTCTGGACGATAAATATCATTTGTGGTAGGCGAAACCAATCGCAAAGCGGCTGAAAAGTTGAAATGCTTTCCTCCCAGTGATCACTCCCGCCTCAAAAAATGGGTACCAGTGACAAAGGAAGAGATGTGGGTATTCCTTGCACTCCTGCTATTGCAAAGGTGCTTAGCCTACACAAGTGAAGAAAGATGTGGCATCTGCAACTGTTCTATTTATAAAGTTTTTAATTTTGTTAGCAGCAGGTAGCTGGTTTCCTATGTATTCTTCAGAAATAAACTTTATTGTGTTGATTTGACTAACTGTGGGGTACAAATATTTTTTCAACATCGACTAGCTACTTTTTAAAAAAATACAATCAGATTCGAAATCAGCAATAAAAACAATAGGCACTTTTGGTCCGGAAATTCTAAAAAAAATAAAGCACTAAAGGGGCTAAAGAGCTCGTTGTGCCCGTTTCACTCCCAGCTGATGCTCCCGATGAAAGGCCAACATCGGCTGAGCTAGTTGAGGTTCCGGTGTCGCCTGTGGCTGAGCCGAAGTCGGGAACCGACTAGCCTAGAGGAGAGAACGTGAACGCGTTCCGGCGTTTGCTTGCCGAACGCGTTCGTGAAAAGGCGAGCAACGAGGAGATAGCAAAAACTTCCGCAGGTACTTGCGGCGCGTGTTTCAGTGCGGGCACGCCGAGGGGCAAAGACGTGAGCTCGCATCGCGCCAAGGGAACGCCGCCTCCTAGAAGGAGTGCGCGCCTAACTTATGAACGGTGGAAAATCCCGCTCGCTCCTCCGCGCGCTCGGCCTTTGTCGAAAACAACGGCCGGTGTCCTTTCACGCGGGCGCAGCAGTCGCTTTCAGGAAGCAGGCGCACCTAAAGTGCGGTACAAATTGGGAAAGCTCGGAGCAATGACGAGAGCTCAAATCGCGGCTCTCAGCGCGAGAAGTGGCCTGTAGACGCCTGACTTTCTCAATTTCATTGTTTTTCCTGGAGCAGGTTTTGCCCTTTACAATTACATTTCTTTTTGTGTGGGACATTTCCAATCACGCGAAATGTCACCTTTCAAGTTTGTTTACTTGTCTAAAGTACTGGTGGGCAAAAATATAACTAGTGTAGTTAGTTATTAGCGTATTTTTTCGCAATTTAAAAGCCTGGTAGATCTTCAGTGTGGATTTGTCTTCGCACTTGCCGGCGATGCTATTGTGTCTTCCTGTTGTTATGTTGCTTGCCTGACCAAGCCAGAGATGTTCTTGGGGAGCCACATCTCGTCCCGTGACCGCCCGGGTGAAGCTCCAGCACGGTGTCGTACAGCCCAGGCCTGGAGTCGAGCGTCTGCCGAGCACTTCACTTCGAAAGCATCCCTACGGAAAACAGTTGAAGACCCTTATCCATCGGGATCTCGGGCCCCCGGCGGAGAAGCTGTTACGAATCGGCCAGCGCCGCCGTACTTTTCCCGCATCACTCCTCGGCTGTGCGGCGAAGCCACTGCGTGCGCCTTTGAAAACAGGCACCACCATGTCGGTGACAGGTTTCGACAAGCCGAGTCAGACGCTTCGCTTTCGGCGCATTTCGAAACTTCGGGGGCTGCCGGCGAGGCTCGTCTCAACGCTCTTCAAGGACACAGAGGCCCCGTCGATCGCAACGAAGTCCTCCTCTCTCCCCTCTCTCGGACTCAACGTGCGCCGAGGCTATCGACGACTTACGACTCTGGAAAGCGCGTTGTGTGTGTCTGTGACGTTCGTGGCGTGTTGCTACTTGTTGGCGTTTTGACCGTTACCGCTTTTGGGTATAAATAGACCCCCGCAAGCGTTGTAAACCATTCCGGTTAGAGCAGCGATTCGATACTGTCGCTCTGCTCGAGTCCTGCATTGTAACCTCGCCCGTCGGGGCATTGTTCTTTAGCTTCGGCTCACCTCTCGCTATGAAGTAAACAGTTACGTTAGTCTACGGCTTCTGGACTTCTTCACGGCTGCAACAGCGCCTGGCCGTTCGCATCATACACGCTACCACTCGTATGTCGGAGGCCACGGAGCTCGGATCGGGTGCCCCCCACTCGGTCGCAACAGGCGTCAATCACGAGGCCGCGATTTTTCTTCACCTCACTGCACAGCAGGACCTCCCACTGCTCAGTCGGTGGCACCAGGACTTCTGGGAGTTTCCTGACACACCTGCACTCCCCCACCTTGTTGTAGAGAGGGTTGGCGTCACGCAGGATTTGCAGTTGTAACTGTAGAGACTCGGGGGAATCATATGCGGTGGCGGGGCCTTAGGGACGTTGTTCGTGTGAAGTGTTCTTGCTTGAATTGCTTTGCTTTTGGTTAATTCTAGATGAGAAGGTGGTTTTTTTTTAGATGCGACGCATCTCTTTAACTCGCCTTGTCCCTCCGGCGTCTTCCGTAGTTCGTAGTCCGCATCCTTCCCCCATTCTCCTCGCCACGACAGCTGCGCGCTAACGCCGCTCTCACCACAGCGCCATCTGCGTGTTAGCGCTCGCTCCCGTCGCCGTGCCAGCTGGGCGTCAGCGCGCGTTAGCTCTCGGTTAAACATCTAACACATGCGCATGTGTTGCTCTCTCTCATTGCCCTTACCGTTAACGCGCAGTACATATAAACGCGGTAACTGCGCTGGTCCGCTCAGTCGTTCCGCCGCTCCGATGACATCCGATGACCACCGATAACATCCGATGACCATCTGCTATCACGATTGTTGGCGCAACCGTAACAAGCACCGGCCAACCCGATACCAGCAATGCTAGCACCAGCGAAGCCATCAAATCAAGCGGAAACAAAGCTGCGAAGAGAAGAGCTCGCGATGCGGAACGTAAACGACAACGACGAGCTGCCGATGCCTCGCATCTACCCATGGTTCCCCTCGCGGGAAGATGGTGTAAATTTTTTTCGGGCTAACCTGTAGTGTCCCAAAATGTCCGTGCTCGATCGTTGGATAGGTGGGAGCAGCGACGGGTGAGCAGCTTCTGCTTCCATAACGGGGGGGGGGGGGGGGGGGGTAGTGGTTGTTGGCCGGTGGGAATAGCCTTGAGCGGAGGCAGTAACCGCCAAGTAATCCTTCACAAACTCGTGCCCCAGTGTCCACAGGATAAATGTGTACGGTTGATTTTTTTTTGTTCTTGAATCTTCAGTAGTATTTCGAGCCCCGCTGCCGAAATACTGCCATTCTGGTTTTTTGCCATGACGCTTGCCAGTTTTATAGGATATTTCGATTTTGAGTTCTTGCAAAAGTTGCGGTGCTACGGGAATCGCTACCTATTATGCGGTCCTCGTGTTTTCCATTCTCACTGTTGCCGACCATAGCTCTTTTGTAGTCAAGGCTACACTAGCTTAGGTTGGGCAGTTTTTCGTGGACCTTCAAGGGCCGTGCTGCGCAAGCGTGCGGAGCATTGCATTAGAATTCAATTAGATTGAAATAAATTGAGTTGGATTGGATTAAATTGGGTTGCATTATCCAATGCAACAGACCTATTGAAGGAGGGAGGAGAAATTGTACTTGAAAAACTGGAAAACATGTATACGCAATGCCTAATGACCGCAAGTGTACCGGAATCTTGGAAGAACGCGAACATCATCCTAATCCATAAGAAAGGCAACATGAAGAACTTGAAAAATTACAGGCCGATCAGCTTACTGTCAGTCGTCTACAAGGTATTTACCAAGGTAATCGCTAACAGAATTTCTGCAACCTTAGATTTCAGTCAACCTGAAGAACAAGCAGTGTTTTGTAAAGGCCTTTCAACAATGGACCATATTCACACGATCAATCAGGTGATAGAGAAGTGCGCGGAGTATTCTGAACCCCTATATATAGCCTTCATAGATTATGAGGAAGCATTTGACTCGGTGGAAACTTCAGCAGTCATTCAGGCATTACAGAACCAGAGTGTAGATGAACATTAAGAATATTAGAGGATATCTACAATGGGTCCACGGCTACCATCATCCTCCATAAGGAGAGCAGTAAAATACCTACAAGGAGGGGTGTCAGACAAGGAAACACAACCTCTCCAATGTTATTCACAGCATGTTTACAAGAAGTATTCAGAACATTGGAATGCGAACAGGTGGGAGTATGGGTTAATGGAGAATACCTTAGTAAATTCAGATTTGCTGATGACGCGTCCTTGCTAGGTAACTCGGGGGACGAATTGCCAAGCACGCTTTCCGCACTGGAAAACCCGAGTAGAACCGTGGGCTTAAAAATAATATGCAGAAAACAAAAGCAATGATCAATAACCTTGGGACAGCACAGCGGTTTGAGATAGGTTGCGACGCAGTGGAAGTGGTAGGAGAATATATCTACATAGGCCAAATTGTGACCCCGGATCCCATCCATGAGGCAGAGATAATTGGAAGGATAACAATGGGGTAGAGTGCATACGGCAGACATTCTCAGATAATGAATGGGAGCCTACCATTGTCCCAGAAGAAAAACGTATGACAGCAGCATCTTACCTGTACTCACCTACGGGGCAGAAACTTGGAGACTCACTTAGAGGGTTAAAGTTAAATTGAGGACAACTAAGCGGCGAGGAATGGAACGGAAGGTGATAGGTCTAACATTAAGGCACAAAAACAGACCAGAGTGGGTCAGGGAACAAACGCGTGTTCAGGACATATTTGTAGAAATTAGGAAGAAGAAATGGACGTTGGCAGACCATGTAATGCGAAGGCAAGACAACCGTTGGTCAATAAGGGTAACAGAGTGGATGCCTTAGAAGGCAAGCGTTGCAGGTGGCGGCAGAAAGTTAGATGGGCAGAAGAAATGAAGAAGTTTCCGGGGATAAATTTGTCGCAGTTAGCACAGGACCGGGGAATTGGAGAATAATAGGAGAGGCATTTGCCCTGCAGTGGGCATAGATAGGCTGGTGATGATGATGATGACGATCCAATGCAATTTCAGTAGGGGTATATAAGGAATTGGGTCTGCACATTCGCCGGTCTGCGTATTCCAGAAGAGTGACGTCATTGCCGCGGCAGATGCACTGGCGCCGGCACATGCCCAGCTGTGCGCCTCCGTTGCCCAGTAGCCAAGTATGACGGTGCGCAGGAGCCGCTTGGTAGCTGTTTCGCGTGGCTCCTGGAGGAGCCGTGTTCCAAATGCGGGAGGAGGGGTGACTGGACTGGACTGGACTGGACTGGACTGGACTCGACTGGACTGGTCTGGACTGGACTGGACTGGACTGGATTGGATTGGATCGGGTTGGATTGGACTGTAATCGTTTCGGCATCACTAAGCATGATAATCCGCTAATCCTAGACAACCAGGAAACCTAAGAATAACCAGCTGAACCTTAGCTCACGCTACGTATATCGTGGAATAGCCGAGGTAAGCCACTGCTAATTTTTTTCTTGCTGTCAATCACGCGTGTCGGGGGTGCTCGGTTGCCTATGCTTGGGTACTTCGTAGCGTCAATCTATCCTGTGTCGCGATCGTTGCCATAGGCTCTTTTGAGTTCCCCCACCCTTGCGTCTCTCCGCCCCTTGCGGCATACGGGATACATTTTGCGCCGTACGTTTACCTACATAATCTATTTCCTCGCGCACAGCGGTATGCGCTTCTTCTGGTCGGGGGTTTCAACATTTGCTAGGTACCCGAGGCGGCGTAATGTAGAACGGCCAGTTTCCGTGAGCCTTAGACGTCCGATTTTGGTGATTTTGTGTGCTCCGCAAGTTCCTCCCGAGTGTTAGGCACCCCTAGTTGAATTAATTTCTCAGTAAATGTCTTGGCTGCTAGATCCCATGGCAATGTGTACGTTTCCCTAGATAGAACATTCAGTATATATCTTGCGCCGTTTTTTTAGCCATACATTATAGGTGGCTTCGGTAACTCGTATGATATTTATGATTGTATCAATCTATTTTTATCCGCTTCTTTGAGTGCGTGACTTCTGCTCCTAACTCTCTTGACCAGGAGGGTACTCTCTAGTTGGGTGATGGCTGTGTGAAGTTTTTGTAGTGTAGCTTCTCCTGTTACGCTCTTTTGGAGAAGCAGTCCTAGTATTCGAAGTTTATAGACTATTGGGATACACACGCCATTCAGTTTAACCTCCAGGTCAGATGATTCCGTAGATGGTCTGCCTCCTGTCCTCTTTCTGAGCCCGAAAAGCTCAGATTCTTCCAGGGATATAGGAGTGCACAAACTCTCAGGAATGCCACGGTGCAGTATACGCCTGCCTGAAGGCAATCCTGTTGGCTTTTTGTTGATGCTCTGGTGGTCCAGGAAGTTATGTCATCTGCGGAGATGGCATGACTAAGGCCAGGGATCGTGTTTTGTTTCTTCGGTAGCTTGATCATCGTGATGTAAAGAGTAAGGTCGAGAGCACCGAGCCCTGCTGGGTGACGTTTGCTAGAACCTTTAATTCCCCACTTCGTAACTTGCTGAGACCTGTTGTGGCCGTTTGAGGCGAAAGGAAGTCCTGGACATAATTGTATTGCTCTCCCAATGTTGCAAGTTATGCAAGTTGTTGAGAATGGCCCTTGTCATGGATCGAAAAGCACGGCTGGAAACCATACATGATGCCCAGAATCCTCATTTTTGTTGGTGTCCTTCATGTGAGAGGTTTACCAATCCAGAAACGTGTGCTCTATTTACTTCGCAAAGCATGTGGTTTGTGAAATCGTCCTGAGATTAGGTACATTCCAATGGTCATTTGCGAATCCGGGATCATGGTGATATCAGCATGTTTCCATGTCGCCGGTATCTCACCAGTTTCATTTACATTTTAATTCTGTCAAGAAATTCTGCCCTTTTCTTGCATGTTGCGAGAAGTTTTTTTGTAATTTTCTCCTCTCCTGGAGCAGTGTTTTTTTAGCTTTGCCAGTACCGAATTCAGTTAAGCCCTCGTAAATGGGCAGTCAATGTCAGTGTACGGTATTTAGAATCGGGGTATTACCGCCGACAAACGACTCTTTTACCGCCTAAAGGTCATCTTCTTGAGCTATTGGAGAACGGAATATATGGCGCTCTATGCGTTGGCCGGCCGATTTTTTGTATCAAATGCGGGAGATGACCGAGTTTACGATGTTCCACGCCCCTGTAAATCCCTCGCACTTGATCGCATATTTGGTTTCAATTTTGCCTTCCGAGTTGGCCGGTGTATTCTTCTGTTTGCTTTATCAAGATGGTAATGCACTTCTGCAGTTTCTTGAGACCTCCTCCGTGAAACGCAGCCACGCCTCCTAGATATCTAAGAGCTAAAGGTCCACTTCTGGATTTTTTACGTTAATTGGATTCTTTTATCTGTTAGCCCTTGCAACCAGTCGACTTGTTCATTCTTCTATGTCCATGTCCATGTTGATTGTTTGGTGGTTTATTTATTTTGAAAAGGATTTTAAATTTTTGAGACTTGTCTTTCCTGTTTTCAAGGGTGTTCGCCAATGGTCAGTTTCTATTTGGACACAGCAGTTGTCATGACCAACAGTCTCACAAAGACCGGTAATTCAGCGTGGGAAATGCCTTTGATGAAAATGAGGTCAGGGGTGGTGTCTCTCGGTTGATTGACAGTATGGTTTAACGCTCCGACGCAACGCAGGCGATGAGGCGCGCCATAGTGGAGGGCTCCGGAATAGTTTTGACCACCTGGGGATCTTTACCTTGCGTCGAAATCTCGGACACACGGGCGTTTTCGATTTTCTTTCGCCGTTTCTCTCGACACACTGTTGCCTATTGGGATCATTCCACAAGGTAAGCTGATGTTGTTGAACCACTTTGTCGTTCGGTATTTTAACCTTTCTTCAGTGACCTATCATACCCCCATGCCACACGGGGTGCATTGAGGCGACCCAAAACTAGCATCATGTGGCCCGCGGTGACTTTCAATACGATGTGGAAAAATCAGTCACCCAAGTTGCACGCGGGTGGCCCATATATCTTCAATACGAACAGGCTCCGTCTATTTTTTTCGCTGACGTATCATTATGCTGTATTGAATCTGGTGCTGCTGCAGGGTCAGGGTGAGAATGGCCGTCCGGGTAATACCCACAGATATATGCGTGTCGCAGCCCATTAGGCTATGGGTTTCTGCAGGGTTTTCTGGATAGCAACGACGTCTAGTGTTTTTTTCCTTGTGCTAAAACGTAGTAAATATTATTTCTTCTATCGAATCGTTCCGCAGATCCACCGTCACATTTTTAGCATGTTTAGTGGTCACAATGGTGGCTTTGTGTTACAACGGAGGCTACTCGTCGTTTTCGAGCATTTCCCCCAACCTAACTTCTCTTTCCCGATAATTCTTGGGTTCCATGGAAGTTTTGTCCATTTCCTCAAGAACATTCACCCGCATACGAGGTCCTTGGTATCGTTAGTACGGTCAAACTTTTTTTCTGAATTTGCTACTGGATCTTGTGGATGTCCTTTATCTATTCCTAAACCTGGCGGAACGCTTGGAGTACTGTTTTGTAAAATTAGACGTTATCCTGCCTGATGTGGGCCACGTGCTATATTATTGGACCTTGATCCTGTGGTATTTTAGCGACTTTTATCCCTTCTAGCCTGTTCTTAACGTATATACTTTATATTTCTGATTATGGCTGCATTTCTCTTGAAATGTTCCTAAAGGGGTCCTGAATGGCGTTTTGAGAACGCGTAAATGAACAACAGCCGTTAGGAACGGGGCCAACGTCATCTGTGCCAAGTATAACTTTCGTACATGCAGCGGAAAGTTGACACTTATGTTGCGAAGTCGGTCGCAATTTTCCCACCCTTCGCTGTGTGTTTTTGGAAACCGCCACTTAAACACATGCACTGTCAGTCACGAAACAGATCGAACAAAGGGAGTGGTGCGCGACAACTATCGGCGGGACGCCTTCCGGCCGAGCGCCGGCTCTCTGGATGGCTGAGGGCGCATGCGTGTTCCAGTCCAGTCAATGTATGTCAGTTTTCTTTATCTTGGCCGCAGCGTTTCGTTTCTTTTGAATGGGGCAGCCGGCGGGGCGGTGCGCGGTGCGCGGTGCTCAGAGCGAGCGGCACCATTTTTGGCAGCGGCCGATAGCGTTTGGCAGGCGCTTACGCGTGCAATGGCAACGGCGGCGCGCATCTTTGCGGTATGTTGCCTGGCGCTCTTTTTATTACCATATTATTGCCTGTACACAAAACTGCCGTTCAAGCAAAGTCAACTATAAAGATTCAATGCTCGCAAGTACTGCGACGTTATAACTACCACTCTTCTGCCCTACGTCCTGGATGGGTGCTTCCTTTTTCAACAAGGGCGAAGCCCTGTCCACACAGCACGAGCAGTGAGTGCTCTCCTGGAGGACCACGCGTGGCTTCAGCTGCGGTGGCCTCAGTGCGGGGCAGACCTGATCCCCATGAAGAATTTCTGGGGAATAATGAAAATGTCCCTCATCAAAAGAAATGACGGTTGCATTGCACAGCTGGCGACCAGTGGAATGCAATTGTAGAGAAATGGGAACGCCTCCCCTGCCGTCCTGGGATTGTAAAGTCTTTTACGAATCCCTTCCCCCACGCATTCGTTAGGTAAGATACAATGACGGAAAGTTTGCACACGCCTAATCGGCTCGCAGTAAACCACTCGCTGTATCGCCTATTTATGAACCGAATAAACCGTTCTGGTTGTTTTGAGGGCTTGATGTCAACTGCACTTCCGTCACACGACAACAAGCACTGGGTCTTTATCGCATACTTGATTTAACACCAGTTTTCTGTAGTCAGTGAGATGACAGTAAAAGGAGCGCCCAACAACATATCGTAAAGATGAACGGCGCCGTTGCTCAAGTAAGCGCATGGCACACGTTATCGGACGCCACCAAAAATCGTGCCGCTCGCTCGGAGCAACGCGCACGGCGCCACCGGGTGCCACATTGAAGAAAAAATCGCGCCAATCCACCCCGTGAATGTGGTTGGAAAGCAAAGCTGTAAACGGCACCCATAACGATTACTCATGCGACGTCACTTAAAATCACTCATATCGCTCTACAAATAGTAAAACCAGAGAGAAGTGCACTTAACCACACCATTTATTACTTGAAAGAGATATTCTCGGTAAGGTTAACTCAATGCATGATACATGAACGGTGTTTGGTTGAGTTGTATTGGTGTAGCACAAGAGTGGAAACTTTTTTTTATAAAATCATAGTAAGCTCCAACCCGGTGTTAGACGATCTGACTTCTCCGTCTCTGCGCCGCGGACGGAGGCGACGAGACTTGCGGCTGAGAAGGAGGAGGAAGAAATACTGCTGTTCAGATTTCTGAGCGGCCCAGAGTGCAGCCCTGGGGAGTGATTCCTTCTTCTTTGGGGCCCATATGCAGTCCGCGCGGCCGGTGTTCTGTCCACCCGCTGAAGCTGGGTAGGTAGAGAGGGCCTGGAGAGTAGCATCTCCCATTGCTCTTATGGGTAGTTGACGGAAAGAGAGGAGGGTGCTCAGGGCTAAAGTCGCACACCCCGATTACGGGGCGGGATGTTCCTACTGAGCAAAATTTACATTCAGCGTCGTAGCGTTTCGGGTGCATTAAGTGAATCCGCGTAGGCTGTGGGAAGGAGCCCGGATTATATGAGCCGTAGGGTAGTTTGTTGTTCTCTGGAAAGGTCAGGGTAAGGATAAGACACGGTCTGTCTCAGAAGGCGATAATGCTGGCTTATCTCCCTGGACGTGACAAGCGGGTGACTGTCCTCGTGCAGCTCCATAGCACGGGAGTTAAAAGCGCAGGCTTGTTGGGTGGGCGTATTTGTTGCCCTCCATTGAAGCGTGAGGGGGTGTCCAGATGAGCTGAATGGAACCGTTTGGGGAGTGGTTTTTTAGCGCGCACAGTGCAGGTTAGGACACCCAACCCGACTGGTAATTCCAGTAGGATTGCTGGGAATCGGTGACTACCCTCCGAACCCCTGGTTGAGTGAGAGCCAAGGTGATGGCTGCCTCTTCTGCCGCCATCATTTGTTGGGTCCTAAGCGAGGTAGACGCAAGGAGGCTGGTTCTGGAGGTAGCCACGATGATGGCGTGTTGCTGCTCTCGATGTTTGGAGAAGTCTCTGTAGATAACTGCATGAGCCTCACCGAGGGTGGTGTTTAGCGCTTGAGCCCGTGCTTTTCGGTGACCCTCGTCATGTGAGGGGTTCATATTTCTAAGCAAAGGGAGCATCTTTAGTTTTAGTCACCAAGAGTCTGGGAGTATGTCAAGCGGAGTGACATTCTGGGCTGCCCAGCCAATCTGGTGAAGCATGCGGTTACCCACCGCAGTTCTTAGTCGGGCCTTCTGGTTAGAAAGATGGCCTTCTATCAGTTCTTCCACCGTGTTGTGGAGCCCGTGCTAAGCAGCCTCAGTGTGGACGCACTCATGAGAAGACAAATGGCCTGCTCAACCGCCTTTCTAAGCATTATATAAAGCATCTCTATGTCTTCCTCGTCGAGAAGAAGACAGAGGGTTGACGTAAGTGACTCTCGAGAGGACAAAAGCTTCAATTAATCCAAAGCTACCCGATTCCTTTAGGCCTCGCTTCTTGGTGGCAACTCGCCTGATCATGTGTATGATTTGATTAATGCTGTTTTTAGGCCTACAAAGAGACGTCACTCTTGGTGTTATCCTCGAGATGTAGGTCCAGGATCTTGATGCTGGGGCTTGGAGTGATGGCCTGGTCATCAAGGAGTATTTGAATGTATTCCTTGATTTGGCGTGAGGGCGGACGACAAGAAGCTGGGATTTTTTACGTGAATACTGGAGGCCACAGGCTTTAGCACATTGGCGTACTAAAAGTGAGATTGCATGGATTGGTGCGAGATTCCTTTAATTTTTGTAACTCTTAGCACATGAGCAAGGTACGCACAGGGCCGCTAGACGGGCGTGAGGGGTCGTGTGACGCTTTCACGTGGCATTCAGCGAGAAGGCAGGGGGTAAACCCGTAGATGTGCTTGGTGAGTACACCATTTGTCTTCCCGTGATCGCGTGGGCTCGTAGCTACATCGGTAAGATAATGGTCTCTCGCTTTGTTAGTCTATTCGTTACAGGTTCGATTCCCGGCGGTGCCAGTAAATTTTTATTTGTTCGCTGGAGTTTTCTGGTGACACCAACGGTCGCGAAAGAACCCTTGGGGGGTAGAGGTAGAAAGCTTTGCTTTAAAAATCGCGCCAATCCACCACGTGAATGTGGTTGGAAAGCAAAGCTGTAAACGACACCCATAACGATTACTCATGCGACGTCACTTAAAATCACTCACATCGCTCTAAAATAGTAAACCAGAGAGAAGTGAAATGCACTTAACCACACCATTTATTACTTCAAAGAGATATTCTTGGTAAGGTTAAATCAATGCATGATGCATGAACGGTGTTTGGTTGAGTTGTATTGGTGTAGCACAAGAGTGGAAACTTTTTTTTATAAAATCAAAGTAAGCTCCAACCCGGTGATAGGCGATCTTACTTCTCCGTCTCTTTGCCGCGGACGGAGGCGACGAGACTTACGGCTGAGAAGGAGGAGGAAGAAATACTTCTGTTCAGATATCTGAACGGCCCAGAGTGCAGCCTGGGGAGTGATTCCTTCTTCTGTGGGGCCATATGCAGTCCGCGCGGACTGTGTACTGTCCACCCGCTGAAGCTGGGTAGGTAGAGAGGGCCTGGACAGCAGCATCTCCCATTGCTCTTGTTGGGTAGTTGACGGAAAGAGAGGAGGGTGCTGAGGGCTAAAGTCGCACACCCCGATTACGGGGCGGAGTATTCCTACTTCTGAGAAAAATTTACATTCAGCGTCGTAGCCATTCGGATGCATTACGTGAAGACGCGTAGGCTGTGGAGCCGCAGGGTAGTTTGTTGTTCTCTGGAAAGATCAGGGTAAGGCGAAGGTGCGGTTTGTCTCAGAAGGCGATAATGCTGGATTATCTCCCTGGACGTGACAAGCGGGTGACTGTCCTCGTGCAGCTCCATAGCACGGGAGGTAAAAGCGCAGGCTTGTTGGGTGGGCGTGTTTGTTGCCCTCCATTGAAGTGTGAGGCGGTGTCCAGATGAGCTGAATGGAACCGTTTGGGGAGTGGTTTTTTAGCACGCACAGTGCAGGTCAGGACACCCAACCCGACTGAAAATTCCAGTAGGCTTGCTGGGAATCGGTGACTACCCTCCGAACCCCTGGTTGAGTGAGAGCCCAGGTGATGGCTGCCTTTTCTGCTGCCGTCATTTGTTGGGTCCTAAGCGAGGTACACGCAAGGAGGTTGGTTCTGGAGGTAGCCACGATGATGGCGTGTTGCTGCCCTCGATGTTTGGAGAAGTCTGTGTATGAACTGCATGAGCCCCACCGAGGGTGGTGTTTAGCGCTTGAGCCCGTGCTTTTCGTTGACCCTCGTCATGTGAGGGATTCATATTTTTAAGCAAAGGGTGCATCTTCAGTTTTAGTCGCCAAGAGTCTGGGAGTACGTCAAGCGGAGTGACATTCTGGGCTGCCCAGCCAATCTGGTGAAGCATGCGGTTACCCACCGCAGTTCTGAGTCGGACCTTCTGGTTAGAAATATGGCCTTCTATCAGCTCTTCCACCGTGTTGTGGAGCCCGTGCTAAGCACCCTCAGTGTGGACGCACTCATTAGAAGACCAATGGCCTGCTCAACCACCTTTCTAATCATTATATAAAGCATCTCTATGTCTTCCTCGTCAAGACGAAGATAGAGGTTTGTCGTAAGTAACTTTCGAGAGGACAAAAGCTTCAATTAATCGAAAGGTACCGGATTCTTTTAGGCCTCGCTTCTTGGTGGCAACTCACCTGATCATGTGTATGATTAGATTAATGCTGTTTTTGAGGCGCTGCAAGGAGACGTCACTCTTGGTGTTGGCCTGGAAATGTGGGCCCAGGTTCTTGATGCTGGGGTTTGGAGTGATGGCCTGGTCATCAAGGACTATTTGAATGTATTCCTTGATTTGGCGTTAGGGCGGACGACAAGGAGCTGTGATTTTTTACGTGAACACTGGAGGCCACAGGCTTTAGCACATTGGCGTACTACAAGTGAAATTCCATGGATTGGTGTGAGCTTCCTTTAATTTTTGTAACTCTTAGCACACGAGCAAGGTGCGCACAGGGCCGCTAGACGGGCGTGAGTGGTCGTGTGACGCTTTCACGTGGCATTCAGCGTGAAGGCAGGGGGTAAACCCGTAGATGAGCTTGGCCAGTACACCATTTGTCTTCCCGTGTTCGTGTTGGGTCGTAGCTAAATAGGTAAGACAACGGGCTCTCGCTTTGTTAGTATATTAGTTCCAGGTTCAATTCCCGGCGGTGCCAGTAAGTTCTTTTATTTGTTCGCTGGAGTTTTCTGGTGACACCAACGGTCGCGAAAGAACCCTTGGGGGGTAGAGGTAGAAAGCTTTGCTTTAAAAAACGAAGCACTGCGGCTTAGATCGAACAAAACTGGCATCCATTGACTAGACTGGAACACGCATGCGCCCTCAGCTATCTCGACAGCAGGCAGTCGGCCAGACGGCGTCGCGCCAATGGTTATCGCACACCACTCCCTGGTCAGGTTTATTTTGTGACCGATAGTACATCATCGGTTGTCCTGTGTGCGTGACGAAGCAGAAACACTGGTATTGGAAGGCTATTGTTTCGGTCTTTCGACGAAGAGGAGCCGGTCTGCACAGCGGCGGCGTCTTGCGGCGACACACTTGGGAAATTAGCGCTTCCTGCAGTACGCTTACCCTCTATCATGTTTGTTTATGTTTACATTTTTAGTCTTACACCATGCTGCTCGTTATAAATCATGCGTGTAGCTTGTCAAAACACGCGTACACTGCTTGAGAGCGGGGCTGATTTGCTCTGTGCCTGCTCCTAAAAAAGCTCCCCTCCGACGGGGCGGTATGTGAGTCGGCGATTTTCGCACAAACAGCGCAGGATCGGTGTCAAAGAGATGAAGACACATACGATCCTTCCTGTAGGGATGATAATGCATTCCTAACCCGTACATTTGCCGTCAAGAGCTCTCCCGCGCTTTAAACTGCCGTATAAAGGAGCCGCAGATAGCGGCTACCGCAACATGCAGTCCATGTATACGCCTCAAGCTTCGCAATGGCTGCGCCGCATGCCGCCGCTTCTCTGCGGCGTCTACGGGACGAGTGCTGGGTGGCTGATAGGGGCTCATCCAATGTTTTCGTCCTCTATCGCTTCTTTCTGCCTCTCTCTGACCTAAACATCGTGTTATTTAGACTTCTGTCAGCGAATAGTACGTTTAGGGTACTTTGAAAAATAGCTGCAGGTTGGCAGAGTGCTCGAACACCAGAAAAATCTATCTGGGGACGCAGTTCTGCACGCTTCCTTGCCCCTGGTATAGGCGTCAGCGACGGCAGCAGCAAATCGCCAGTGTCACTTCCCAGCACGTCAGGCACAAATGAATTCTATTGTCACATCGTTGAGACGTGATGCTGGCAGAGTGCGAGGTTGGGTTTGTCTTGCAGCGCGTACAACGAATCAGGCTTCGTTTCGAATACATAGATAGTATAAAAATCTGTCTGGGAGATGTGAATACCCCAATACTTGTCACCCACTTTTGTCTTTTAAGGGAGTATAAGCCACGCGAAAATTTTGATCATAGTGCAAGGCCCTTTGTCGTAAAATGTGTGCACACTCACGCCATATAGCAAGAACCAAGAAACGTAATGAAACCACGCAATAATAAACGGCCTGCAAGATCTTACTATACAGAATACCTCGTACAGGAATAAGAAAAAAACAGCTTCGGAAATGCTAAAGACATTCGCCTTAACTTCAATAAGATAAGACTCACCAGACCCAACTAGATGCAAAATGCACTCCTATTTTGCAAACATGGGGTTGTGAGGGGGACGCCTAACTGTCGTTATGTCCGAATATGGAGCAAAATCCCGGAATGAAAAATTTAGTAATCACTTATGCACACGCTGCGCGTTCACATTCCTTTTCGTTTTTGTATTCAACGAACAGCTGACTACTCGGAGACGCATTTTTTGAAGTACACGGTAGGCACTTCACAATTGATAAAACGTGTCGTTTTATCAGAGTGGGATCAGAAACCAGCCGAAACCAGAGTGGGATATCTAGTTTCGGCTGGTTTCTGCAGGCTCGCAGTTTCCGCGTCACTCGCGGAGGAAATATATAGCAGATCATAAATGTTTGCGAGCGCTCCCCTACGGACAGCATGACCCGGCGTTAAATTGTTTGTCGGATGGTGATCCTCGTGTATAATTTCGCCGTATCTATCGTACTTCTTTTGTAGTGTGTCCATAACATTTATGTAACATTCTTTGTTCAGTACATCGATCAATATTCAAGTTATGATGTTGGCAAGCGTAACCGGCGTTCTGTCACTTATGGCTGCTCTGCTAGAATATGCAAGCGCATAAAGCCGCTTTACACCATAGTAGCGTAGCATGACCATCTGAGGAGACGCTGATTACGGAGATAATGTTACTAATTTCAGGGCAGTGGAATTGTAATCAACTACATGCATAGGCTGGCTTCGCGACGCGTGTCTGTTACAGACAACTGGCGCTCATACCGATCGTACGTACCACACAAAGGTTGTTTAAGAAACGCTTATACTTTTGTAAATACACCCCATCTGCAAACAGAGTAACTTATTTCAAACGCGTACAAACGGTGAATCTCAGTTTTAAACGTGCTCCAAAAGCAGTGGCGAAAATGGGGTGTGGGCCGGAGATTTCCGCAGCTGCTCTCAAAATGGACCTCTAGGGGTTTCAGCGGCGCCCCTTTAGGGATCGCTGGAGGCGTGTGAACGTTGATGCAGTCTGTAGAACACAAAACAAAACCGGAAATGGCTGGAGACGTCACTTCCAAGGCGGGACGTATCATGGCAGGGAGCGCTTGCACGTCGTCAACAGTGGGGTGAACGATTAACAAACTAAAGCTGTTCCACTCATCGTCAAAGCTGCAAGATGTGCACAGCACTCAGTTGTCATAATGGGCTATAGCACCGTTATCCGCTCACTGCTAACACTATACTAACGAGGAGACGGCGGAACATTGCTGTTGCCGTGTTCCTCGACATCAAGTCAGCGTATGACTGCGTCGAGCATGAAGCCATCCGCTCTGCGCTGAAGTCTTTAGGCATCAGGGGCCGCATGTACGCATGGCGATCGGACTACCTCTCCGATAGGTATGTGTACATGTCTACCGACATGGGCGACTCATCGCTACATCAGGTGACCCGAGGTGTTCCCAGGGTGGGGTGCTGAGCCCTACACTTATCAACATTGCCATAGTTGGCCTGGATAAATGCGTGCCAAAGTCGGTATAAATCTCCCTGTACGCCGACGACATCTGCATATGGATTTCTGGCCGCAATAGGCGAGTGTTACGGTCAAGACTGCAGCGTGCAATTGACTCTATTGCGGCATTTCTGGCTACTAGAGGATTAGTGATTTCAGAGAATAAGTGTGCTGCGATGGCCTTCACAAAGCGTGACCTTACGCGCTACGGTCTCACTGTTGGAGGGACCGCAATTCCATACGTCCGGACCCACAAGTTCTTGGGAGTGACATATGATAGTAATCTCACCTGGTCGCCACATGTTCGCCACCTCAAGGACAAGATTACTTCCTTCGCCCGCATATTCCGCATGCTCTCCACCAACACTGGCGGTTGTTCAGTCAATTCTCTTCTACGGGTATACAAAGCACTTTGCGTTGGCCTGATCAGTTACAGCATCCCTGCTTTGGTTCCTCTATCAAAAGGAACTGTCAAAGCGCTAGAGAGCATGCGAGCACAAGTCCTGCGGGTCTGCATTGGCGTTCCAAAGACAACCTCTACCGTCGGAACGCTGACAGAATGCAGGCAGCTCTCACCACTCGCTCTAAGCACGCAGGAGTTGCTTCGTGCGCGCCTGCGGATTGTGGCAAGACAGCGGGGCCATCCTCTAGCGACAAGCTGGGCCAAAGAAGTGCGTGAATTTCTGCCGAAGGTGTATCAAGAGCCTTCTCCTCCTGAACACCCGCCCTGGATGTTCCTGCCCATACCAGTCACGGCTACTGTGCCCGGTATCACGAGGAAGGAGTATATTCCGGCTCCCGCACGAAAGTTCCTCGCCCTGGACTACATGTCGCGGATATACAGAGACCACACTCATGTGTACACTGATGGGTCGGTGTCGTCAACATCATCCAGTATCGGGGTGTGGATACCGTCATCCCGTACTACCATCAGTGTCATGCTCAGCCACAGAACGTCAACTACGGCTACCGAACTTGCAGCTCTGAGGGTGGCTTTCGCTCATATCGTCCAGCAAACCGCTCGAGAGTGGGCCATCTTCACAGACTCAATGGCTGCCCTTCAATGTATAACATCTTTTCCAAAAGACCAGCTTTTTTGTGACATACACGCTTTACATCTCCAAGCTCTCCAAGCGCACCATCACATTGCACTTCAGTGGATTCCAGCCCATTGTGGGATAACTGGCAATGTGAAGGCGGACATTGCTGCATCCGTTGCGCATAAGCATAATGGATCGGCAATAGCTATACCATTCTCCAGGAAAGATGCATCTATACTTGCATCCAGCATGGCATGAAACATGCAGCGTGCAGCCTGAGATGACGTATCATGTCATTACGCGCCGTTATATTTCATAGATCCCAACTGCAAATTTAAAATGCCACCAGGACTCTCCAAGCGGGTATAAGCAATTCTACATCGCATGCGGTTGAATGTCGCATACACGCGCAACTTCCTCTTCAAGATAAAACAGGCTACGTCGCCACTCTGCCCACACTGTGATGTGCGAGAAACCCTGCAGCACCTGCTCTGTGAATGTGCTCGATTCAGTGCTCAAAGAGTATCCCTCGCAGTGTCTTTGGACCATGGCAGCTAAAGGACGTTTTAGGACCATGGGCTTGTCCCAAACGTGCTTCACGGGCTACCAAAGCTCTGATAGAGTACCGGCAACACACAGGTCTAGACCAGTCGCTGTGAACAACTCGCCGTATCTGTACGCATCAACGTCTTGAACATCATCGCCATCATCTTCATCACGTCGTCAACTGGCGTAGCAAGTTAGGCATTTCAGCCCAGCTAACATCGCCAGACTTCATTAAAGATCGCTCTCTCTCTCTCTCTCACTGCTAACACCCAATACCATTCAAGTTTCCCGCCTCCACAGTGCTCGGTCGCCGCCTTCCTGAAACACCGCCAGCGGAAGTTCTGTCCTTTTTGTGCTTGCTTTTCCTCCCGCATGTGCCGGTGTTGCACTGCCACATTTTTGTAGCGTAAGCTTCACTGGCCGAGGTTGAGCAGTTTCGCGTGTGCAGTGAAGGGCCGTACTGCGCAAGCGCGAGGGACATTGGATTGAATTGGCTTAGCCTGGCTTGGCTTGGCTTGGCTTGGCTTGGATTAGATTAGATTTGATTGGATTGGGTTTGGATTGGATTAGATTAAAGTGGATTGAGTTGGATTGTGTTGCGTCATAGCCGCGGCAGACGCACTGGCGCCGGCGCGTGCCGAGGTGTGCGCCTCAATTGCGCAGTAGCAAAGTCTGACGCTGCACCGGAGCCGCTTGATAGCCGTTTCACGTGGCTCGTGAAGAGCCGTGCTTACCATCCCCGAGGAGCAGTGATTGGACTGGACTGGACTGGACAAGACTGGATTGGACTGGATTGGACTGGATTGCTGAACCTCAGCTCACGCTACGTATATCCTGGCATAGCAGAGCTAAGCCACTACTAATTTTTTTTTTTCGCTTAAAAACCGACCAACGAGCATTCCTTACTAAATTAACGCGGGTGCTGCTAGTTATTACGTATATTTTGCCTGAAATATACCTGCAGTTTTATTTGCGCTAAACAACGGGGAGATGTATGACAAGCGCCAGCGGTTCACGAGCTTTGAATGGTTATCACTATTTAAGCCGCCTGGCTTTCGAAGCCTCTGCCTGACGGCGTACCACAGGTACGCCGACCTGAACTTGGATCTGTTATCTCGCTGCTTCGCCCGATCCCCAGAGCAACTCGACGTCGAGCGTTACAGCGAGCTACGACAAGGGGAGCATCTACAGTGCTCTGCACTTAAATGAGCAGGAACGGTCGTGCTGCGAGAATGTGCGGTTTTTATTTTTCAATTTCTCGGCTAATATTCATCGCTTTAGCAAACCTCTTGCGGGAGATCACCACGAATGCATTGCTTTATTTGGTTATATGTACATCCATACATCGGGGGAAGGTATTTAGGACCTATTTAATCGCGCGTCAGATTTCTCCGCATTGCGTCTCAGGGCCTCAAAATGACCAACCCTCTCTGGGGTGCCTCTCCCGTCGTTAATGCTTACAGTAGTTGCAGAAAATAGTGTTAGAATTTGATAATTATGGAACCGTTTTTATTATGTTCTCTAGCATCTCGATTCCAATGTGTGGATGGTCATCGGGTAATCGGCCTCGGTGCAGAACTCCATTCCCTGTAGACGTCGACTTTGAGTGTGACCTTGACCTGGATTGAGATGAGCATCTTCCCGAAATGTGCGAGAGCAACCCCTCAATGCGCGTGCTACGTTTCACACAGACGGAACTACTGACATTCTCCGATGGGGCCGTTTCACTTGTCTGGAGCTTTGCCTTCCGAGACCGTAATGCGGGCGTGGCCTGCATTGTCTTTTTTTTTGCTTCCTTCACAAGCTGTTTCATAAGTCTGGCTAGACAGATTACATACGGGGTGACATTAGTGGTTAGTGCCCGTTGTTTATTTGCACATCTAACGCGCCGGAGTGCTTTGGGCTCATCTACCAATGCACAGCAGATTTTTTTCACAGGGGTGTCTCCTAACCAGGCCCGCATGGTGTGAGTCACGATTTAAGATAAATTACATGTTAGTACGGAGTTCTCCAAGAGTATTCAGCCTTCCGGTAGCAAATAGAGTTATGACATAAGTAACATGTACAAATAACTAAAAATCAATATAAGTATTTTGTTAACAGACGGGTAATGGTGTGTACGGGATTTGACCTTACCCTTCTGAGGAAGGAGATATTGCAAAGGTGTGTTCTCAACGCGGAGGCCGGAGGCCGGAGGCTCAACGCGGAGCCTAGTGGCCTAAATGTTCGTGAGGGTATTTCTCTGGTGTTACAGCTCATTTTGGCTTCAGTTCTTTTAACACACTAAATATGTCCCCTCATCTTCTTTTATCAATGTCAAGGCAATGTAGATAAACGGCAGTCTTCAGACGCCAAAGCCAGGTAATTACCTCTCCTATCTCCCACTTACACCTCTCACGCTCTTCTCCATCGTCCTCAAAACTCACATGAAGAATGCGATAGAGGTTTGTTGAATTCGGTCCAACTTTCTCCAATTCGCAAAGCTGGTGCGCTATGTTCTGGAATTGCGGTCCTTTAGGGTGATGCTTTTTAACGGGTTTCTTTTTAATGCGAATCAGTATATGTCTAACCCACCCAGTTTTCATTCCGGTGAACCCGATTTCCTCAGCGACCCTGCGGCGCTCCTCCTTGCCAACTCTGACATCGCTTTCACAACTGTTGTTCCGATCGCCCCGCCGAAGCCCCTTTCACAACCTGCGCAATAGACTGAAAATGGCGGATGCGCTCTTGTAAGGCGTTACCTGAGCAACTTGCCAGCTTTGAACGCCGACGTATGCACATAATTTTTTATTGCAAAGCAGTATACGTCTCAACCCCCCCCCCCCCCGCCTCCCAGTTTTGATTCCGGTGAAGCAGATTTACTAAGCGCCGCTCAGAGGCTCCTCGTCGCAACCGCCGAACACTCTTTTACAACGGCTTTCAAAACGATCATTCCCCTCGTCACCACTGATACCTCTTTCACAAGTTGCACAGTCGGCTTACAACGGCCGTAACGCCGTTATAAGATGCCTGCGGAGAATCAACACCAGCGCGGATGGATAGTTGAAACGTCGGGTTGAGCACATGATTCTTCTTTAGCTTTAAAGCCATTCCGCGCAACATTGTCGCGTCGGCGGCCCTCGTTGACCAGCTGGTCATAGTTGTTCTGGTCGAATAATATTATTAGATGTTAGTCTGGTTGCATATAAAGTATTTCTCTCCACATTTGCCAGTGTATATCACGCGTAATTAGGCACCTACCCCCGTTGCCGTTTTAGGCGTGCACGAATTCTGGATGAAGGGAGGGGTCATACATGCACAGCAGGGCTTCAAGCCCCAACCGATGACATACCCGTTGTGGTGGTTGGAGATTTAAACATCGCAGTCTCATGGCTCAATGCGCCAAGTCTGCTGTCCTCCGCAATCGAGAGGTTCGTGCCTGGGTAGGCGTTTTGCACAGCCAATGAGATGCCTACGTCTGGGCGAAGAATCGCAATGTGAAGCATCACCACCTGCACCATTCCCTGGAGCTTACGGCATCCGCAGAGAGACTGGAACCTTGACCAAAGCTTTCCTGCTCCAGTATGTCGTGAAAAGAATCCCCATGTTCTCCCCAGCGCTACATACCGATTAGCTTTGCACGAACGCGAATCTTCGCGGTTTGGTGCCGTATGTTAACTAAGTCGTGGTACGTGCTGCCACCGCCGACGTGCCTTCTCCTCCAGTTCATCCCTCTGCTTCGAAAGGTTTACCAGATGACGACCTCGTGGTGGGAAGTCCTCTTCAACCTCTGCAGTGCTAGTACCGCCTTCCGCAGACCTCAGAATGCGATCTGCCAGTGGTGGGCACGGTTTGTCTTGTTCGCCGTGTCCCGTCGGGTTGGTATGTCCCTGAAACGCTGCCAGTTCATGTAGAGCACGCGTTTTCGACACTTCTGTTGTCGAGAGCTGGATCCAGATGGGGTAGTGATCGCTGCTCCATGGCGTCGGCTCGCGACACCAGGTGGCCACAGCATTGGCTGTTGCCCATGTCAAGTCTGGCAAAGGTATCACGTTGTCCAGGCTTGTCTTGCTCGAGTTGCCTGACTAAGGTCGTTTACAAGGTGTAGCTCCGCCTCGTCAGCCCGTCCAGCAGTTGTAATCTTCGACTTCGTGAATTGTGGCACCCACAGCCCTTGAGCTCGGCATTGAAATCACCAGCAAACACCGCTGCATTATGAGGGTAGAATGCGCGAAGGCTCCGTATCCAGAAGTTCACCCTCGTGGAATCATGTTGAACAGTGCATGGGTGCAGGTATGTTGATGTAACCGTGAAGTTGTGGTGTCCAACGCGGAGCCCAGCAGCCACCACATATTGGGCGTCTGTACTAAAGGCGGCAGTTGGGATCTGGCAGTGGGCTACTATCTCGAAAGCGTGAAGGATTCTGGCATTCGTGTCTGGCATTCGACAACCGTCTGTGAAGGGTATGATGGCATTAAAATGTTATACAGGATGCGGTGTACGCTATGTAGCCGTATAAACTGCGGGCGGTTCCTTGTGCCTTTCGGAGCAACATCGCCAATCTCTTAAAAAGAGGCACCCACGTGTGTGTCTTCTAGTATGGAGGTCGAAGCCTTCGAGGTGTCTATTCGGTATGAGACGGACGCATGTCGTTCAGTTGGAAGAAGATGAGTGAAAACTTAAGAAGCGTGACCCCGAACAGAAGTATGAATGGGCGGGAAAACCATGGAAATCAGCTGCTGCCGCTACTGCCGCCCAAGGTCCAGCTGGTCGTGTAGTTGCGAATTCCTCCCGGGTGAACAGCAACTGGACCGCTTGGAGCACCGACGTCGGCCACTATCACTCGTTCAGCTTAAAAGGCTTTCAGAGCGACATGTTCGACAGTATCTTTCCCTTCTAAGCAGCCGTTCATGACCGGTTCCCGGTTTATGCTTGAACGAGTTCGGAAAGGAGGGCGGTGTGGGGGGGCACGCGCACATATAGGTTTCGTACCCCTACTATGACTTGTCCGTTGTATTGGCGTGACGTTAAACGTGGCCGTCAAACAGCCAAATGCGACCGGTCCGGGTTCGTCTGAGCTAAAGTGTATTGGGTTGGCGCATTACACAAACAGTAAGATGCTACGAAGGGGGAGGGAAACAGACAGCTCTACGTTTGTCCGCTAAGATAAAGCTCCGGGCTTTTTTAAATTTAATTCAGGTAATTGGCTACCAAGTATGCTCGGTCGTAAATTACAAACAAGCGTGTTTTGTTTCATGCACTCCATGGAGGGCACCCTCTTGCAGGTCATCCTTCTTCGCAGCGTGGAGGGGAACTCAATTTTTTCAGTATGAAGCTTTCCGCGCGACATTCTCGCCCGTGTATTTCACGACTAAGCTTGCGCCCATCACCGGTTACCGGTGTATGCGTGCATGATGGGGGTTGAATGAGAAGCGCATTTATCCACCGCTAGTCTTCATGCCACTACCTATCCCATGCGCGCTGTGCTGCCGTGAAATTTAAACGTGAAAGTCTCGTGGTTCACTACGACCTTTTAGTGGTGCAGCGGTTTTGGTTCAGGTTTCTGTGGTACACCGTGAGATGCCTACGAAGCGGGACGGAAGAGGATAGCCACATGTTTGTCCACTACAGTAAAGCTCCAGTCCTTCCAGGTTTTAGCTCCCTATGGACAGGCGCGTGTCGCTCGCGCGGAGGAAGAACAGTGGGAATCCAAGGGGCGTCTGCCGGAACAGAAGCGCGAATGAGTTTGAAAAAATAAGAAATCCGCTGCCACCGTTGTTTCCGCCGCTCGCCGAGTAGCTGAGCATTTCTCCAGGATGAACTGCAACGTCGACGTGACGCAATATTTCTGGTTCAGCTTGAAGGACTTTCGAGCGACAATTTTGGCGGTGCCTTTCACTTCTAAGCATGCGCACATAACTGGTTGCCAGTTTGTCAGGCACTATTTCCGATCGAGGGAAGAGGGGGGGCATGCACGCGCAGATATATGTTTCAGTTTCACACTGATTGCATATCCCTTGTACTGGTGGGAGGTTTCAACACGCACGTCCAACGCCCCAAAGAAACCTTATTCCGATCTCCTCAGTGGGCGATCGAATTGGTTTGGTGTGCTACGCAGGCCATAGGATGCCTAGGATGCGGCAGGGTAACAGACAGCTCTGTGTTTGCCCCCTAGGATAAAACTAGACTCCTTCATAGATTTTTGGGCTAAGGGCTAATTACTTGATCGCAAGTGACAAACAACCGTGTTTTGTTTCGGGCATTTCGTTCACTGCGTCCAGTTTCGCAGGTAATCGTTTTTCAGAGTGGAAAAGCCCTAATTTTTGTGCCATCATAAAATGTAATCCAGCCACTACTCATCAAAACAACTACGCTGGTACTTTTCCGCGTTTAGGTACTAAAAAAATGGCCATATCCTTCAAAAAGTGTGCTAAGCCGTGTTGTGAATGCGTTCGGAACACGAAGCCAAACGTGTTGCAGGATTGACTGACCGGTGACAGCCCAAACGGTTCGTAGAAAAAACTTGTGAGTGGTGGTAATTTGCATTTATGCACTCGTATGAATTATTCCCTAAAAAATTTAGGATACACCAGTGTTATCCTGGAAAATAAATACGGGTCGGCCTGTTCTACAAAGGCTTTCTGACGTGGCTCACATATCTTATATGCTACAACATCTTGTTATTCGACATAAACTGTATCTGACAGCTATCCATGATGTTGCTAAATTCAGGCATACTAGGTATGTAGTCGTTTGAGCACACCGACATCGTACTCTGTTTTTGGACTATTCCAACATACAAGGAGTTCCACCCGTTTTTTGTCATCACACGCCTCCAGTCAGGGCCAGTGTATTGACGGCTCCGAAAGTTGTAAATGTGACAGCGGACAAGAAGCTCAGTTGTGTTGGGAATCGCCAGCAACTACGGCTAGTCTACAACAACAAACGGAAGTGCCAGACTGATTGACCGACTGATGCTTTATCGTCTAGCGGATACCCCTATACAGAGAGATTTGAAATTACAAAGGCCAGTGCCGCAAAAGTTATTGCGTCCCTATTGGCTACATCTACCAGACATAGCTAAGCCATTGTACAATTTACTGAAAATGTATGCAAAGTTTCTTTCGTATATCCGGGATTTTCTCAGGCAACATTTTTGTGACCATATACACGTTTCACCGGGTTATTAAACATGTCTACAACACGTTTCTGGCTAGCTGGGTCCACTCAAGACGGGAATTTAACTCCACCAACTTGCAACACATACTCACTATGCGTTATACCCGCAATTGCTAGGATCACACACGTGAGGATCGCCGCGTGCTACTTCTACATTCATGCAAACTAATCACCAATACTTCCGCCAAATGGCGCACCGTGTAACTCGCTGCAATTACACAATAATTCTGCGGGTGTTATGGGCTGACCTAACTTTCTCTGTTGTCTTCATCGATTTTAGCCATTGCGCCAATACACTCGGGTTAAAAAGTCTCCAAATCAGCCCGACTAAATTGAATCAATTCTTTGTAGTAGTCCAAAAACGCCACGCGCGATATCATGCTTATCGTCCGGCACCATTCCCTCAAACTCTATTTGGTTTATGTCATTGCGTCGAGCGTTCGTCCGCTTCGAGCCCAGCGCACGAATAGCAGGCGCTTCTCCGATCTCTAATTTGTCCACTCTCGCTAGCCCGAGAGCTCCCCAATAGCGTTCGTGGTCCAGCATTTCAAGTTTCTGTTACATTTCGTAATATCCTCTTTGAGCACACCGGGTGATTTGCCCTTTTTATGGGTTAGTTTCTCTAGCTAAGTTCTTAGCGTTTTTTTTTTCAACATTTTGTGTTTAAATTTAATGACAGTGACTTGTCTACGGCCTTCAGCTCCAACTCCCACTTTTCACCAATTTTATCCCGCTCTACTTCCCGCATTTTACCGTTCACTTTTTAAACACAGTCTTCGCCTCAAAGCGAGCTGTTATTTAACTTCCATAGTTCTCACGGGAAGGACTTGGCCTGTTTTTTTTTAAATCATTGGTTGCACACAACAGAGCAGTGGTCTGAAAAGGATACGTGTTTTAACGTGCACCATTGCATTTTCCAATCAAGTCGGACTCATTTGAAAAAGCGTGGTGCTAACCTCTTCGCGCGATGGTAAGACGCAGTTAAAGTCCCCCAACACAAGTTGCTTTTCTGCCCTAAGTTGTAGCCGTACTTTGATAAAAACTACAGTTCCTTCTTCATCGTCCTTAGGCGCATACAAAAAATCGATATGGCATTCGACCAAACACGGCATCACAAATCACAAGCCTGCCCGATATACTGGAGGAGGCATCTTGACCAACCAGGTCCAGTGGTTTTCTGACACGCAAAATGGAGCCTGCGGGGAGGCTAACTGCATGTATAAACATGCAAAGTGCCGTGACGTGAAGCGTCTCAACGTGTCCCCGGGCTCCTTCTCTCCCTCCACTTTCGTCTACTGACCCACTAGTACATTGATGTCAATGTCACTCAACCGACGGTACACCTGCTCTGCAGTCGCTACCCGAAAGACATCGGACGTTTAGGGTTGGAAAGTTGAGTGACTCGAGAGGCCCTGTATTCAATCTCAGCGACTACAAAACAAGGGCATGGTGCTTATCTATTCCGTCCAGTGCGTCGCTAGGAGACCCCTTTTGACCCGGTAGTCTAGGTGTTTTGGTGACGCTACCGCTGACTATCGCTCTGCGCCCCAATGAGACATTTGTCTTCAGCCGCGAAGTCCAGCGACGCCCTGCCGTCGTTCTCAACGACGGCTCGAGCATGCGCTGTGAAACTGTTGTCGCCACCCTCGGCAACGTTGACGTGGGACCGTTTGGCTACAGCAATCGCGGTCACCTTCATGGCCTCGGTGGTCTGGCTTGCCGTTAGGTGGTCATCCGTTCGGCTGACCCTGTCTTTCGACAGGTACCCCGATAACCAGGCTTCTCCCTGCCACCACTGTCCCCGCACCCTGGTGCAGCGGAGGCCTCATCGCCGTCCGCTTCCCCGACGGCCGTCTTCTCCGACTGTAGGTCTCCGTCCCTTTCGCAGCTTCCTCAGCCTCCGTGGCATCATTGAAGTGCTCGGTACCCGCGTCGGTGCCAGCGGATCCCACAACACTCGCGCGCAAGTGTTCATACTGGGTGTCCGCATAGCCGAACTGCCGATACCGGGACGCCTCGGGGCCTGACACTCATGTCTGACATGGCCTTCGTCGTTACAGCAAAGAAACTGCTTGGGCCTCCCGGTGGCCATGACGAGGGCCAGCATCCCGGCGACGCGAGTTTTGTGGGGAAAATGGCCTAGCGTGAGCCTGGACTTGAGCTTGACTAGCACAGTCCTCACCCTCGTCGTTTTCTCCTTGACACCCGCAACAGGCCACCGTGCTCTCGTCCCCTTACTGACTCTGTGGTAGGGTGAAAACGCGGAGCGAATGTGTTCATCCACCATCCCCCTGCAACAGCCAGTCGTTAGCTTCACCAACTGCTAGCTTCACGTTAATTCGTTAGCCAATCGTTAGCTTCGTCTACTGATTCTGCGGCTCAATTACGAGGGAGCGACGCCCCTCCACCACCATCTGGGTAACGGCCAGCATCTTCCTGGTTGCGTCGGCGTTCTTAAAGGTCACAGCCCAAGCGTGATGAGTTTGGTACGCGCCCGAGGAAATTACCTCTAACAGCGTACCACGCTGGGTCACGACGTCCCTGAAGTCTTCGACGCGCATGGTCCCCCTTTACCTCGGCATGAATGAATGAAACAAATCTTTATTAAAACAACAGGTGCAGTTGTTAGGGCACCCGCCCGGTGGAGGGGATCCCTAGTCCGGGATCCCCTGGCTGCGGCTGGCTGCGCGGGCCCTTTGCACCAGGTCAAGCTGGAACGTAGGGTCCTTGCTGGTCAACCGCGCCGTCCACTGTTGTATGGAGGGGTGGGGATTGGGTGCAGGTCCGGTGTCTTTTGGCACTCCCACACCTGATGGTATATGGTACCGGCGCTGGGCAGTACTGGCAGGTGGCTGGATAGTCTGTCGGATAAATGGCATGAAGAAGGGTACGGTGTGGATACGTGTTAGTTTGAAGTCTTCTGAACGTTGTTGCTTCATCCCTTGTGAGTGGGTGGTGTGGAATGGGGAAAATTTGCCGTTTTTGAGTCGGTAGTCCGCCAATATATCTGTGTAGCGCAAGAGAGGTTGCAGATTAGGTGGATAAGGTGGTGACTGCCCCGTGAGAGAAACGGCCCGGTGTATGTAATCGCGGGCAGCGGCGTGAGCCGCCTCATTCCCCTCAAGGGATTCGTGTCCTGGCACCCAAACTATATAAACTTCGGGAATGCTCTGTCTTGTAAAAGAAGATGAAGTGCCGTTTGAGAAATTCGACCTTGTAAGTAATTTCTGCACGCTGCCTGAGAGTCGGTAAGTATGGTGATTGGGTATTGGGCCGTGATGATGGCTGGGCTATCGCGGCTTCTTCGCAGCAGTATCAATCACTGTGGTATTGACGGTACAGGATGTGATCTCTTGGCCCCGTCCATTCACTACACAAGTTACGTGGGCCGGATGGTGCGGATAAGGAGATGCAAAAGATACTGTTTAGCACAATGTCACCGGTATTCAGCGTAGACACGATAAGCTGAGAGTCCTGATCATCCTTCCCTTCACTGAAATTTCCTTGGCTGACTTTCGGCCGCTATGACCGCTCGGTGCGAGCTCATGATTACACGACCGCTTACAGCGGTGCCCGGTAGGGAAACGGGTTGCATGGAAGCCGACCAGTGAGGGTCTTTTAACAGTAGGTCAGAGCGGAACATCACAATGCTGCGTGGTCGACACAATAAACGCCTAGATTCTGGTCCGCAGAATATGCAGTGCATTCCAAAGGCGGGTGTGACGAATAACCACAGATTCCCCTCAACCTGCCACTTTGTACTGCCGAGCATTGGGAGAACGCCTCGGCGAGCAGCGTCCTGGACCGCCGCTTAGGCTAGCTCGAAGGGCTGTCAATGCCGCCCGCGTTCAAGGCATCTCGGGCTAAGGACGCCTCCTTAAGATTCGGTACAAGCCTACTTCTTGACTTCCATTAATTTTCTCTCCCTCCCAAAGTGAACCACTATATTACAAAGTACATTAGAAGTTTATAAACAACAATTCACAACTTTTGTTTCATAACTAAAAGAATATTTAATTAGGGCTGCACTCTTAAGCACGAATTCCCAGCGAAATAAATTGCATGCTTTTATTCTGGTCTGTTGACTTAAGGCTTCATTTTAATCTTCATGCCCCTCTTCCAGCAAGACCCTTTTGTATGGTTGGCCCTTTGTCTCTCGAACACATTTCGTTCACGTCTCACGTGCCTGCGGCTCGAGAGATTGCCATATATTTTTTGCAGTCACCACATTAGAATTCAACCGGCACCTTCATCGCAAGCGATTCGTTGAGCACATTCTGAGCCCGGGAGCAGCGAAAGGCATCAGGTTTGTTTACGTTTCTGCACAGAAAAGCTTCACATCCACTGTTTGTGGTGAAGTAGCCTCAAATGTACTATCGTCTTTACAATCGAAGCATGAAGCTCATTCCAATGCGGTTAGGGTTATCACCGTTGGAGCGCGCGCTGTAGTGGGAATTATAAGACAACGCGGGCGCCTGTAGCCGTGGTAAAGCAGCGATGAATTTGTTCCATTAATCTCTGCTAATTCATTATTTCTGGCCTTGGAAAGGCCCTTATTGGGGAGAGTGTAGAAGTGTACTACTTGCAGCCGCTCTCCTTTGAGATGAAAATGCACGTCGTGCTATTGCGGTTCAAATGACACGCGTCAAATACGCTAAATAGGGAACATTATCAAAAAGTCGCAGACATCGATGTATGTGCACCGGCCCATAGTCGGCGCGTTTCGTGTGACCTTTCAACGTTTGCTAGGTATACCGGCGTCGGTAGGAAGCGAAAAAGAGGAGAAAAAAAAATGCACGGAATAAAACATTACGGAATAAAACGTGCTAATTATCGCAAAGGTCCGAGCTTCGCTGTGCCGGGTCCGCAATCCGGTGATAACTATGCTCGCCTGCGGGCGCGTTCGCGGTACGTCTTTGTCGTCTGCTTTAGCGACGGTGGTTTTGGGCAATGTTTAGGCGCACTTCGCGTCCATTGCGCGCTTCTTGATTAACGTGTTCGACAGCACCTCCTGGGTAGCCCGGACCCGACAGAAATACGTGGTCTTACGCCAAAGATATGTAACGATCAGTTTGCAGGGCGGGAAAATGTAAAGACCACATACAGACATCTGGCCGCTAGGGAAACGCTACCTGTAGCACAACGCTTGCCGCGAATGGGTACCCACTTTTTAAATTCGTGAATACCAATTGGACTGTGTTTTAAGAGGTATTACAACAGGCTAAAGGAGCAACTTCTTCTGATAAAAAGCGAATTTAAATGCTCCCTCACTTTTCTCGCAATTCTCAAATTTACTGAAATAACTACGTTTAATCGGCACAAATAGGATTCACTAACCTCACACGCCGATGGTTTTGGTGTCTGCGCTGGGTCGCGCGGTGGTGTAGCCCCGAGCTAAAACATCAGTATGCTAGGTTCCGCTGTATCACCTTTAAAAGGACGCACCTCTGCGTTTTCTTTCTGCCGACACACGGCCCGGCTACACAGGCGGCGTCCACCACTCTAGACCGGCCGTGGCCGACGCTACTGAGTTCGGGACGCCGCCCACGCGAATTCCAGGTAACGGCTGGGAGAATGTCTGGTTTCTTACTTTGTATAGCCACGTGTGTGAATTCATGTGACGTCGCATGGGCAATTGTTAGGAGTGCAGTTTAAAGCTTCGCTTTTCAGTCACCTTCGCAGCTCAGATTGGGGCCAATTTGTTTTTTGTTTTTTCAAATCTTGCTTCATTAAGTAGGTTGCACAAACAAAGTAAAGCCGCCGAATGTTTCAATATTATCCGAGCAGCGTCGACCGGAAGCTGGGTCAGTGCCTTATCACGGTAGACAGCGCCAAACCAGCGGGAGTAGTTCGCAGAGCTAGAATGCGCAGAACGAACCAGGCAATGAAATGATTGTCTGTTAGGCTGTCCCCGCAAGAACGACACTACTCCGTTCCCGCTGGTAATCACTCAGTTGTCTTCATTACCGGGTGGTGAGAGCAATTTTGGTACACCTTGTTTACCGTTTCGAAGACAGCTTATTAACAGCGGGAAAAGGGTTGCGTCGCGCTTGCGGGAGCAGTAAAGAACGGGCTTCGTGGAGCAGCCTAGCAGACGAATATTTTAGTGCGGGTTCGTTCTGCGCTTGCAAAATGAGTGAACTACCCTGGCTCATTTCGCCACTTTTTACCGTGATAAGGCGCTGACGCTCCCGCGATATTATTAAAAAATTGGTTGGCTGTATGTCCCGCCCATCAACAAACAAATATGGGGCCATCGGGCAATGACAGCTGATAAAACGGCCATTCCTCCAAACTTTGAACATCGCAATTCTAACGGAGGGAAAACTGTACTGGTAGTTCTGCGGACGAGTTTCACAATGCAAGCCCCTCTCTTCGACCAGGATTCAGCTTAGAAAATCCACACCCGCGGCTCATATGAACCCAAGAGGTAGAAAGTGCCAAGCCTAAGCATGGTATATTATCGATTGCCAGTGCGTCCGAGACTGGCAATACGAGCTACTTCCAGCTAGCTTCTCAAAACCTTTAACTACGAGCTAGATTCTGTGAAACTTCAACTGGAACGTTTCTGA
>CM023451.1:884893-1183693 GCA_013339765.2 Haemaphysalis longicornis | reverse complement strand
GTAGTATGGTAAATGTGTGGTGTTACGGGCAACAAGGCTGCGGACCCACACACGAATCGAACAAGGCAGGTGGCAATGGCAATGCTTTCCGGCAAAAGTCGACTGCACGGAATTGCAACCACGTCGCCGTCGACAATTTGTCTGATGGGACCGACAGAATCTCTTCGCAACCGGCGCCAAAACGTGATCGGCATTCAATTTTAGTGTTTGCCGTGGTGCGTCCTGATACTTTGGTTGTTGGGTGTCGGCGATGTGGATAGTTGGTTGACGGCAGGAGATAACAGCCGAGGCAGAAGAAAGAAAGTCCCACCAAGGATGAGTTCATGGGCATATGGAAAACAGAACAGCACACTGAAGTGATGGCGGACTTCTCCGATTAAAACACGCACGGTACAATATCCCAAAGGTGTGATGTCATTCCAATTAGCACCACGTGCGCAATGACCAGTATACGGAGTCTTTACCTTGCGAAGACGTGAACACAAATCAGCATGAATTACAGAAATACTTGCTCCGGTATCAACTAACGCTTCCACTTGAATTCCTTCGACGATAACAGACAACATATTAGACGGAAGTTCGGGAGGACTTGGGACGTTCCAGGTGATGCAGTTTTACCTCCAAAAACTGCAGCATCTAGTTTTCCTGGTGCTGGTTGGAAGTATTGGAAACGGGACGAAGAGGAGACAAAGCGCGCTGGAAGGGCAAAGGAGAACGACGGCGAGAGGGCCGGGAGTCCCGCGGAAGGTCCCTGGTGTCAGGAGGCGGTGATCGGCGGCGAGGAGATGGTGAATACGCATGCTGACGAGGAGAGTAGCTGTAGTAGTCCCGCTCGTAAGGAGTGTAGCCGCGCCTCTCGTCTTGGCCGTCGACGGCAAAATCGAGAAATGTGTCCCCGGATGCCGCAGTAGTACAGGCCGGTCATTTATAGGACGCGGTGCTCGCCACGTTGAACGAAAAAAACGGTGGAGCGGAAGGCGTAGAAATGGCGGTCAAGTGGCCGTGAGGAGTTGGAGGTGCAATGTGCTCTGTGGACACAGGTTGCCTTGAAGCAGCTTCCGAGTATGTAGGCACGTGAAGTAAAGCAGACTGGCCGGGCTGCGGAACGGTTGTCACAGCTGCGAGCTCCTCTCTAATTATGTCATGCAGCCCTTGTGCGTGGACGTCATTGACCGGATTGCTGTGATGACAGGATGCATCGCGCTGCTGTAACTCTTCGCGAATGATGGCTCGAATCAAAGAACGCAGCTCTGTACTCACGAAGAGCCGATGCTCCAGGGATCGGGTTGGAGTCGGATAGCCTGAAGTTGGTCAAGGCGCTGACAAATGCTTCGCACATCGGCAACGGTAGCGGATTTTGGATCGCCATAGCGTTGAAAGCAAAAGAGGAGACCCCTTTAATGATGTGCCGCACCTTGTCTGTTTCGGGCATATCTTTATCAACTCGACGGCACAGCGCGAGGACATCCTCAATGTAGGAAGCATATGTCTCCTCCGCGTGCTGCACCCGAGCGTCAAGTTTCTTCTTGGCTGCCAAGCGACCAGACGATGTACCAAATACCTTGCGTAACTCTTGGGTGAAACCTGACCAATCATCGAAGGTGTCCCGATTGTTGAAGAACCACGTCTTCGCTACTTCGGTTAGGGAAAAAGCAACTATGCGGAGTTTGAACGTGTCATCCCACCGGTTGTACGAACTCACTCGATTGAAGTGGTCGAGCCATTCTTTCACATCATCGCCCCGTAGGCCAGCGAAGTCCGGAGGATCACGCTGGGGAGTGGTGATAGTGAAGGCAGGCTGAGCAGGAGCTGCTGCGTTGGAAGCACCACGGCTGCTTTCCTGCTGCATTGGGATGTCTGCCTCCGGCAGTCGCCGACCTGATCGAAGCTCCAGCGGTGCAACCGAGGGAGGTAAACGGAGGAATCGAGCGCACCCTCTACCACTTGAGAGACAGAGCTCCGAGGTGCTGAAGGACCACTTTTAATTAGGCTCCCGAGCACAGGCCACCGAAAGACGGAACTGTCCGGGGATGATGATGGTTATACACAGATGACAGTAGCGATGGGTTTGGATTGGTAGAAGGAACAGAGGGATTGACCCGCCGTGTTCCACACTGGATATAACAAGGTCATGTCGCTTCCACGCATAAATATCACAACAGTACACCCCCAATGCCCACAATATATATATATCTATATATATATATAATATACTATATATACCTATTATTATATATATATATATATATATATATATAGATATATATATATATATAGTATAGTATAAGTAAAGAGTCGGATACACAGCAAGAACAATAACAACAATGTTTACTTACGTAGCGGCAACGGACTTGCCTTCATCAGAGTAAAGTTACATGATTTACATGACAGTTACATGACCGCAAAATCATGTAACTTTACTCTGATGAAGGCAAGTCCTGTTGCCGCTACGTAAGTAAACATTGTTTGTTATTGTTCTTGCTGTGTATCCGACTCTTTACTTATACTATTTCTGCGCGCGTTGTGAGTTTATCTCTCTCTAGATTGATATATATATATATATATATATTATATATATATATATATATATATATATCTTGCTGCAGTCTTGGTGCCATAGGAAGCTTAAGAGGGTTCAACGCTGGTCGACCACTCTCGACATGTCGTAGACGCTCGAGTCACGGCCCGGGGTTAAAAAGAAGGTCCCTTCACCCGAGCAGTCCGAGTGGCGCTGGCTAGCAACCCCAGACGCAGAAAAAAACACCTGAACATAAATACCCCAGAAAGTGGAGGCTAAAGTAGCCTCGCCGGTAGCGTAGTGGTTATTGCTCCAGACCGGTATTCTGGAGGTCGTGGGTTCGGATCCCACCTGGCGGGCATTTTGTCTCCACTTTCTTATTTTCCAAATTCGTTATCTTGAGCTACTACATCCTCCCCTTTGCTTTCCGAGGTCTTCTTGACTGCCAATTCTTATTTCTGTCCTATATATATAATATATATATATATAGTATATATATATATATATATATATTATATATATATATATATATAGTATAGTAAGAGTCGGATACACAGCAAGAACAATAACAAACAATGTTTACTTACGTAGCGGCAACGGGACTTGCCTTCATCAGAGTAAAGGTACATGATTTTGGTGGCGCAAATATTTTGAATACATTTCTTATATAGGTTTGCATAAAGCTGTAAGAAGGAGCGGAAAATGTTTCGGAAATGGAGAGTGTGCATTCAGTCAGGCTACGCCTATGTTACAACATCAACAAACAAAAAAGGGGGGGGTCGCGAGAGAGAGAAAAGGGGTCGTGTTAGCAATGCAGTGTTCAAGGTTGCACCATGACGGGTCAACGTATGCCGCGCGGGCTGCAAGTTCAGAAATGGGGGAAACTGGACAACCACGGTTTTTTTCTTTTCAAACCCTTTCTTTTCAAAGCGTGGGTGTCCAGTTTCCCCCATTGTCTGAACTTGCAGCCCGCGCGGCATACGTTGACCCGTCATGGTGCAACCTTGAACGCTGCATTGCTAACGCGACCCCTTTTTCTCTCTCTCGCACTTCCCCTTTTTTTTGTTTGTTGATGTTGTAACATAGGCGTAGCCTGACTGTATGCACACTCTCCATTTCCGAAACATTTTCCGCTCCTTCTCACAGCTTTATATATATATAATATATATATATATAATATATATATATATATATATATATAGTCGTGAAGTGGAGTCCTTAGTTGCTGCAGGAATACTCCAAAGTAGAAGTACGCTCTTCGGAGACTTTATTTCCAACGTTTCGACCTGAGACAGGTCTTCCTCCTGTCTCAGCGGAGGAAGACCTGTCTCAGGTCGAAACGTTGGAAATAAGTCTCCGAAGAGCGTACTTCTACTTTGTATATATATATATATATATATATATAGCCAATCGTAAAATTGGAAATGAGGGGCTCGGTGAAATAAGACAGAAAAAAATAAGGGTTGGCAGTCAAGAAAACCTCGCAAAGGCAAGGGGAGGTTGTGGTGGGTTATAGCAACAGATGAAGAATTATTTGATTCAGAAAGAAAGTTGTGAAAAAATGCCCGCCGGGTGGGATCCGCACCCACGACCTCCAGAATACCGGTCTCTTGCGATAACCACTACGCTACCGGCGGGGCTGTTTCCCAGCACTTTCTGGGGTATTTACGTTTAGTTATTTTTGTTTCCTGTGCTTGGGGGTGGTAGCCAGCACCACTCGGACTACTCGGGGTGAAGGCGAGCTTATTTTTAATCCCCGGGCCATGACTCGAGCGTCTAAGACATTTCAAGAGTGGTCGACCAGCACCGAATCCTGTTAAGCTACCTTTGGCACCAAGACTGCCAGAACAGAGGCATCGCTAAGCATGTAGCCAATAAGAAATTGGGAAAAGAGGGGCTCGGTGAAATCAGACAGAAAATACGGGTTGGCAGTCAAGGAAACCTCAGAAAGCAAAGGGGAGGTTGTGGTGGGTCATAGAAATAGATAAAGAAATTTTTGAGTCAGAAAAAAAGTGTTCCCATTTTTCCAATTTTTTCACCACTTCCTTTCTGACTCAAAAAATTATTCATCTCTTTCTATGACCCACCACAATATCCCCTTTGCTTTCCAAGGTTTTCTTGACTGCCAACCCTTATTTGCTGTCTTATTTCACCGAGCCCCTCATTTCCCATTTTCTGATTGGCTACATGCTTTGCGAGGGCCTTCGTTCTTGCAGTCTTGGTGCCAAAGGTAGCTTAAGAGGGTCAATGCTGGTCGACCACTCTCGACATGTCGTAGACACTCGAGTCACGGCCCGGGGCTTAAAAAGAAAGTCCCCTTCTCCCCGAGTAGTCTGAGTGGCGCTGGCTACCACCCCCAAGAAAGGAAACAAAAATAACTAAACATAAATACCCCAGAAAGTGGTGAGGAAACAGCCCCGCCAGTACCGTAGTGGTTATCGCACCAGACCGGTATTCTGGAGGTCGTGGGTTGGGATCGCACCCGGCGGGCATTTTTTCACCACTTTCTTTCTGACTCAAAAAATTCTTCGTCTGTTTATATGACCCACCACAACCTCCTCTTTGCTTTCCGAGGTTTTCGTGACCGCCAACCATATTTTCTCTCTCTATATATAAAATTATATGTATATATATGTATATATATATACATACATGTATAGAAACAATACTTTGGAGAGAAAAGGGGGAGCTTGTTAAAAGCGAGGCCGGAAGGAGGACAGCAGAGTGGGTCAACGGTCGGTTGAAAGGAGCGAAATAGTGAGAGAGAAAGGGAGGTGTGGTTCTTGTGACAGGACCCCGGAGTAGAGAAAGAGGGAAGACTACGCGAGAGTCGGAGAAAACAGGGGGGAACGGCCTAAGCTGGGCTGCGGTTGGGCCGGGTGACCTCAAAGGAGGCTTCCGGGAACATCGGGGACGAGAGGGGCGTCTTGGGGGTGCAATTACAAGGTTACTGAACTGTGTGCAAGAGAGAAAACTCGTAAGCAGCAACAGCCCGTATAGTTTGAAGAATTCCGACTGCAGAGGTCAGTGTTCACAGAAGAATAGAAGGGGTATGCGCGGGTGCAACTCACGCGGAGCCTTGAGGTACATTCAAGGACTTCTTTTCTCTTTTTTTTCTCTTTTTTTTCCTTTTTCCTTCTTGCGTGTGCGTGTGAAGCAGATAGTAAAACGAAATGCCGAAGGTCGAGGGAGGCGCGTGCGCGTGGTATGTGGAAATCAGCTTGGAGCAACACAGAAGAAAAAAAAGAGGGGGGGTGGAGAAAAGCACAGAAATTGTATTCAAGTATCAGCATTGGGGATGGGCAGGCAGGAATATTGCTAATGAAGATGCCCACTTTTTGCAAGAGCATTATTTTTCTGTTCGATTCAGATGCCGTAAGGTTTCTAAGCTGCCTTTCGAACCATTTATTCCAGCCCACTCCTACCAGTTGAATTTATGGATTAAGTACGATGCTCTGTATTTCCGGTCCCTTGGAGACTTAACGTTCAGGCGTAAGTTCATAGGTGGACTCGTTTCTCCAATGTACTGCTTTTGACAGAATGAGCATTCTAGCATATACACAATGTTAGAAGAATCGCAAGTGAAGCTTGAGATAATCTTGTGAACCTATTGGCTGGCAGTGCTATTGACAATGCAATCCGTCTGCAGATGTTTGCAGGTCTTGCATCTAGGGCTGAGGCAAGTCCTGATGACTGGTTCCAAAGAAGCGCTAATTTTGGCATGCACTAAAATGTCTTTAAGGTTCTTGTTTCTTCTGTAGGTAAATCTTGGGGCTTCTGGAAACATCTTTTTAAGTCGGTCATTACTGGCTAGATTGGGGTAGTATTTCCGCAGGATGTTGTTTATGTTAGGGAGCGCGTCAGAGAATTTGGTTATTAAGATTGGTGGTCGGGCGCTTTCGTTTTGACGTTGTTGCTTGAGCAGTTCGTCCCTTTCTAGCTTGGATGCTCTTTCGTAAGCCATATCCTGCGAGCTGACCGGGTGATTCCTGCTTGTCGGGGTGGACTTTATTTCATTAAGGTGTTTTATGTAGTCTGTGTTATCACTGCATACTCTTCTTAGTCTGGTAGCCTGTCCTACAAAGATACCTTGTTTGCAGTGTCGTGGGTTATGACTAGTGTAGTCTAGGTACTGTTGCCTGTCCGTTGGTTTCCTATAAAGTGTGGTTTTCAGTTTACCGTTGTCAAGAACAACAGTGGTTTCTAGGAAGTTCACTTGTTTATCCGAGCACTGGCATGAGAACTTAATGGTCGGATGCGAAGAATTAAGATGCGAAATGAAACTTTCTAGGGCTGTGCAGCCGTGCTCCCAAATGATGAAGATGTCATCTATGTATCGAAGATAAACCTTCGGCTTGAGGGGGAAAGAGTCTAAGAGGGAAGCTTCAAGTTGTCCCATAAAAATGTTGGCGTAGGTGGGTGCGAAAGGAGTGCCCATGCTGGTTTCAAAAACTTGCAAGTAATAAGATGAGTCGAACTCGAAATAGTTGAGAGTTAGAACTAATTTTAGTAAGGTAATGCAGACTTCCAACGCATGTTGGTGCCGGTTTTCTGCTGAGGCCTTTGATGTAGCTTCTATTCCTTCGGTGATGGGAATGTTCGTATAGAGGGCGGAGATGTCGACCACACAGACGTCGAGACGTCGACCACAGACAACACAGAAATCTATCATGACCCCCAGTGACATCTGGCCAAAGACGGTTTACACCGTAACATCCGATGTGTTTGGATAATGGCAAATTCCATCAAGTACAGGTTGAGCAAGTCGTTTGAGATGACGCTCTCCACTGCCGGCACCACCGGCCCGTCAGTGACCAGCACCGAGCAGCAGACCGAACCTGACATTCCCAACAGTAGCGAACCACCCTGTCCCTCCAAGAACCCCACATGCGACGCGAGCACACAAACGGTAGATGCAGCCACAACACCAGCTGAACAGCACGAAGGAGAACAACATCCCGACCCAGCAAGTACATCATGCTCAATGTTCACGCAGACACTAACACGCACTAAAACGCAAACAAGCACCCAACAGGCATCGACGTTAACACTACTCCTAACAGCCCCCCTAAACAACTCACTCCGAACAAAAAAGATCCATCCCGTAGGTCCACTCGGAACAAACGAAAACGACTTGCACCAAGCGGACCCGACGCCTCGCCCCTCAAATCCCGTGCTTTCCTTAGGGTTCGAAAACTCACCGGCAAACAAACACACTACAGATTTCACCTCAACACCTATTCTTCCTACCTCCAAACCAGAAAAATCCCCAAAGGCATCCGCCTTAAAGCTATTTGTTCCCTTGGAGTTCTCCCTTCTCAACTAGAAGTTTAATGACAGGACACTTTGACGCATGCATCAATTTCCCTTCTTTGAATTCCCAAAGAGCACTGTGACAAACAACTTATTGTTTTAAACGAGCAGATTGAAATCATTCCACCTACTGAGCAAGAGAAAATTGATCTTGATGCCTTTAGAGACCGTAAGGAACACGAGCTGTGCAAGAAACAAAGAAGTAAATTTGAACGCGACCAGCTCCTTTTGCCTGACAAACATTGCACCAATGAGCCTCCTCTCCTCGCTAAGCCTGAAGACTTGCACTAAATCATCTGACGTCCCCCGCCTAGATATCAGAATCTGCTACGGTGGAATTCTTCCCTCCCGCTAATTATCAAAATCTAGAATCCAGCTCCTACAGTAAGAGTAACAGCAACCTGACACTTGTTCCCGAACAGAATGTTGTATCCGCCTCCCCCGTCACGTGTAACAGCAACGTTATAGATATTTCAGAAACATTATCGGAAACAGAAAAAAATTACCCTAGAACGAGGCCTCACTTTCTGCCCTACCAACAACCACGTGAATGAATACGAGTTACACAAGGATCTCAGCGAATTTTCACGCAGAATGAGGCTGAAGGAATTCTTTTCTGATAAGCAAGACAATAGTGAAATCAATGACCGCGCATTCCGTGCACCAACAACTTGGACGCCAGATGCCGAGGAATCTCCAGACCTCGATTTGTATATAAAATTAGTATCAAAAGAAATATTAATCTAAACCAAGAAATCAAATAAACGCAAGAACGTGACCCCCTCAGAAGAAGTCACTCTAAATAACCTAGCAGCCAGAACGGACATAATCATTAAACCTGCAGACAAAGGAGGTAGCGTTGTCATCTTACCAATGGAAAAATATAAAGATGAGGCCTATAGGCAGCTTAACAACCATGGTCACTACCAGCCTTTAGACCATGATCCTACCAACGAATACAGTCAAACGATACTTCGCACTCTCACAGATCTGATGGCCGGAGAACAACCATGGTCACTACCAGCCTTTGGACCATGATTCTACCAACGAATACAGTCAAATGATACTTCGCACCCTCACAGATCTTCTGGCTGGAGAATTAATCACCACAACAGAACTAAACTTCGTGAGACCGACAAACAAGCAAGCAGGACGTTTCTACCTCCTCCTCAAAATCCATAAAGTCCCCACCGAAGCATTGTTTTCAGCTGATATTGCGGAAAGGCCCATGGTTTCTAATAACAACACCCCCACGGAAACATTGTCTGTGTTTCTGAATCACCATTTGGCAGACATTCCGACTTCTCTTCCTTCATTTGTTAAGGACACCCCACACTTCCTCCGCATAATAGAAGCAATAAACGATGGTGGGCAAATACCCAATGACGCCCTTCTGGTCACGCTCGACGTCTCCGCCCTCTATACGAACATTCCCATCACCGAAGGAATAGAAGGTACATCAAAGGCCTTAGCAGAAAACCGGCACCAACATGCGTTGGAAGTCTGCATTACCTTACTAAAATTAGTTCTAACTCTCAAGTATTTCGAGTTCGACTCATCTTACTACTTGCAAGTTTTTAGAACCAGCATGGGCACTCCTTTCGCACCCACCTACGCCAACATTTTTATGGGACAACTTGACGCTTCCGTCTTAGACTCTTTCCCCCGCAAGCCGAAGGTTTATCTTCGATACATAGATGACATCTTCATTATTTGGGAGCAGGGCCGCACAGCCCTAGAAAGTTTCATTTCGCATCTTAATTTTTCGCATCCGACCATTAAGTTCTCATGCCAGTACTCGGAAAAACAAGTGAACTTCCTAGAAACCACTGTTGTTCTTGACAACGGTAAACTGAAAACCACACTTTATAGGAAATCAACGGACAGGCAACAGTACCTAGACTACACTAGTCATCTCCCACGACACTGCAAACAAGGTATCTTTGTAGGACAGGCTACCAGACTAAGAAGAGTATGCAGTGATAACACAGACTATATGAAGCACCTTATTGAACTAAAGTCCACCTCGGCAAGCAGGACTCACACGGTCAGCTCTCTGGATATGGCTTACGAAAGAGCATCCAAGCTGGAAAGGGAAGAAGGGCTGAAGCAACAACGTTGTCATGAAAGCGCCCGACCACCAGACTTAATAACCAAATTCTCAGACGCGCTCCCTAACATAATCAAAAACCTGCGGAAATACTTAACCTCCATTCTTGCCAGTAATAACCGACTTAAAAGGACGTTCCCGGACGCCCCAAGAGTTAGGTACAGAAGAAATAGGAACCTAAAAGACATTTTAGCGCATGCCAAAATTTGCGCTTCCCAGGAACCAGTCATGAGCCCTTACCTCCGTCCTAGATGAAACACCTGCAAACATCTGCAGACGGATTGCATTGTCAATAGCACTGCCAGCCAAAGCGCTCGCAATATTAATTCAAGCTTTACATGCAATTTTTCTAATATTGTATATATGCTAGAATGCTCATTCGGTCAAAAGCAGTACATTGGAGAAACGAGTGAACCTATGAACTTACGGCTGAATGAATATCGGGCCGACACTCATAACAGTGCCTCCATAGCAGTCGCGCAACACTTCAACCAGCCGAACCACAAATTCGGTGAACTCAATCTATATAGCCTGCAGTTTAATTTAGGTCTCCAAGGGACCGAAAATACAGAGAATCGTAGTTACCGTATTTACCCGATTCTAACGCGCACTTTTTCTACTAAAAAATAGGCCGAAAAATCGCATGCGCGTTAGAATCGGATACAAAACCGAAACTGCCGAAACAGCGGGAATTTCGTCCCACCCTTCGCCATCGCCATCTCAAGATGGCGCCAAAGCTTTTAGCAACGATTTTTCGGACGCAGCAAGCCTAGGCGCCTAGGCTTTTCTATCGGCGTTCACAGAAATCGTCAAATCGTTTCACTTGCGCGCTTGATAACAGCAATGGCAGCAGCGGCTCCCACGCGTTCAAAACGAGCGGTCGGCTGAAGCGTGCACCTCTGGAGAAGCTCTCGGGATGGGCGTGCGAGGCGTGGGCCACGATCCCATAGACCATGGTTGAACGTTCGTTCAGAAGTGTGGCATCGCGAATGTGCGTGAAGGCACCGAGGCCGAGACGTTGTGGTCAGCGGAGAGCGACGAGGAGTGAGATGAGTGAGATTACTTCAGGAAATAAATCGCCCGTTTCTCTCGCATTCGGTTGTCTGGGTCACAAAGTCCCGTGCGCGTTACAATCGAAGGTGAAAGTTTTTTCGGTTTTTTTCCAGGAAAATCGGGTGGGCGATAGAATCGGGGGCGCGTTAGAATCTGGTAAATACGGTAATCCATAAATTCAATTGCCCGGAGCCGGCTGGAATCAATGCTTCGAAAGGCAGCTTCAAAACATTACGGTATCTGAATCGAACAGAAAAGTAATGCTTTTACAAGAAGTGGGCATCTCCATTTGCAACAATCAAGCCTGTCCATCCCCAAAGCTGTTACTTGAACACAATTTTTGTCTTTTTTTTTTCTCCTGCCTTGCTCCTAGCCAATTTCGACAAACCTCGCGCACTCGCCTCCGTCGACCTTCGGCATTTGGTGTTACTACCTTCTTTACACACACACGCAAAATGGAAAAAGTTCCAAAGAAAGAGAACAGAAAAGAAGTCCTTGAATCTACCGGAAAGCTCCCCGTGGATTGTACCTGCGCATACCCCTTCTATTCTCCTAGGAACACTGGCCTGCCGCCCCGGAATTTTTCGCACTACACGAACTGTTGTTGTTTACGAGTTTTCTCGCCTACACACAGTTCAGTAACCTTGTAATTGCACCCCCAAGACGCCCCTCTCGGCCCCAAACTTCCTGGAAGCCTCCTTTGTGGTCGCCCGGTAACAACGCAGCCCAGTGTAAACCATTCTCGCCTGTTTCTCCCGACCCTCTCGTAGTATTCCCTCTGTCTCTCTTGCGGGGTACAGTCGCAATAACCACACCTCAGTTACTCTCTCACTTTTTCGCTCCTTCCAACCGATCGTTCACCACTCTGCTGTCCTCCTTCCAGTCCCGCTCTTAACAACCTCCCCCTCTCTCTCTAACTCAATCTCTATCTATAAAACAGTGTGCCAGAGATGAACCCTGATACCTTGAAAAGGACGAGTCTTGGCGAAACGTTGGTAGAGGTCGGCGGCCGCTGCCTTCTCCAAAGTATTATTTCTCTCTCTCTCTCTCTCGCTATATATTATATATATATATATATATATATATATATATATATATATATATATATATATATATATCACACATATCAGGTTGCAGTCGTCATTGCCAGTGCTATTCGGCTTTTTTTCGAAATATTAATAGGGCCGAATGACGTGTGCTTGTCACGTTTCTTTGATACATTGATAAATAAGCGAAAATATAAGTCGAGAAAAAATCCGCCGTTTTTCCGGTAGCGGGACTCGAACCCACATCTCCGCATAACCGGTGCGGTGCGTTCGCCATTACGCTATCCAGCAGCGGCTTCTCTCTCGGACTGTAAAGCGGGGGTGTATATTTACAAGAGCTCTGAGGCTATATATACATATATATGCGTATATAGTGCATAAAAATATATATATATATATATATATATATATATATATATATATATATATATATATATATATATATATATATATATAAAATATATATATATATATATATATATATATATACAGTTTAAAGAATGTTGCAAGCGCAGGGTTGGCCGTTTGACGGAGGAGTTATTCGTGGTAAGGGCGTCACCCCAGAATGACTGATCACCGGTTCGAGGAAGCTCTGCTCTCTTCCGATGTAGGCGTACGTTCAAGATGGCTAGGTGGTCAAAATTATTCCGCAGCCTTCCACTACGGCGCGCCTCATCACCTGTGCAGTGTTGGAGCATTTAACAACATAATTAATCAACCAAAGCAAGCACTGTTCTCGCATGAGCAGTCCACGCTGGTGTTTCCTCTTCGAACTCTAATGCACAACATCCCACATGGGCACTTCGTGCTTCAACTGGTTTCAGCACTTTTTAGAAGGTGTGTGAACATATTCTTAGCTACAATCAATGTACACATATACAGGATGATGAAAGTGAAGTCGACAGGTATTTCTTAAAATAACGCGGTCAGACCTACGGGAAGATCACCTCTGATATAATGTTAGGCGCCTAGTTTGGAGAAACAATAAGATGGTAATTAATAATGCGGCTGTTTTAATTACATATGTTGAAAAACCAATTTTTAAGCGGTCTCAGTAGGAAGAAATGTTTGTCTTAAAACGTTAGACGCAATCGTGTTTCTACAGTTTCTTTTGGAAGAATATTTTTAGCGGATCCGTACATTGAGATATCAAACTTCGGAGTTTAATTGCCGTTCGCATGATTACGGGTTGAAGACAGGACCGTCGCAAAGCTCTTCCCATTTTTGACGTTCATGCTCTGTGCGGTGTAAAATTTGGCAACAGGGTGCAAACATTGCCAAATGCCATAACTGGTATCCTTTTAGCCTTGTCATGCCTAATTGCAAACTACAGAATTCTGAACCGCTTTTGTTCCTTAATTTCGTTAGTTAAGAGCGAGAAAGGGACAGTTATCAATTTTACACATGCCCCCATCCCGGTGTCAATGTGAACACAGCACGCCGAGGACACATCACAAAAGGATAGAGCTTTGCGTGGATACTCACTATCTTGCAAGCGTAATTTTGTGAACTGCAATTAAACTTTGCAGATCGTTATCTCGGCATTCAGATACGTTAGAAGAATTGTGCCAAATGAACATTTGCAAAAACACGTGTGTATGCAATTCTTCAATACAATGATGCTTGATTGCTGCAGCCCTTAAAGTAATTATTCCAGTTATTCAAGCCAGAGGAATTGATTGATTGAGAGTTTTTAATGAGAATTAGGCAAGGAGCCCTGGTTGGGAAAAGGGAATAAAATGTAGGGGTGGGGAGAGGGCTAACAAATTATTGAAAAGTGATAGTATTCAGTTCATGTGTAGTTCTCTTGAGTTAAAAACACATTGAAGGGTAGTACTGTATCCACAAACTGGGAAAGAGTTGCACATCTTCCAGAGGGTGCACTGAAGAAGGGACCGGCGTTCACATATACGATTGAGTTAGGAAAAAAAAACACAGTGAAGTACACACTGTGAATGTGCACCAACTGGATAAAAGTTTTCCAAAGGGCACGCTGAAGAAAGGATCGTCATTCACGTATCAGACAACCTTATAGACACCACTGTGTAGTGGAAACCGCACAACTCCTTCAAGTAGGATGGTGTCACTCCCAACTCTTAGTAAGTGTTCTTGCGCATCATTTTGGAGGGCTTGGGAGGCGAGAAGTTGTTCCCGACCCAGAGAAAAGTGAGGGCATATCCATATTAAAAAAGATTGGGGTCAGTGTGTAATTGACAAAATGGACATTTTGAGGTAGAGTCACTATGTGGATCAGTCCATTTACGGATAATATCGGGAGTATACGCAGAGTTCGCGTAGACGTTATTAGCAAAGATTTCTCCTGGCCATTTACGGCAATTGAGAATAGAAATTAATCCTGGTGGCAATGCGTCAAACAGCCGTTTCCTACTCACCACCTTGTACTGTTGTATTGCTGGTACCAAATAGAATGCGTGTAACCGGTTGTGGAGAAGGCGCAAACTCGTTATGTGGTGGGACCAATGAGGTAACCATGGGAGGGTTGAAGATACACTCCTTGGCACCAGTGTTTGCCATACGATTACATATGGTCCCTAAGCTGTGAGCTGGGGCCCAGACCATGCGGAATTGAACATTTTCTCAGCGTAACTCTTGAATAGTTCGAAGTATTGTGGTGGCCGTTGAATTTGGTGAAAAGAGATGATTTAGTTCCCAAAGTGCAACATGTGAGTCGGTGATAATGCGGTATTTCCGAGATGAAAGATTAGAAACACAATTTCGTAGGTGTTGTAAAGCTGCGAGGATGCCGAAGTGTTCAGCATCTTCAATAAGACCGTAGAAATTGGGAATTTGTCGTGATTCGCTAAGCACAGGCCCACCGGATCATCTCCAGGCGATGACCGCTGCGTTTTCATGAACAGCGGCGGCAGTTTAGATGTCTAATTTGTCTTCTGCCTTCCATAATGCTTCGCATCCTCATCATGGTTCTCCACTGGAATATGGTGTAATTTGTTTAACCAGAAGTTCCCTGCCGTTATGATTTACACATAGACGGGTTCATTGTCTCAATACTCTCAGAGGAGAACGTAACCATGGAGGAATGCCTCGGGAGAGGGGCTCTGGATCGAAGACGCTATTTAGGCCGTCCCGTTTCGCAACTACTCTACCTTGCGGAGAACATTCAAGATGTTTCTGAAAACGTGAGACTGTTTGGTCATATAATGTTTGTAGCGGATGAATAGGTGCGGCCTGTTCAAGCAGGTCAATCCGAATGTGGCGTGGGAGACCTGTAATAGCATGGATACGGAATGGGTTGAGGATTTCTAAGTCTTGCAGATGTCGAGGGCTGAGGTCATAAATAGGGAAGCCATAAGTATTACGGCCATGAGCCACTGCTCTTGCTAGCCCTTGGCATGAGGCTTGCTGAGCACCACCGTATTTGTTGGATATTCGAGTGACAAATTGCATCGTGGCAGGCCAAGTTGTGCGAAGATGCCGAATCTAAGTGCGGCCGCTGTTACAGCTTCCAAGGTTCAAGCCAAGGAGACGTATGGGAGACTAAAATGAGCTCCCGGTCAAGGCTTGGTCACGTGGCAAGACGTTTGAAATCTGCCTCATACTGGAACACAAATTCTCCTTGACATCGTCAACAATTCTTCGGATACAGGGCAAATTTCAGAATACCTCAAAACAACTATGATTCACTCCATTCCAAAGCCCGGAAAAGATGCTCGTAGTCCCGAAAACCTCCGTCCCATTGCCTTAACACCGACCATACGGAAATTGATTGAAATATTGCTACATAATCGAATGCAACACCATCTTGACAGAAGTGGCTGGTTCCACCTATCACGAACGGATTTTGGGCAGAATCTCGGGACCCATGGATATCTATGGTTACTGAGGAGAGTCATTAATCTCACTTCTCGAAGGCACTTACCAGATTTTGTACTTGCAGTAGAAATGCATAAATGTTTTGATAGCGTGAACCAAGAAGAAATCCTTAAGGAGCTTGCCCTAGCATTCACAAGTCGCAAGGCTCAGCTTGGATTCGAAATTTTCTACAACAAAGACTTATACGACTAAGTTGCCGAGGGCGTGATACCACTACATACTACCTTGATCGAGGGGTCCCTCAGGGGTCCATCCTCGTGCCTATTCTCTTCAACCTTGCCACTGAACAGAGTTGCCCGGCCACTAGAAATCGACTCATCTGCTCGGTTTTCCATGTATGCTTACGAGATTGTTGCCTGGACGGAAGCGCAGGATTATAAAACCAAAGAAGAGAAGCAAATTCAATTATAAGCTGCAGTTTTTAGCTTTATTCAGACGTTATCTACTTTTGATTTGGACATTTGCCCTCAGAAAATCAAACATATCAGCATCGATAGCAGACGAGACACGAATCAGACTCAGACCATCACTCTCTGCATCAAAGAAACTGCTATTTAGCCACAGGAATCATTATTTATAACCTCCTTAAGTGTCCTCCGGGGCCCATAAAATTCCGGTAGAGGTGGTGTTCACGTCGATGAGGGCGCATAATAATAAAAATCTTTAGACCAAACTTCGATCACTCTGCATACACAGAGACGAATGTATACCTATGTACGCACACTTTCGTGCTCAGTAATCTAATGCCGTTCGCAATTTCAAATAGTGCATCTTCCTTCTAATGTGTAGTTGGAAACACATATAGGCGCCATACCATTGAGGCCTTGGGGGCGCCAACATCGTCGTAACTAGTTTATTACTTTTATTAAAAGGTTTTGCAGAAGAAGCAGAAGACGAAGAAGAAGAAGAAGATGAAGAAGAAGAAGAGGAAGAAGAAGAAATTAAAGAATACAATATCAGGGAAAACTGCCCACCCCCAACGCCTATTACAAAAATTAAGATTGTGGGACCGGTAAGTAACGAGAAAACATTTATAAATAAATGTTATATTACTCAATTTACAAATGTAGTTCAGCTATGGTGATGTAAAACAATGGAACTATTGATGCGCCGATGCGTCAACACGCAACGTTAAATAAAAAGGAAGGAGGTAATTTTATGTTAAAAGTTTACGCTCAAGGTTATGTTGACAGTATAACCCTGGTTTTCACGGTTAAACAACGTTCCAAATGATATGATGTCGCCAGCTACCTAATCATTAAAAATTCTTTGGGGTAAACAAATTGTTTCAGATGACCCTAGTGGTTTAAAAGTTACGTGGCTATCGTCACGCTGGCCTAATGCCGTGGATAACGGTTAAAGCGAGCTTATGAAATTTATTTCTTTAGTACGTCTAGATTCCTTTGAATCGAAACTGAAGCAAAATGTAGAGAGCAGCTAGCGACTCAATAGTCATCATTAGGAATTAGTCGCGAAGTGGACACGGACAATAAATTGAGAGAGAGAGAGGCATCGATAGATAGATAGATAGATAGATAGATAGATAGATAGATAGATAGATAGATAGATAGATAGATAGATAGATAGATAGATAGATAGATAGATAGATAGAGAGAGAGAGAGAGAGAGAGAGAGAGTTCTTTATTAGATAAAATATTAGAGGAGTTTTGCCGGCTAGTTCGCGCCTGCATGTTAGCCTGCGGGGATAGGGAGAAGGGAATAAAGGCCGTAAATGAAGTAGGGCGGAAGAGTGAGTGAAAAAATGAGAGGCAAAAAAATCGAGACTACAAAAGGTCCCATGCAATCGCCTCCAAAATACAGTGTAGAAAAAGGTGTCAGATTTTTTTATGAATGCATGATACGGAAACGATTCACCATTCATAACTTGGAAAGGCTCAGCACAGAAATGCAACTTAACACTTTTAAATAATTACGCTTCTATAAAAATACCCACTCTATAATGGAACAGCTTTTTAAACTAAAATTATGCTAACGCAAGATAGAAGTGCTAAACATGTATCTACAGGTTTGCGGAGACCTTTTAAGAGACTTTCTATGGTGTGTTCGCACTTGAAAGTCCGCCAATAACTTTGCATTCTGGCTGAGAAGTACTGTTATTTCTCTTACTTTCAGAATGGACAGCAGAGGGTAAGTACTTGCCTGTTTCTGCTATATAGATGTATTTTAAAATTATTAGATTTAAGATAACAGGAGCCATATTAAAGTAGGAGCTGGAGGACACAAAATGAAAATCCTGCAGAAGTCTAAGGAAGCTTCATATGCCGACTTGCACTGTTTGTACAGTATTAAAGCGTTTGCGCTGGCCGGATCAAATCGCCTATGTAGACACGGATAGTGGCCATTGTTTGACACGTTTATCTTTCAGGCTTTCACAGTCGTCCACGAGCTGACGCATGTTGGCTGGCAGGGTGGCCTCAACACCCGTAAAGATAACGAAGTGGTTGATAATATTCTTGAGCTCTGTAAGAATTCTCGGCATGTCTTTACAGACAAGGGGCAGAAAAAAACGAAACATCGTTAGTTGTTCGACCCAAATTTTCAGTATCAAAAAAGGGAAGAGTCGCTGTGAGATAAAATATATAATTAATCATCCGGGCACTGATATCGAACCGGAAGTTATACAGCGTTGGACCCTACACACTTACGAACACCGAAGAAAGCTGAAAAAGTAACATTCTTATGACAGCACATTAGTTAGTCCTAAACCTCCCCAATTTCTGACCTAGAAAAATGTCCTCAAATTTTATATTTGTAACACCTTTGAAAGGGTGGGAGATCTCTCTCTCCCAGTATAAAGGCAGAGGCTGAGGGAAACAAAGTTACAAAGCTGGGACGTACCAGCCTATTGAACACGCGCCTCCTCTCCCCACTACCTACCCCCGGATAAGAAACGACAGGACACCATTGAGGGCGTATCGCCGCTGCAGTTGCTCTTCATAAATTGTTTTCCCGCAAAAGAACATGGATCGAAAAGTAGATAATGGCGGGCGGCACCTAGTCAGGTTGCTGAACACGAATGTTTATTGTTTCGGATCGGGTCCGGGATAACTTCCATTGGTTCCTTTCTGGCAAAGGTTCCCGAGCACCATTGCGTTCCGTTTGAATTGGATCGAATCGTTTCAGACTGCTTAAAACGAGTTCGGAAAAAAAGAGAGCGGGCAGATTTTCTGTTACTTTTTTAGGGGTGTGTTTTCGTTTATTGGTTCCTCTGCCACGTCGGTATCAGAGCAAATCAATACTGTGTTTTTTTTCAAATTTCAACTTCGCCAACCTGACTTTACAATCTAGTGCCACATGATGTCGATTGGAGGACCACGATTACAACGCTAACCGATGGTAAGTAAGGTGTTCGCAAGGACACATATGTAAGGCTGCTTACGTGTGTGAGTGTAAGCATTACTGTTTACTATCGCACGCTTATATTTAGATATTTGTTTTAGTTCACAAATACAACTAAGTTTATTTTAGTGTTGGCTTGAAAAGCCGCAATTTTCTAGACCTCAGTTATTTTACGAAAACAAGAACAATGGTTCTACGTAGCCGACGCGCAGCCGCCTTGTTCGCCACTCCCATCCCCGACCAGTGACGGGCTGCACGACGTCTCTTGGGCAGCCTCTCGGGCGCGCACGCCACTTTTCTGGAGAGCATTGATCCTACCCGTCCGCCAGGTTTCTCGGTGTCATTAAATGTCAACACTCAGGCGACCGTCATATGCTGAAGACAACACAACCGCGTGATACTTGCATAAAGTAGGATATAATATAGCATAAATTAAGATTTTAGTCGGCTGAAAAGCTTTCCCGCTCTTTTGTGTTGAACTAAGCTTTCTGATTTGTTAGGAGAGCGAGCGCCACAAAATTTACATACTCCAAGGACTCCAAAACCATTCAGGTTACTCCGACCGACTGCATATTTTCCGGATAACTCTAAACGTTCACAAAACCATTTCACTAACCATTTCTAGAACCGATTCGGAACGCTTCCTTCGGTTCGGTTCAGTTCAGGCCCAGTTCTATAATGACAGAAAAAATAGGGGTTCTGGTTCCTGAAAAAATAGGGTTCGGTTCCTGTGTGCTGGTCAGGTCAGGGTCCGGTTAGACACTCTGAGTTCGATATAGGAAAGGTTTAAAATTATAAAAACACAGCAAAATACGACTCTGGGATGCAAGAAAGTACAAATGCGACAGCTGTTAGAGTGATGTACTATGACAATCCCTGTGGCTGCATAAACGCCTTACACACAGAAACAGAAGAAACAGAAATGGGAGCCAGTTTCTCGGCAATCTGCCTAGCGGATCTTTGAAATAGCGGCATGAACATCAGTAGAGACTCTCAGCTTGCCGGTAGTCGGTCGCCTGTAGTCGGTAGTCGAGGACGAACACAAACATGCTCGAGAAAGACTTCTGCATCCTTCATGAGACCAATTCACAGTTCACATGGACACGCGGGCACACGGGTCCAGGAGGCACTAGGCAGCCGACCAATAAGCAGAGGAATTCACATGCTGTTCTCCTTGTAACGTTACTGAATGATATAAACACGCTGTCCTGATCCTATGGATTGGAACATTTTATTTTCCTGTGCAACACGAATCTCCATGTCGAGTAATTCTGAATTATGAGCAGGACAGTAACCAAGACATATATCCGCAATTCTAGGTGGGCCAAAACGTTTGGTAGGAAACATCAGACCGTAAGGTAAATATGTGCCTAATAACAAGGAACAGCCGCACTTTTTTTGCACGCAACTTTACAGTACTTGAGGATGTGCTAAGGAAAGGACTTAAACGTTATATATTATCCTTCTTCTTAGACATAGGAAGCAGCACTGCCCAGCTTACAGCTTCAAGAGAAGCGGCACTTTTTAGAGGGGTGGGGGTGGGAAAGTATTATTCCATATTTGGGTATTCGGATTTCAGGATTCCACCTCGGTCTACCAACCGCCTTTTTAAGTGCGAATGCACTTCTTAAGCGAGCCTGAAGCGTCCGCCGCCGTCCGCATTCCGCCGCCGTCCGCATAGCAACAGCAGCGGGTGCACGCGCTCCTCGTCTTCCTTGGCAACGGGGGGAGATGGGCGCGCGCTGCCTAGCCGCTGACATGGCACATACCCACGTGGGGGATTGGCCAGGAATCTCCTCGTCTTCCTTGGCAACGGGGGGAGATGGGCGCGCGCTGCCTGGCCGCTGACATGGCACATACCCACGTGGGGGATTGGCCAGGAATCGGGCGTGAGAAGGGCTAATGCACCCGCTTAAAGGAGTACTGACACGAAATTTCAAAGCTGAGATCCGCTCTAGCAATCAAGTACAACGACAACACAAATAGGTGTCTGTGAATAAATGCATCTTTCTTTCTTTGTAGTTGTGTGTGTGTGTGTGATCTCTCTTTCGCGAACATTACCGAACCGCGCAAATTCAACTCGTGCATTCGCACTTTCACATTCTTCCCCTCGGGGAAATGCGGGGAATTTTTTATTATCGTTTCCCAAACTCCAGCAACTGTATGAAGGTCTCCGCTTTGTACCTTTCTTCCTCTTCGTACCAAAAATCAAACCCTTCTTTCGGTCCACAACGCTCACGAATTAACACTTTGAAAAATGTGCACTGACGCCGCCTCACTGAAGGTGACCGACGCTCCACAGCCACAATCTTTCAAGCCGACTTCCTAAACTACGCAGGTGTAAACAGCTGTCATTCCCACGTTGGAGCGACGAAAAAACCATCGCGGCTAGTCTTCCTACCTCTGCCGACCTTCTGAGATTCATCATAATTATCATTATCATAATCAACAACAACTTATTTCGGTACACTGCAAGACGAAAGCCTCTCCCGCTGACCTCCTCCACCCAGTTCTGTCCTGGCTTTGGCGAGTCCAATATTTGCCTCCGAAGTTTCTTGTTTTGTATCTCCATCGAGCGCTGGCCTTCCACTCCTTGTTGTCCCGCCCCTAGGTGACCATTCAGTTGCCCTTGTGGTCCACCTGTTGTAAGTTCGTCGTATACATGGCCAGCCGAGGCGCATTTTTTAAGTGCGAATGCACTTCTTAAGCGAGCCTGAAGCGTCCGCCGCCGTCCGCATTCCGCCGCCGTCCGCATAGCAACAGCAGCGGGTGCGCGCGCTCCTCGTCTTCCTTGGCAACGGGGGGAGATGGGCGCGCGCTGCCTGGCCGCTGACATGGCACATACCCACGTGGGGGATTGGCCAGGAATCGGGCGTGAGAAGGGCTAATGCACCCGCTTAAAGGAGTACTGACACGAAATTTCAAAGCTGAGATCCGCTCTAGCAATCAAGTACAACGACAACACAAATAGGTGTCTGTGAATAAATGCATCTTTCTTTCTTTGTAGTTGTGTGTGTGTGTGTGATCTCTCTTTCGCGAACATTACCGAACCGCGCAAATTCAACTCGTGCATTCGCACTTTCACATTCTTCCCCTCGGGGAAATGCGGGGAATTTTTTTCTAATTTGAACTATGATATCTTCCATTCGAGTTTGCTCCCTAATCCAAGTTTCTCGTTTTCTGACCCTAAGCGTTACTGCGATCATTATTGCCTCCTTGACACGTTTGGCGGATATCAGTTTTGTTTTTAGTAGTTTGGTAAGACGCCGAGTTTCCACTTGGTATGTGATCACCGGCGGGCTGCATTGAATAGAGGTAGCTTACTTTTAATATAATGCAAGTGCTTGCCAAGTGTGCCCCAACCCATTCCTTTTCTGCGACGCATTTCTTTATGGTAGTTGCGATCAGCCCCGACGATCTAGCCAGGGTCGCTATATTATTCTACTTGTTCCAGTGTTCCGTTACCCATCCTAAAAAAGACGCGTTCAGCATGCTTATGTATGAATGCTTTGGATTTATTCTTTGATTCCTTTTTTTGATTATTATTTAAATTTAGCCCTACGGCGAGGTTCTCTGATTGTAGTTCTTCAATTACTTTTTGGAGATGCTCTGAACATTTACTGAACAATACTATGTCGTCTGCAAACCTCAAATGGCATTAATGTATCCCGTTTATCCGTAAACCTAAGTTTTCACAGTGTAGCTTCCTCAATACCCCCTCCAAACATACTGTGGACACTTCTGGTGAAATGGCATCTTTCTACCAGTCCCTTTCGGATTGGGAATTTGTGGTTGGCTTGTGAAGGATATGCCTGCTCCTACATTCCTTATATACGTCGTCTATGAGTCTTACGTTGGTCTTCTTTATTCCTTGTTACAGTGGTCTTTACTTAATCCAACGCTTGTAATAGTCTATGAATGTCGTGTCAAGCGGTTTATTACATAACTGTGCATTTTCTATTACTTGGTTTATTACATGAATGTGACACATTGTAAAGTTTTCTTCTCTAAACCCCGCCTGCTCTGCGGGATGTTGCAAATCTAGGGTGTCGTTTAGGTCAAAGATTCGCTAGGCAGATTACTTTCCCGCTACCCTGTGTGCGCGTGCTACAATTTGGTGTAGTGATTTTAAATTGTGCTGCACTTTGGCGGAGAAGTCGCTTCCTCAAACATGCTACGAGACGCCTGATTGTGTCCGCGCGCAAGAGTTGGGGGTGACTCACGCCACTGCACATGGAAAGTCGGGGACAAGCAAGGGAAAGTACAGGTGAACCTGCGAGCAGACTCCGCTCGCCGAGATCTCCTCTCCCCTCTCTAAAACTCAACGTCCGCCGCTACCGCCCGCGTTCACAAATCTCGGAAAGAGTGTCCGCGCGTGTGTGTACTGTGTTCGTGCCGCATGCAAAGGTGTTTTTGACTGTTGGCGTGTCGGGGGATCATCACCATCATTAACAGCTTATCTACGCCAACTGCAGGGCAAAGGCCTCTCCCAATATTCTCCAACTCCCGGGTCCTGCGATAACTGCGACCAATTTAACCCTACAAACGTCTTGATCTCATTGCCCATTTAACTTTCTTCCACCTCCTGTTACGCTTGCCTTCTCCAGGAATCCACTGTGTTACCCTTAATGACCAACGGTTATCCTTCATTCGCATTACATGCCCTCGCCACGTACATTTCTTCTTCTTAATTTCTACTAATATTAATTTCTACTTAATTTCAGGAAGCGTTCGCTTCCTGACCCACTTTGCAATCTTTTCCCTTAATGTACACCTATCATCTTCCGTTCCATTGCCTGCTGAGTTGTCCTCAATTTAAGTTGAACCCTCTTAGTGAGCCCCCAAGTTTCTGCCCCGTAGGTAAGTTCCGGTAAGCTGCAGCTGTAATACACTTATTAGAAGGGTATATGTATCCTTCTAATAAGTATATGTATCCTTCTAGTTATCTCTGCCTCATTGTTGGGATCTCGATTCACAGCTTGGCCTAAGTAGGTATATTCGCTGAGCACTTCCACCGCCTCGCCATCTATCTGAAACCGCTTTGCTGTCCCCAGGTTATTGATCATTAGTTTAGTTTTCTGCATATTAATTCTCAGGCCCACGGTTTCGCTCTGTCCAGTGCATGAACCATGCTTTTCAATTCGTCCCCCGGGTTACTTAGCAAGGCAACGTCATCAGCAAATCTGAGGTTACGGAGGTATTCTCTATTAACATTTCTCCCACCTGTCCCCACTCCAATGTTCTGAATACTTCTTGTTACACGCTGTGAATAACATTGGAGAGATTGTGTCTCCTTGTCGGACGCCCCTCCTTTTAGGTATTTTACTGCTCTCCTTATGGAGGATGATGGCAGTAGTGCACCCATTGTAGATATCTTCAAGTATTCTTACATAATGTTCATCCCAACCTTGATTCCGTAATGCCTGAATGACAGCTGATGTTTCGACCGATCGAAATGCCACATGCCACACGGCTATACTCTAGGTCATATCAGACCTCAGTCAAGGCGACCGTTTCTTTTCTTACATTCGATCTTTTTGTAGCAGTACAACGGCCTGCCTACCCATTGGTGATATTATATCAGAACCCGTCGCGATTGGAGACAGGAGAACTCCTCAAGAATCGGTACTGTCTCCCTTTTTGTTAAATCTGGTCATGTCCAAATTAGCTAGAACACTTCTTGATATTAACGGTGTTAAACACACCATCTACACCGATCAAGCTACCCTATTGAGTGCGGGGGCAGTGACGGCGAATTGGAGTCTCGACTGCAAGAAGCTGTCAGGGCCACAAAGCTTGCCCCCGCCCTGTCTTAAATGCTCCTCAAAGAAGTCGGACTTGCCTTTCTATAGCCCATCTAGACCACGACGCGAGACCATGGATTGGAAGCAATATCGGAGGCCCAACATCGCGCATTTCGACATCAACGGCAATCGCATTCCGGAGGTTACTTCCATCAGAGTTGGGGGCTTCATTATCGAAGGAAACGGATCCAATAGCTTAATGTTACAACAAGATTACCGGGGAAGTGGAAACGGGTTACGAATGTTTCGCCGCATTTTAAACAAGAACAGCGGTATAAGCGAGGAGTGCGCATCAGGCCTAGCGAGCTTTCGTACTATGCCCCATTTTTTACATCGCAGCTATGCTCAATTGGAAGAAAACCGTAGAGAAACGCCTCGAAAACCATCATTCGTCGGGTTTTTAAGGTAGCTTTGGCGCTTCCTATCAATGCATCCCACACACCTCCTAATGAAACTAGGGGTTCACAATACTTATCATAAATCTGAGAAGCCCAGGACACTGCGCAGGCCGTTCGACTGTCTGGCACTAGAGCAGGCAGAACATTCTGGTCACTCTGGGCATCTTTACCGAACAGAATAAGGAGAGTGTCAGGCACCTTAGCAGAGAAGTCAGTGACTCAATCATGGTCGGTCTTTTCCCCAGAAGCGTCCACCCTGTCTTTAATAAAGGGGGAGACGGTCTCGCGCCAAGGCACTACTAGGTGCGGCTCTCGAGAACCCTATGGAGTCGGCTTTGGCAGATGCTGCTCAGATAAATGGAAAACTCGCCTTATCGATAGCCATAATTGACGCTCGAGAACGGATTTGAAGCGCACTTTTCGTGTTTACCAAGAATCCGGAGGTTTCAAAGCAAATGGTCTTTGCACATTCTCTGCTTGACCCTCAATATAGCGTAATATATAGGGACTCCAGGGCTGCCCTGGGGCCTTCGCTAGAGGAGTGGTTGATGCCAAAGTGTCAAAGTTATTGGAAGGTAGAAACATTAGTAAGCATTTTATAGTGTGGTTTCCAGCCCACATGGGTGACCTCGGGGGAGGACAGCAAAACTTTCATGAATCCGGACACAAAGCGCCGCAAGGATTCATCAGCCGCGCTCCCTCCCAACCATCCCGTCCCCACACAGGGATTCCAAGGATCAGCTCCACACCCACAAAGAGCTCACCAAGCACTTCTAGTTAAATCTACGCGAATTTGCATTTCCAAACAAAGGACTCAACAGACCGAAGTCAGTCACTCTCTGCATGCTACAAACGGACTCATACCCCCATCCTTGGAGGAGGAACCACATCGACTCGGACTACGACGGAACTGCTTCGTGTTCAGAGTGTGATGGTTGTGTGGACTTGGGCACATGCTGTGTGGTTGTGTATACGCAGCCTTTTATCTGGAGGATAAGAGCAAGTGGGAACGTGCTCTCAGGAGGACGCTTTTTAGAAATAAAGTTTCTGCACCACCACCACGTTGTGTATCGGCCGGAGAATAAGGAGCTTTGTTTTGGAAGAAGAGCTTGTCATGACAGCTAGATGCGCAAAGTTTAGGACAGCATTGGCGCCTGCCTGGTGTGTTTGCTGTTGTAGCGTGTTGTAGCGACCGCAGTCTGCTGACAGGGGGGGGGGGGCGGTCGCCGTCGCTCCGTCGAGCCAGGACTAGGTGAGACATTACAGCAAACTCAACGGGTTTATTTACATTTTTACAGTGAGTGGTCGAGATGAAGACAGATCTTGGCGGGCCGCAGCACACCCTTTTTGTTGACCCCCGATCCTTAGTTCCCTAGGCTGGGGATCCCCATACAAAACAATGGGAATCAATACTTATGTGAAAGTTCCTCGCTGTAAAGCACCGCCCTCGAGTAGGGACACGCCTTTCATGTTTGTCGATAGATGCACCGCACAACACAAACACACCCCTGCCACTCGTCAGCAGCCTGTAGGAGGGGGGAAGAACGGAAGACGCGCCCGCGCAGCGTATTCTTTGGTGTCAGCCGCGCGCTGCGTCCACAGTGGGGTTCTTCTCGCACGTACTTCCCAGAGAGCCCAACAGCACAGATAATCAAGGTTCGTAGAATCACTCCAAGAAGAGTTAATGGTTTCACCATTGCCACTGCCTTCCTCGCTGTTCCCCCGCCGCCACTAGGGTCGCATTGTCCGGTCGTCGCCGTCTGCGCTTTCACGCGCACACGCGTGGAGTTGCTTAGGCCGGGGGAAGCACAGCGGCTCCTTAATTCCTGAAATGCCGCTGTCAATCAGTAGCCGCTGTCGGGTCTTGTCGGCCCTTTTCATTTCCGCCGCCAAGCCGTGGCGAGCCGATTCCTTGGGTGTTCGACCGGCGGGGCAATGACCCGCTAGAGCAAGGCGTCGCCTAGTCGCAACAGCTCCTCCGCCGACGGGAAGATCTCCGACGTCGTGTAGTATCAGCTGCTCGACGGGAGAGATAACAGTAGCAGCATTCTTCTAACACCATTGAAACCACACAGACCAACCTGCCGAACCAGCAAGCACTGGCAATGAGTTTTCGGCAACCAGGCTGGCCTTTAAAATGTGCTACAATGCACCTAAGCTTTTTTTGCTAATGACAACCACAGTAATACTCTGGCTCACAGCTAAAAACTTAGACTGAATTACTCAAACCACTACTCTTAACCAACACGAAAAACGTTCCTCAACTGAACACAAAAGAAAGCAAAAGCGAAAGAAATGCTAAAAGGCTCTGCTTAATGTGTCAACCTTGGCGTTGGCGGAACCCTTCTTACACTTCACAGTGAAGTTAAGCTCCTCAAGCGCAAAGCTCCAGCGTAGTAGTCACGGATTCTTTCCCGACATTTGCGATAGCCATGTCAGCGGGCAGTGGTCAGTGACGAAGACAAAAGAAGTTCCGTAAGGTAGCAGGCCAACTTTTGGGTGGCCCACGCAATACCAGGCACTTGTTTTCTGACGCACTTTAGGCCTCCTCGCGAACCGAGAGTTTCCTGCTGGCGTACAGCACAGGGTGCTCGTTCCCGTTCTCATCCTCCTGGCAGGGTATTACTCCTAAGCCTCTGTTGCTGGGATCGCATTGCACAATAAAGGTACGATCATAGTTCGGTGCATGCAGTACGGGTGAGCTAACAAGATCCGCTTCGAGGCCTTGGACGGCACCCTCCATTTCTGGGCTCCAAACTACCTTGTCGGTGGCCTTCTTGAGCAGTGCATCCGTTAACGGAGCGGCTACTTCCGAATACGAGGAATGTAGCACTGAGAATACCCCTTCAGTCCTAACAAGGAGGGGATAGCGTTCTTGGTTTCTGGCTGCAGGAATTCGCTAACCACCCCTACTTTCAACTCTTCAGGTTGCCTCCTGTCCTGCCCCACCACGTGTCCTAGGTACCGAACTTCAGCGTGAGCTAGCTGGCACTTAGGCGGCTTCGCTGTCAGTCCAGCGTGCGTCAAACGTCTAAGGACATCGCTAAGATGATACAGGGGATCTTCCCATGTATTGGAGTAAATAGCAATGTCGTCTAAGTAGGGAATAGCGTATCCTTCAGACTCCTGCAGAACTCGGTTCATCAGCCTTATCCCACACTTCTTCAGAAAGCCCGCAGTCAGAACGCTGGTGAGCACTGAACCCTGGTCACACTGTATCTCCTCAGAAAAACCCACTCTCGAAAAAATAGGCAGTAGTGGGTTGACTGCTTCTACTGAGCTTTGCTCCTTCATTGGGATCGCCTCTTGAAATTTGGTTGCTGGACAAACGGCGCTAAGCAAACACCGGTAGCCTGATTTTGCCTCTGGTTGTGGTCCCACAACGTCTATCACCAGCTGGCGAAAGGGCTCCGAAATGAGCGGAACAAGCTTAAGTGGCGCCTTTCCCTTCTCCTTCGGTTTTCCCTCTATCTGACACGTGTCACACGCTCTTACGTGGTTCTAAACTTTTTTGAAGCATCCTGGCCAGTAAAACTCTGTTAGGAGCCTATCTTTGGCCTGATGAGCTCCTAAATGCCCCGCCCAACCAACTCAGTGACATAGATCTACAATGTCATGCCGATACTTAGCCGGCACTACAATCTGGTCAAACGTACGACCTTTTGCATTCCGGTAGTGGCGGCACAAGATGCCATTTTTGACGGGAAAACTGTCATTCTTTATCGCCACCCCTTCCCTGACGGTGTTCCAAATCTCGTTAAAGCCGGGGTCACTCTTTTGCTGCTCCATGAGGTCGCCTCTTGTCAGTTTCCCCAGTACATTGCCTAGTGATTTTGATACAGGCAACACGAGCAGCCCCACTTCCGATTCCTTTTCAGCTATAACAGCGCTAGTCTCCTCCTCTGACCCTCTCTCTTTTTTTCAGTAGGCGACGGGATAGTAGACTCCGCTGTGCTGGCTGCAGCTGGTGTTGCTGTACGTCCGGGGAAACTCGGTTCTTTCCGCTATAGTTCGGCTGTTAACGCGTGTGCTTTAGCTCTAGTCAAGGCTTGAAGTGTTGCCTCGTGAAAACTTTACCCTTGTTCTCTAAGCGCATGGTCGGTCCGATTCGAGAACAAGTAGGAGTACTGTGAGGGCAGCTTGTCTGACACCGCCGCATCCGTCTCTACTTCTCCGAACGGCCCAGCGATGACTACTCGAGCTACCGGGCGGGAGACAAATGCTTCCCTCTTCCAAAACCGGTTTAATTCATGCGCACGTTTCGTTGTAATCTGCTTGTGCCACATAGTCCGGGTGCACCAGATCAATGGTTGCCCCACTGTCTCGTAAGACGCGGCATGGCTTTCCGTTCACCGTTAGGTTAAAAACATACGGACTAAGAAGCTCCTCGCTAGTGGCAGAGTTACAAGTATACGAAAGGGCTGGCCTGGGCCTACGACAGCCTAAGGCAATATGACCTACCTCCTTGTATTTGTAGCAGGTAGGTGGTGGCCGAGTGTCCAAAGGACTCTTTTTGGAAGAATCCTCCGAAGCCTTTCCCTCCTTTTTGTTTTGTGATCCTTGACCACTTGCAGCGAGGTTCGCCTTTTTCTGTGCCGTTATACCTGTGCCAGCCCCCTGCTTGCCGTCCAAGGTTTTCTTTTATCTCCCACTTTTGATGGAGGAACCTCGTCCTTTTCTCCCCGGCGTGATGCGTATCAGCCAAGTCGGCAGCTGCCTGTACTGTTACTACCCCTGCCCTATCCTTGATCGACAGCTTCATTGGCTCGAAAAGCTTAGAAAAAAGATGTTCGAGAGCCACTACTTCAAGAGCTTTTTCGAAGTTCCCAAAAGCGCTGGCTTCCCTTGATCCATTCTACTAGGTTGACCTTCAACTCGTAGGCGAATTCAGAAAACGTGCTGCCCTGGTTCTTTGTAAGATTGCGAAACCGCTGCCGGAACGCATCTGACAAAAGTCGGAACCTCTTTAGAAGGCTAACCTTCACTTTGTCATAATTGTCCGCATCCTCCACCGGAAGCCGCGCGATCACATCCGCTGCTTCACATGGCAGCAAATTTAACAAATTTCGAGCCCATGTGCTACGGCCAAACTTCGCTTTTTCACACGTTCTCTCAAAGTTCAAAACAAAGAAGCCCAAATCTTGCCCTACTTTGAAGGGTTGCGTTAGCTTAGATAAATCACAAAGATTTTTTCTTCCTGCTACCTCCACTCTTCGATCCTCAGCCATCTTCCTCATTTCCACTTCCAGGCGCAACTGTTATAGTTCCAGTTCTTTTTGCTTTAGCTGGCACTCCTGTTGCTTCAGCTGGCACTGTTGTTGCTCACGCTTCTTCTCACGCTCCTGTTCCTGTTGCTTTTGAGTCTTGTTCCACGTTTCTGTAATATATTCACTGCTCAGATTCAAGCCCTCGATGGCGTGAACAAGTGCGCCTTTCTTTATCCGCGAATCTACTTCAGCTCCTAGCACCTCCCCCAGAATCAGCAGCTGACTCTTCAACAAACGCATCCAATCTACCCAGAAATTCCGTAAACAACTGCGTCTGTGGTAGCCTCTACCAGCGAAAAGATTGCACTTCTATCTTATCAGCCTGGAAACCAAAAACCAAACGAGCACTCATCACTCCACAGCTGTCAGTCTCCGTGATCTCGGCGTGTTGTTCATTCTCTGTCCTCCAGGCTTACATCCAACCGCTTTCCATCCAGTTGTAGCGTGTCGTAGCGACCGCAGGCTGCTGGTAGGGGGCCGCTCGCCGTCGCTCCGTCGAGCCAGGACTAGAGGGGAGCTTAGAGCGAACTCAACGGGTTTATTTACATTTTTACAGTGAGTTGTTGAGATGAAGACAGACCTTGGCGGGCCGCAGCATGCCCTTTTTGTTGACCCAGGATCCCTAGTTACCTAGGTTGGAGATCCCCATACAAAACAATGCGGAGGAAGGGTGATGTGCAAGTTCCTCGCTGTGAAGCAGCGCCCTTTCACACGCCTTTCATGTATGACGACAGATGCACCGCACACACACACACACACACACACACACACACACACACACACACACACACACCACACACACACCCTTGCCACTCGTCAGGAGCCTGTATGAGAGGGGAAGAACGGAAGACGCGGGGGCGAAACGCATCCTTTTGGTGTCAGCCGCGCGCTGCGTTCCCACGGTGGGGTTCTTCTCGCACGTACTTCGCAGGGAACCTAACAGCACCGATTATCAAGGTTCATGGAATAACTCCGGGAAGAGGTAATGGCTTTACCATTGCCACTGCCTTCCTCGCTGTGCCCCCGCCGCCACTGGGGTCGCATTGCAGGTCGTCGCCGTCTGGGCTTTCACGTGCACACGCGTGAAGGTGCTTTGGCCGGGGGAAGCGAAGCGGCTCCTTAATCCCTCAAAAGCCGCTGTCAATCAGTAGCCGCCGTCGCGTCTTGTCGGCCCATTTCGTTTCCGCCGTCAAGCCGTGGCGAGCCGATTCCTGGGGTGGTCAACCGGCGGGGCAAATGACACACTAGAGCAAGGCGTCGCCTAGTCGCAACACTCTATAGTAGCCTCTCATTAGGGACACTGAGAGGGTAATATCGTCTGCATTGAGTCAGATTGCTTGGTGGTGAGAGCGGAATAAGTCGAGATGTTTTGCTGAGATGAAGACAGACCGATCTAAAAGAAGGAATGACGGACACGAGCGATGTCGGCCATTTCTCCACTTATGGCCGGGAACTCTGGCCAATTATAGAAGAAACTGGGAAATGAAGGACATGAAGGTACCGACATGTGTGGGTTAGTTCATTTCCCTAGATTTTTAATGTCCGCATTTTTCACCATAACACTATGTTCAGAATTTAGGCTGATTGTGGGGATGGTTGGCTGAAGGGGTGGTGTGGTCCCTTACCGGTTGGCTATAAAGTCTCGTTCATAAGAGCATAGCGGCTTTCTGGGTTAGAGTCCGGCAGGGGGGGCTACAATATCTTCATGGGTGCCTGTGTCGAAGGCTGTTGCTGAAAGCAAGGCGCAAGGGTGTCCTGGAGGACACCCTGGTCACGGTAAATCAGGAGGTGGAGATTTTTAGTACTGAAGTGCCTCCGGAAGCTGTACGTGTGGAGCGAGAGTTGTGGTTATTCTAGGTAGGTGGCCAAGGCCGCAGTTAATATATTTTCAGCGACAATGTCTATCCTAACGTGAGGGTTTTCGGGAAGTTTTTTATATGAACAGCGTACCCTGGTTTGGGGATGAGGCGAATAGTGGTGTGGGTGAACTATGCCAGCCAGCTTCCAGTGCGTGGTAAATAGATTCGTGGGGTGGGTGAAGTCATCAAGTAGATTCCGCAAGAGCGTGTTAGGGATGTTGTCCCTTCGTGAAGAAATGCCGCTTCTTACTGTGTGGAGAGAGGAAAAGGTTGTGAATCCGCGATTGAGGCATCAACAAGAGGATAGGGGTATACCAGTGTAGGCTGGAGAGCACATATAAGGGATCTAATTTGTAATTGTTTCTATGAGGTTGAGGAAAGGTAGAGCTTGCGGGCACGCTACACGGGACAGTACCCGGGCAATGTCGGGGCAACGGGTGTGCCACAATAAAAGGGTTATTTGCTTACGGTGCTCTCCGTAGGGTTCCGGTCGTCTGGCCATCCTGACCCATAGATGACTGTCGCTGCTAAGTCGAGATTATGGTGCACGTTCAGACGCAGCGGTGGTGGCTCTCAATTTAACTCCCTAGGTATGCGTTGGTACTTTCAAGGACGACAAGGATGAGGTTAGGTTGAACAAGGCAGGACGAAGGACGCTGGAGCTCAAAAGACCCATACATCCAAGATGACAACTACTAGGCGGCTACCCAGGTAGCTGAGTGTTCCTAGGATCGTTCAGTGTGCATAATGTGAATATATTTGGTTTTCTCCGGCGCAGTCCTCTTCTCTTGCCCTCCCCAGACGTTGTTTCACGTCGAGCCGAAACACGGGACGTCAAGCAGCCAGGGGACGTGAGCCATGAGACGCAGTTCATTTATTCTAACGCATTACTCACGCGGAAACGATAACGAGGATTCGAAGCAGGCGAACGGGCTACAGATCCACCAGAAAAGTCTTTTTCCGTTAAATCAGAAGCTTATTTTCTAAATGCGACAAACTTCAGAGCAAGCCAAAAACTTCAGGGCTGCCGTAATGTTAGCGTGGCTTCGTTAGGGCGTCGACCAAAATGCTGAGTCAGTTAGAATAGGAAGCCTGGCTCCGGGAACCAGGATTGATGGCTAAGAAGGCAGAGGCCGCTTTGGAGCCACAGCTCCGAAAAGAAGACACAAGCGACGCCTATCCACAGATGAATTGAGTAGTACACACTACAGTGAGAAACCTGAGAGAGAATTCGGTACTTACATGAAAGAAACTATTGCAACAGCACCGATTGGAATTGCGATGATCGGTCGATCACTGGGATTTATATGAAGCATGCCCATTGTTCCGGCTCCGAGGACATCCTAGTTATTTATTTGTTCATTTTTAAGCCTATTTGAAGGCTATCACAAGAGTAGTGGAGTGAATATTTCTATACTTACTTTTAAGGCACAATTTTGCTAAGGTATTTACCATATGAGGAATAATAATAGCAGAGTACTTGCATATTTCACACTTTAACACATTTTCAGTAGTGGTCAAAGCTATATAATATTTAGATCTGTTTCAACTCGCATGTCCAGAGAACCGGCTTCAAACCCTTCATAAGGCAATTTATAATGTCACGGGAAGGCACAATCCCAAGTGCACGATGGCGGACCACCACGGGTGACGACGAAGAGCTGTGAGCGGCGCAGCAATTGGTCTTTTTTATTGCGTCTACCAGATTATTGGCTCTTCACCAGAAACGCGGGGAGCTCGAAGTAGCAGAGGACTTCTGCGTTTGGATCGCCAGTGGAACAGGCCCTGATGGTTCATCACTTGCCATTGACATTCCCGCTTCGCGGGATTCTCGGATGGACGTGCCGTTTTTAATGGAAGAGCTCGAGGCGGCATTGGCTCTCTGCACCCGATCGTCATCGCCTGGGCCAGATGGAGTCACCTATGCTGCCCTCTGTCACCTTGGGAATGGCGCCCGGCACGCCCTTTTAAAATACTTCAACCACCTATGGCGTGAAGGCATATTACCTGAAAAATGGAGGTCTAGCCGCTTTGTTCCGCTCCTGAAACCTGGAAATCTCTGCAGGACCTGGCGGCATACCGAACCATAGCACTTGCCAGTTGCGTTGGCAAGCTTATGGAGCGAGTTATCCTCGCACGCCTGAAGTGGTTCCTGGAACACTACAACTTGTACCCCAGAGTCATGGCCGGTTTCTGTCATGGCCGTTCTTCTATCGACTGCGTTATCGACCTGGTGACCTTTATGCAGTAGCAGAGCCGCATCAAGCGCATATGCGCTGCACTCTTTCTGGACGTGAAAGGAGCGTATGACAACGTGGAGCATGATGCCATTCCTAAAGCGCTGCAGGCAGTGGGGCTTGGCGGCCGCGGCTACCAGTGGGTGCGAAGTTACCGTCGGGGAGGTCATTCTTTGTAATTACTCAAGATGACCCAACGTCAATATACTACACCCAACGCGGTGTCCCCAGGGAGGCGTCTTGAGCTCCACGTTGTTCAACCTGACTGTCATCGGCCTCGCAAGCTCCCTCCCAAGAACGGTTCATCTGTTGATTTACGCGGATAATATTTGCATCTGGGCAGATCCAGTGACTCGACGGCTGGTGCGCGCGTGCCTGCAAAAGGCTGCAGATTTAAAAACACCTATCTGCACAAGCAAGGCTTGGAAGTGTCTTCCAGCAAATGCGCAGTGCTTGCGTTCTTGCGGAAGCATATGTACGCATACCCTTTCACAGTTAATGGCGAAAGGTTATCTAATGTGAAGCATCACAAGTTTCTCGGCGTGGTCGTCGACAGAGGCATTTCTTGGCGCCCCCATGTTCGTTCTTTAAAGAAGAGGCTGTCTGCAGTGGCCCATATTCTCCAGTTCATCGGTTGCAAGACGTGGGGAGCATCTATTAAGTCAAGTTGCAGCTGTACGACGCACTATTTTTGGGCTCCCTACGGTACAGCCTGCCTGTAATTTCGGGTACGTGCCGTACCAATATTCAGCAACTGCAAGGCATACAAGCGAAGGCCCTCCGAACTTGCCTTGGCCTACCACGGTGCACGTCAACAGCTGCAACCATTGCTGTGGCTCGTTATCACCCCTTACCCACTTACGTGACAACTGAAACGCTCAGGACGCATGTTAGGCACCTAACCAGGCTGCCGGATCATTAGCTTGCTAGTCTACAATCTAAACGCTCCCATGCGTCTTTCGCAAAAGTTGTAGCGTCCAACATCACCAGCATGCCATCCAACTATACGCCTGCGATGAAGCCGCCACTCCCACTTTGGTGTACGACGCAGCCTCGAGCATGCCTCAGTATCCCAGACTTAAGAAGCAAGATTTTCCAACGCTGGCAATACAGCAGCTCTCACTTATTTACTCTAGAGATACAGTGACTGCACCCATATTTACAATGATGGCTCTGTAACAACATCTAGTTCTGCCGGCATCGTTGTTATACCACGAATGTCCATGTCCGCAGAATTCAAAATAGCCCATCTTACCACTTCCACGGCTGCAGAACTTACCGCCATCGGTTGTGCCCTTCATACCGTTGAACAAACTTCATGCCGAAGATGGGCAATCTTCTGCGACTCAAAACCTGCGCTTCAATCGTTACAGTCAGCCCTGCGCGGTGCACCTCATGAACAGCTGCTGGCCGAGATAAGAATACTGTACGACCGTGCCACCCAAGCGGGTCATGACATTGCCTTTCAGTGGCTTCCCAGTCATTGCGGCATTGTCGGAAACGAAAGTGCGGACGCTGCCGCGCGCTTGGCACACCAAAATACGGAGACTATATCTATTCCATTGTCCAGGATGAACGCCACTAGGACTCTCCAAAAACTTGCTCGGGAGACCACGCTATCGAAATGGAGCACCCAAAAGTTCACGAGTGCTCGTACCCATGACCTGGACCCCCATCTTCAGCGCCCCCTCCCATTAGGCCTCCCACGATCTCATGCAACCATTCTTTGTCGTCTCTGGCTTGGAGTCGCATTCACAAATGTTTACTCCTATTTGATTGGAATGGCAGCCAGTGAAGCGTGGGAAGTCTGTGACACACCAGAGACCACACGACATGTCCTCTGCGATTGTGCACTTTTTTCTTTGGAACGCAGCCATCTCTCTGCGACCCTACGAAAGTTAGACTCTCGGCGCCCTTTCTCTGAGGAGACAATCCTGAGCCACTGGCCTTCTCCGTCGCCTGCGGACAAGGCGTTAAAAGCGCTCCTCTGTTTCCTCAAAACGACGGAATTGCACAAAAGACTGTAGCGCAAGACTTCTCTCTACGAACTGTCTGAACGTTTTTGTCTATAGTGTCCTAGCGCTGGGCACACCCCTCTACGCTCTGTCCGTACCTTTCCCCTTCTTTTTCAATTTTCCTCTTTTTCCTTATTGTTCCCGTTTCCCCCGTGCAGGATAGAATACTAGGCCGTAGCCTGGTCAACATTCCTGCCTTTCCTTTACTTTCTCTCTCTCTCTCTCTCTACCAGATAATATTCCCATATTTTATGCAGTTTTTCTGGCTATTCTTCTTGCCGACCTGAAACTCGATTCGGCGCAATCGTTAGTGCTGATACTCACTGATTCCCTTTCCGGGTGCATGGTACTTTCCTCAGAAACTGTCAGTGCCGTGCTTAAAAGTTTTTTACTCCTGCGTTCTCACTGATGCGCGGGCAATTAGGCTTGTTTGGCTTGCTGGCCACTGTCGCGGATACGTTATCAAAAAAATTCCCTCGCACTTCCCCGAGGGGGAGAGTGTGTAAGTGCGAATGCACGGTTGTTGATTGCGCAATTACGGTGGATCTTGGAGTGGAGAGGAGGCGCCCAACACCCGCAGTCACTGAGCGGAGAGAGGAGGAGGAGAGTAGCGCCCGCCGTTACGGCGAGGGCTACACGAGCGCCCTCACGCGTCGGAATGCGGAGCGCCCGCTACGCGAGCGAGAGCTCTCCCGCCCGAAGTGGAGAGGAGGCGCCCAACACCCGCAGTCACTGAGCGGAGAGAGGAGGAGGAGAGTAGCGCGCACCTATCTCCCCCCGTTGCTAGGGAAGACGAGGAGGAAGACGAGGAGCGGGCGCACCCGCAGCTGTTGCTATGCGGACGACGGCGGCGGACGATTCAGGCTCGCTTAAGAAGTGCATTCGCACTTAAAATGGCATTGGCTTTACCAATTGGGGAGGTGCTTACCCCGTTTGCTTGCGTGTTGCTAGCTGGTTATCGTGAACGCCTGTTCTGCCAGGACGTGTGTAATCATGGGCTGCACACTTCTCCGGAACTCAAACACCTCAGATTTTGTTGGAAAAGAATCCTCTGCCAAACTCGCTTGTGTGAAGTTTTGCTGAATTCGTTTCGTTGTGGTGTTCCCCCAATAATAGGTACCTATACCGGGCAGGTCTCACAACCTCACCCTTGTGCTACTTCTGCCATGAAATAGAATCGGATGAGCATTTCCTTTTTTGCCGTCGATTCTGTCATCACCAATGAAGGCTGGTGGATGCTCCCCTGCGGCGTCTTGAAATGCCACTAAGCTAGCCAATTCTTTTGTCTTTTGGAGGTACGAAGCTAGGCCACTGCAATGGGGATATTTGTCGCGCCATCCATTCCTTCATTTTAGAGACGGCTTGTCTTCCTTGCTAAAACGATTCTGATCAGGCTCTCTCGTTGCTCTTTTTTTCTATTTCTCTCTTCAACCTACGTAAAACATTCTTTTTTTCGACTGTATTCTTTTGCCTTGTCTGGTTCTTTTTAATGAAAAACATCTTCTTGCCCAATCCTCCTGAGTGGGTATGCGCCAATTTATGGGTACTACCACACCACTACCAGGCCGGTATCGGTTATGGCTTGATGTAAATAGTTCTTCACTAATATGCAAATACACCGCTTCAACGCTACATGATTCGTGTCATCTGCGGGCACATTACATTTGGTAGAGTGTGCGGGTTCGTCATCCCCATCCTGGCCGCGCGAGGCAGCCTCAGCCCAGTCGAGACCATTACAAGACGATGTCCCCGGCCCCGTGTTCTCAGCCCGGAAGATCCGAATGAAGACCAGACGAAACGAGCCGTGCTGACACAAGCCGAACATGTGTTTCCCCACCCTTCTATCCGACGTGGCTCGAGGACCTTTCGTGCTTCGCCGCGGTTGAAGCTTTTGCTATTGCTGGGCCCGGAATCATGAACGCCGTCATTGTCATCCGTGGCGGCAAGGGACTCGTCCCTGCATTTTTATCCCACCATTCATCCGCCTTGAATCGCCAATTTGCCTCGGCGTCGACCGGGATGGTCGTCATCGGCCGGGGATCCCCGTTGCCCGATGGCGCACTACCATGGATGACGACGAAGAGCTGTGAGCGCCGTGCACGCAGGCCAGGCTCGGTTATGGCTTGATGTAAATAGTTATTCACCATTATGTAAATAAATCGCTTCATCGCTACATCGTTCCGGTCATCTGCCGCCACGTTACAGTATCCTGCCTTTATGGTTACAAGGAGGTAGGAAAACTGGAAAGTATTACTGAACGGATCAAAATGCCTAATATGACAGCTTTGGCTGGTTCTTCGAGAATATGGAAAAGGTCTCCGGAGGTTGAATTCATTATCAATGTATACGTTGCCGTGATAATTAATGTAGAGGAACTTTATTGATGCAACATATTGACCCGATTTTATTGTTGGTACACTAGCTTGGTGGCGGGGTAGGGTAAATCGGCAAGGGGTACACCACGAGGCATAATAGAGGCCGTCAGTGATCAGCCGACGGGGAGGTAGTACACATGGCTGACACTGCAACCTGGCTGGTTTTCCGGGCGTCCTCACGACGGCCTGGACAGACAGCTGCTTCCGCTTGGTGGGCGTCTTTCAGGCAGCTATCAGAGCCTTTGTCCATCGAAACTACCCAGCTTTCCTACAAATCATCTTCCGATCTTAGTCCTCTGCCCCCGTCACTTTCAGGCTTTGCGCTGTTCTGCCAGTGTACATGTGGTGACATCTTGCATAGAACATACCACCACATGGGCGATTTTCCAGCGTAGGCCGACTAATCCCGATACTTCCCAACAAAGGAAGGTGTAAGGGTGAAACAGCACACAATTCCGGAAAAGGAGTTCACAAATGGCTGGAAAATTAGCACATAATATTTCGTAATCCCTCCACTAGAGGTGTGCATACTGTTCATCATCAATGCGATCATCCAAAAAGAAACAAACACGCAAGAAAATATTCACACAGTGCATACAAAAAAAATCTCACAGGAATCTCTAGAGTGAAAGCTCAGAACACAAGGTCCTAACAGACAAAGTTCAAAAATCAAGTCTTCTCGAACAAGCACACAGTTTTTACATGTCGCCTGAGTTTAAATCCCGGCAAAAGCTTTCAGTATAGATCCACTGCTTTTTCTGTACTTGCAATTAAGCCACCAGTGATGTGTCCTGTAGAAAAGCAAATTCAGACATCTCATCATTTTTTTTGTTGCGCCTTTTGGTTTGCCCAACAACATCCATAGGGCTTTGTGCGCCTTACCTCTGCTTTGGTCGATTAAATTCAACGTGAAAGTTGTACGTTTTCTTCCCCGGCTGGTCTTCTTCGGGAGATTCAGATGGGGGATAAAGTCCACCCACTCCCTCGCCACGCTGCGTAAGACGTGATTTAACGCTACGCTTCCGTGAGTATAGGTGTGCAGCTTGCACAAGCGCGGGCGGATGCCGGTAGGGAGTGAAGCCGCCGTGACTGTCACCGTTTGTCGAAGCTGGTCAGATGGTCCCCACCCATCGGCGAATCCTTTGCTGTTGGTTCTCGCCCATCTGGCCACTCTCGCCTAACTGGCTCCTCTGTTTACTTTGGTGGCTCGCTCTCGACAGAGGTGCTGATGATGCTTCATGCGGTGAGTCCGCCAGGAGTTTGGCTAGTATTCGGTGGCTGCTGCCAACGCGCGGAGTCATTCTATTGCCCATCATTGGCAGTGAGTTACGTAGTAAAATGGTTGAACGGTGCACCCAAAGAGCAGTGATCTTTGGGCACGAAGCTTACCCATTTCGGCAGAGGTACAGAAATATCCGGTAACGCGACCCCTAATCCGAGCGACGCCGCTCACGCGAGCCTGCCGCGTGCGACACCTGAGAATCTCCAGGCTAACCCTCACGTTCGCGCATGAAGGCATGACTTGCGGTCACATAGAGAGTGGAGAGATTTTATCATCTGTGTAAATCCCCCTTTACTCGGCCTATACTGCCGACGTTTAGGGCCGAAGCTCCTCTTGGTCGGGCCCTGTCCCGTCCCTCCTTGCTGCTGTATACGGCACGGCACATTAATGATGATTGTGGCAAGATCCCCTAGGGATTGGATTGGCCAACCAAAGATTGGTCGAAGAGGACAAAACGTTCAATGCGTTCGTTGCTGCCCAACAAGGGGAAGAGGAAGAAGAAGAGGTTGTCGTTCATCACCTGCGAGCTCAAGATACGTTCCGGGGGTACACGACCCAAGACGCTGTGCAGAAGGCGACGACCAAGGTGGCTAAAATGTCGCACACCGAATTCGTCAACTTACCCATGGAGATTCTCATCGTCCAAAACAACCCTACATAACCAGCACAAACATCGATGTCGTCGACGGCTTGTCAACGGAGCCGTGGAAAGTTTGACGTGTCGAGTGTTTATATAATGTGCGGGCGAGTGTTTCACAGTTTTACCGATAAGCATTTTTCCTTCGCCCCTCTCACCCTCCTTCACTTCGGGGAGATGGCGGAATTTTTTTGCTAACTCATGTTCTTGCTGCCACAGCAATTGTTACACTTCGGCATGGGAGAGGGTTTACATTGCCTTACATTTCACTCAAATTTCCGTAACGACGTTGCTTCCCTGGCAGTCAATTCCGATGCTCTGCTAAACAAACCCGCAAGTTTAGTATGCAGACACACATTTATTTTACACCTTTTTGAGCAACAGAGAACAAGTACTGTTCATCCTCAGATGCCCCTGGATCCCATGCTATTTCTATACAAAATACAAGTTCATTGAATGTTGATAAGTTTAGCCTCACAAATAAACAACTCCTAGTTCCAAAGCTAGCGAAGTCAAGCCCCAACGTTACGTGTTTTGGTGGGTTCTGTGCTTCTTGGCTGTTGCTGTGTTGCTGCAACAAACTTGGGTAGGCGTTCGGGTCTTGCAGAATTTATTTATTTATTTATTTATTGTACCCCTCAGGGCCAAAGGCATTACAGAGGGGGAGTGGGTTACAAGCAAAAAAAAAATAATACAGTGCAGTGAGTATAACAACAAAAAACATTAGATTGTTCCTGAATATACAATATTAGCTAGATTCTCGCGAAAATTCAGGTTATCATTAATATTAACAATGTCACGGGGAAGGTGGTTCCATTCGCGGGATGTACGGGGGAGAAATGAATGACAGAAGGTTTTTGTGTTGCATAATTCAAGACCAACTTTGTGAGAGTGATCAATGCGATGGGAAGTGTACGGGGGTGGTGGAATTAATTTACAGAGTTCCGGGTGGTGATACAATTTATGGAACAGGGTTAGACGAAAAAGCTTTCGACGAGAAGACAACGTAGGTAGGCCAAGTGTATTTCTCATTGCTGTAATGCTTGCACCTCGGTTATAATTGGAGAGAATGAAGCGAATTGCATTGTTCTGTACAAGTTCAAGTGCAGTTGTTAGCATTTCGTGAGTGGTATCCCATATCGGCGCGGCGTACTCTAATTTTGAACGTACTAGTGTTGTAAAAAGCAACAGTTTAAGTTCGGACGGGGCGTTAAAAAAGTTTCGCCTTATATATCCCAGCATACGGTTAGCATTGTTAATAACGTATTCGACGTGAAGGGCCCAGGACAAGTTTGATGTGATGTGAACGCCAAGGTACTTATAAGAGACAACCAATTCTAGAGCGGAATTATTAAGAAAATAAAGAGACGGAGTGGTGTTTGTACGAGATACACGTAGGACTTTACATTTCTTAGTGTTGAGCTCCATTCGCCATTCATGACACCAGTTAGCGATACTAGTAAGATCAGACTGAAGAATTGCGCAATCGTTGTCGGTGTTGATTTCTCGGAAAATGACACAATCATCAGCAAAAAGATGGATTTTAGAAGTTACCAGGGAGGAGAGATCGTTAATGTAAATTAAGAATAACAGCGGCCCCAACACTGACCCCTGAGGTACACCTGAGTGTACGTCTCGTAGGGGTGAGTTGTAGCCGTTTGCTGCAACGAATTGCGAACGATTAGTAAGAAAACATTCAATCCATTTTAGAAGATTATCATCGATATTTAGTTGGCGTAGTTTGTGAAGCAGGAGTTTATGAGAGACCTTGTCAAAAGCCTTGCTAAAGTCCAAAAAAATACAATCTGCATTCGACGAACGATCAAGAATACGGTGAAGACTGTGTGTAAATGTTACCAGTTGAGTTTCACAAGAGTATGATTTCCGGAAGCCGTGCTGTGCCGACGTGAAAAATGAGTTAGATTCAAGAAATTTAACCAGATTAGAAAAAATAACATGTTCGAGCATTTTACAACATGTGCTGGTGAGTGAAATTGGGCGGTAATTAGAGGGATCACATTTATTTCCAGTTTTGTACAGAGGAACCACCTTCCCGATTTTCCACGCGGCGGGTAACGTAAATGTATTTAGTGATTGTTGGAAAATTTTTGTTAGTAGTATAGAACAATAAGCATTTGTATTTTTCAGAAACTTTGCAGTAATTAGGTCAAAACCAGGGGATGAATGATTCTGTAAACCGTCAATTAATTTGGAAATGCCAAGAACATCGACAATCACTGGAGACATGGCAATATATTCGAAATGTTGGACGGCCGGAAACTTATCGACAGTAGTGTTGGAAAAGTTTTTTACGAAAGTGCCGTTTAAGATAGACGCACACATATTAGAAGGCACTGGATTGTTAAAGTCGTCCTCGAGGCCAATATCATCATGAGCGGGTGGATTAATGACGCGCCAAAATTTCTTAATGTTAGTCTTTAGCATAGATGGCAGTACTGTAGATAAGAAAGATTTTTTAGCATATTTTACTGCATGGACGTAAGCATCAGAAGCGACGCGATAAGTATCCCAGCGGGAACTAGTGGGGGACTTTTTGGCTAATCGGTAAAAGCGCTTCTTACGGTTAGAGAGGCGCTTGATATACGAGTTGTACCATGGTGCGTGGGGATAAGATGTAACTACACGATTCGGAATATATTTATCCATTAGTTGGTGAATTTTACTCGAGAATAAATCCCAATTACATTGAACAGACCGGTCATCAAAGTGCAGCAAGAATGAGTCGGTAAAGACTGACAGTTCGTTGTTAATAGCTTCGAAGTTAGCGTTCTTGTAGTCACGAATATATTTTTTGTCTTTTGCTTTTCTTGGGGGGATTGCGTTAATGTGAAACGTCAACAACAAATGATCACTCAATCCAGGGGAATAAGTGACAGATGAAGCAAAATCAGGTCGGTTCGTTAAGATAAGGTCTAATGTACTTGCTGTGTTATTTAGCGTTCTAGTCGGTTGTGTTATCAATTGGCTTAAAGAAAATACAGAGCACAAATCTAAAAAATTACTTGCTTCAGTCGAAAATGGCGATAAGTGAGGCGGTTGCGTACTCCAACAAATGTTAGGAAAGTTAAAAGTCACCCAGAAGAAAAAGGCACGAGGAAGGATAGCGTGTAGAAATTGCGTTGATTGCGTCATGTAGCTCATTCATAAACGTAATTGAGGAAGAAGGCGGTCGATAGCAAACACCGAAGACTATATTTTGATGGTGAAGCGTCATTGAGGCCCAAATTATTTCTAAATGACTGTTAATATGTACGCACTTGGATGGAATATCTTTTGATATGGCTAAAAGAACGCCTCCGCCTCGACGTTCAGTACGGTCGCAACGATAAATGGAAAAGTGAGAGGCATTGCAAAAAATTTCCGTGTCGCGCACATGTGTGGAAAGCCAAGTTTCTGTTAGCGCAATAATGTGGGCGGAACATGTGTCAATCGCCGATGACAACGACTCATGTTTGTTAAGTACACTTCTTACATTGCAAAAAAGAATGGAAATGTTAGGTGAAGAAAACGATGAACAAAGATGGCCACTCCCCTCGTTGTCCTATGATAAGGCAGGAGAGGCGGCATTGTTAGTACGGTTGGGGCGCTCGTCTCGAGTTTCAATTTGCTCTACGGTGTCAATGCTAGCGTTGTAGATGTAACATTTCTTGTCTATAAATAATCTTTTGTAGCTGAGTTGGAAAGAAGGGGATCCAGGCTGACTTTTAGCAAACTCAATCAGTTTTCTTCTTGCAATACGAGTGGTAACAGAGAAATCCTCATTTACAGCGACGTCCTTAAGTTTGAGTTGACTGCGTAGGGAAAGTACTTTTTGTTTTTGTTTGAAATTAGTGAACATAGCAATGACTGGGCGAGCTTTGTTCGGTGAAAAGGACCCTAAACGATGTGCACGTTCTATTGCGTCGGATTGAAAAGAGTCCATGACGGAAGATAACACAGATGTTAGTCTTGCTTCTGTCTGTTCCCATGTTTCTTTAGCGTCTGCAATGCCATGAAATATTAGGTTGTTACGACGGGATCTATCTTCAAGTTCGTCGACACGGGATGTTAGATAATCGGTGTGGTTGGTTAGGCCTGCAAGTGATTGTTCCGTTTGCGATAGCTGCTCTTCGAATAAGGGAAAAGCCTCAGATTTTTGTTCAAGCTCGTCCAGTCTTTGCTGGATGGCGGTCATTTTGTTTTCAATGCTCTTTTGTCCTTCTTTTATAGCTTTTATGTCAGCAGTGACTTCGGTTTGAAATTTTGTACTTTCCAGCGTACGTTCGTGCACATCTTTAAGTAATTTAAACATTAGCTTAGTTTGTTCAGCGGGATCATCGGGTAAGCATTCGGAGTCATCAACTGAATTAGATCGTGTACGAGGACCAGGGTTAGCCTCTATGTCTCCACAGCAGAGAAGAAAACAGGCCATAGAAAAACACTCGCAGACAGTGTCACATAAGACCCGTGGGCACGGGAGCAGTAATAAACATCGGTCATCGCACCTCTTAGTGTAAAGTGAATATGGTTTACACACCTGAAATGCGTGAAGTAGCGGATTAGGAAGCATGTTGACGACACTGCTCCCATGCCCACTGAAGAGGACGCTTGGATGCGCGCTGCTTAAATCCAGGGCGTCGAAAGGTGATGACGTTGACCATGGGACTGACGGGCTGATGAATAGGGCTTCCGCAGGATGGCGCGTATGTGGAATCCGCGCATGGGCAGAATCGACACACAGCGCACCGTTTACGATGGGAAAGTGGCCACCGTAGCTGATCGGCTCTCCAGGTATCAGCAACGGAGGCTGACAGGCGGAACCGCAGGGCGACGCAGATAGCCAGCTGGCCAGACACGTCAAAAGAGCCTGAAATGCGTGAAGTAGCGGATTAGGAAGCATGTTGACGACACTGCTCCCATGCCCACTGAAGAGGACGCTTGGATGCGCGCTGCTTAAATCCAGGGCGTCGAAAGGTGATGACGTTGACCATGGGACTGACGGGCTGATGAATAGGGCTTCCGCAGGATGGCGCGTATGTGGAATCCGCGCATGGGCAGAATCGACACACAGCGCACCGTTTACGATGGGAAAGTGGCCACCGTAGCTGATCGGCTCTCCAGGTATCAGCAACGGAGGCTGACAGGCGGAACCGCAGGGCGACGCAGATAGCCAGCTGGCCAGACACGTCAAAAGAGCCTGAAATGCGTGAAGTAGCGGATTAGGAAGCATGTTGACGACACTGCCCCCATGCCCACTCAAAGGGCTACAGCTTCGTTTAGAATTTAGAATTCAGGGCTTCGTTTAGAATTTTTTTCGAGCGTTACAGCTTGAAAGGATCTGAGGATTCGAATGTTCTTTGGTGCTTTTGTAAGCTAGATCCTCCGGCTGTTTCGTTGGATCGGCAAAAAGGAAATGAGGTCAACGAACGTGCCCACAAAGCTGTAAGCGCTGGTGTGGCTTACTTTCGCAAAGACTCGTTTTAAATTATATTCTTTAGCGAAGCAACGTCACCTAAAAAGGTGTTCTATGTTTGAAAAGAATGTTTCCTTCCCATAAAAATAGTCGACGTAGAGTTTGCAGTACTGCACGCAGTACTGATTACTTGACGCTTGGGCATTGATCCGTGCAGAGAAGGCAACAGTTTTGTTCCATCGAAATGAATGTTCCTTAAAGGGTAGCTCTTTACAACACGTGCGTCGGCCAATGTAGAGACTGTACTTGGAGGCACCACACTTTCCACATTCTGATTAGGCACAACGTGCCTCCGCAATAACGGCACCTTTTGTGGTGACCTATGTTACGCCCTTCTCACGCGACATCTCATGGCTTTTGAGCACTGCCGTACTCTCAGCAGGCAAAATGTGCGACAACCCACTACCTTCAGTTCCTCTTTCTCCTCACGTAATGATCTGCTGAGCCCCTGAACACAGCACGTCTCCTGTTCTATTGCCTCCGATAAAGCAAGCTACAAATTGGACACTCAGTTGGTTTCAGAATTGGGCATCCTGCTCTTCTAAATCTTCCAGATACGCCCTTCATTACGCAGCTCGTTTAGCTGACAGCGATGAACGCTCACGTTCAAGCCATTAGCGCTGCTCGACCCCTTTGAGCACAAGCTCGGTGATAAAGATATCCTGGTCTACGTATCCTCGCCAATCTTTTGTGGCTGTTTCGTTAACTCTTCAGGATGCTAGGAAGAGTCCTAGCTTACATCTATCGGGCATTAGCTTCTGAATACCCATGTGTCAAGTTTGCGCCTTTAGTCGCGAATTTATTGTCTTTCTTCTAGGTGGTAAAGAAGTCCTGTTGCGGATGCCAGCTGTAATGGTTTTAGTGGCCCCTAATCTAAACCCTGTCTACTGTTAACTCAGGTATTTCATCATCGTTTAGAGGCCTCTTTCAGCATACAGCGTAGATGGCGCAAGCATAAACACAATAAACGCCTTAAAGTAAGGTTAGCCACCCTAGCTACAAATATAGAATCTTATGCTTCTGAGCTCGCCCGAGAACAGTGGAGCCAAGTGTGTGAAGATATAAAGGCAACCTTAGTACGAGGCATACTTGGGCCCTCCTTAAACACATGCTGGATCCAAGTCCCTCGCGCACAGCTACTAATAATAGATTTTTGAGAAATATTCAAGCAATTCCTCGGTGATGATACACAACGCCTCGAACGGTCTCGCACACTTTAAATAGCCCAAAAGGACACCATAGAGATCCCGGCATACGCAGGCAATAGTAATCCTGATTTGGCCAGGGAAGTCTCAGAAATGGAGGTTAGAGCAGCACTCATGAAGCTCCGGGCCGGCTCGGCGCCTGGGCAAGATGGTATCACCAATAAACTACCCCAAACTTGGAGGACAACTCCATCTCCATCCTTGCAGAGTTTTACAATCACCTTAGAACTACAGGCATTCTGCCCTCTTCATGGAAACGCGCTATAATGACGTTGATACTGAAACCTGCAAAACCATTGAAACTCTATTGTCTCAGACCCATATCTTTAACTTCGAGCGCCGGTAAAGTTCCGGAACACGCAATTCATACCCGCCTAGTTCAACATTTCACCCAGGCGAATGCACTTCCCCACACAATGCTAGGCTTCAGGCAGGGTCTCTAGACCCAGGATGTCCTCCTCCAACTCCACCATGAGATAATAATTCCTCCATCTAGGGTAGACACGTCTGCTATTCTAGCGTTAAACCTCACCAAAGCTTTCCTTAGAGTCTCACACAAAGCTATCCTTCAAAATCTGGCAATGACTCACCCCGGGCAGTGAGTTTACAATAACATTAAAGACTGTCTCGGTGATCGTACTGCTGTAATACACGTCGGTGAACTAGTATCCGACACTATTCATATGCCCTCTGTCGGCACCCCTTAAGGAGCAGTCATCTCTACCCTCCTTTTTCATCTGGTTCTTTTTATTCTCCTTAAACGCTTAGCTTAAATCCCACACCTTAAACATAGTTTGTATGCCGATGACATCACTCTCTGGTGCGCCAGAAGTAGTGATGAATAAATTCAGGACGCGCTCCAAGCAGGCACAGACGTCGTAGTCGCGGAAGGAGCACTCTCCTGCCTTACGTTCTCCTCTACTAAGTTGAGCTCATAACCTCCCTGCTGCCCGACATTATACTACACGCCGGCCATAGCGATAAAAATTCAGAATATTTCCGTGCCAAGTGTCTCTATACTTAAGGTAATGGGGTAGATCACACAACGCAACAAAGCCAACACCCGCTATATCTCCCAGATCACCTCTCATCTCATTTAAACAATGGGCCTCATACGTCACATACAGTTCGCAAAAAGGGAATGACTGAATTTGAGCGTATCCGACTAATTCATTCCTTCGTGACAAGTCGCATAACATACTCCCTCCCACACCTACATGCAACTAAAACAGAACTGTATAAACTAAATTGGCTCATCCGAAAAATATACAAAACGGCGCTTTAAATCCCTCAAAGCATTTCTACTGCCAAACTGAACGCCTAGGCATGTACAACACAGTTGAAGAGAAAGCCCACTCTGTGATTCGAATTTCCCTTCTTTCAACCACTCCTGCAGGCAGATCCATCTTTGAATCGCTTGGGCTTCATGCACCGACATTTACTGACGAGAAAGTACGCATTCTTCCCGACTTACACAATCTCTTACTCGTTCGGCCAATTCCCCGTAATATGCACCCGGAACACAACGTGAAACGCTGTGAACATCATGCATGTGTGCTCGCCCGAAAGTACCCCATGGGCGCGACGACCGCATATGTGGATGCCGCTAGTTATCGCCACCACAATTCTTATGCAGTCACCGCACTCTTCAACCATAAAGCACCCCCTTACCAATCACTAACTATGCTAACACGCTCTCCTGCCACTGTGGAAGAGGCGGTCATTGCACTTGCACTCACTCAGTGGCCTACCCCAACAATTGTAATCTCTTATTCGAAAACAGCCATTCAAAATTTTCCCCGGGGTAACATTACCCCGCAGGCTCTGAAACTTCTCCTTAGAAATCGTCCCACCTCCCTCGCGGAGCTGATTTGGACTCCAGTTCATGCGCGCCTAGAAGGAAATGAAACGGCTAACCTTGCAGCTCGAGAGCTACCCGTGCGAGCTTGATCAAGTCACACTCATTCCCATGGAGCCCACTCAACCCATGACAGCCTGTTACTTTCCACCAAATTATCTGCCACTACCGCCTGTGAAGGCGGCGCTACCCTCCACCCCACTGGTCGCTTTCCACCGCAGATGAACGATACTGGCGCCTTCTTCAAACCAATACCCTCCCTTGTGGCACCAGACTACTTGCAATTTCTCCCTCAATCTTTCCTTCTCCCCAGTGCCCCGACTTCGGAGCCCCCAAAACAGTCGCTCATGTCATTTGGCAATGCCCCCACAACTCATTCCCTCTCATCTATTATGAGGAGCGCTGGGAGGCGGTGTTACGAAGCTCGGACCCTCAAGTCAAGCAAGACTTGCTGAACGAGCAGCTCAGGTCACAGGCACCCTCCAAGCGCTGGTCACCACCCGTCGGTAGTCCAACTAGTGCTCAAATAAAGTTTTCCTTCTCTTTCTCTAAGCCCTGTGGCAGCACAAACTCTCCAAGAAAAGATTCCTAGGCGAGGCATCTATGTGGCTGTTCACAGCACTGGTCTCTCTACATATTGAAGTACTTTGGCTTTCCTTTGACGATGGCTATCTCCTTTGCCTTCACTGGACGTTCTTATATAGGATAGGTTTCTACAGAAAGACACCACGAGTGACCTTATAACTGATACTACCGACGGACACGCGCTTAACTAGAAGGTCAGGAATTGGGGCTTCTAATGGGTAGCATTCTTTGCCGACTGCTCACCCAACCAGGACCATGCAACCTCCCACAATCGCACAAAAATTCGGAACTGCCGTAAGTAACACATTGATTCGTTATAATTGCGTGAATGGCAATAATTTGTGAAAACAAAATTTGAAAAACAAAAAATTCAAAGTTTCGAAAGAATAAATGTTTTACAAAAACGACTTGACAAGGGAACACAGGCAAAAACTGCTTGAAGAATTATAACCAGGAAGGAGAGTCGTACGGCTAAAATTAATATGAATAAGTCTAAAGTATTGAGGAATAAGCCTGCCAGAAACGCATCTTTAGCTTAGGAAACGAAACACTAGAAGAAGTAAAAGAATATAACTACACCAGACAGATGGTTAGTGCTGACCCCAACCTCAAGGCAGAAACCCGACGCAGAATACGGATGGTTTGGGGAGCACTAGGCAAGACTCCCAAATAATAGAAAAAAGTAATCATAACATACGGAGCTGAAACTTGGCACCCTACTAAACAACTAGAAAGCAAACTTTGATCGGCTGAAGAGCCATTGAACAAATAATGTTAGGAGTAACATTCAGAGACAGGAGCCGAGCTACCTGAATCAGCGACAAACTAGAGTAGGAGAGCATAGTTTAAACAAAGAAGATGAAATGGTTATGGGCTGGCAATGTATTAGGACGAAGCGGCAACTGCTTGCACTTCGGGTAAAAGGGAGGATATCAGAGGAGGGTTTAGCACAAGGGGAAAGCCAATAATCCCGTGGAGGGAAAAATAAAGAAATTTGGCGGGAAACTGCAGACTCCAGCAGCCCAAAACAGGAGCGGTTGGAGGTCACTGGGAGAGGCCTTCGTCTGGCAGTGGACGTAAGCTGACAACGATGATGATGATGACCTAGGGAAAGCAAAAATTTCAATCTTGAACATATCCCCCGAAAACAGAAGATGAAACAAAAAAATCATGCAAAAAACGTACCAAATATAACTAAAAATCCGCAAATGAGCATAGCTCGTAAGGCACGGCATTTCCTCAAGAATACATTACTGGCGGAAGTAACACATTTAATTGTTATTTTAGTTTAAATGATGATAATTAGTGTAAAAGCATTCAATACAATCCAAATAATGAAAAAATGGTACTCCGCACACTCGCCATCATCCACTGCGTGGATGATGGCGTTTGTGGAGTACGGGGACTCGCAATAACATCCAAGTTGTGCCCCAAGTGACTTCCGATTTGCGCCCCGACCGTCATTGCATTTGAGCCGTAAGTTGCACCTTGATTGTGCACTAAATAAAACTTTGCTTCATGGTGGGTTGCACACGGATGGACGCGGACGGACATTGGGAGGTCCTAAGGTAAACCGCACCGTTACAGGTAAGCCGTTTGACTTTCGCGTACTAATTCACAGTCGTAGCCCAATGGATAAGACGACTGACATTAACTCTGTGTGCTCTACCAGACAATGGCTCGAATCCTGCCGGTGCCTGTGTGGTTTTTTGCTATTGTAAATGCTATGCGCACGGATGCCGATGGACATTGTGCGGTCGTAAGGTGCTCCGCACCTAATAAATAGTTACGAAGATGATTTCACCAAACCAAAAATAAGCACCTAATACACCTCAAAAACCGACGGGTAAAAAAAAACAAGCCGAAAAAACTTTTGAGGTACGAATGTCGAACGCCATAGTTTTGCCATTATATAGGAGGCTATGGTTTTGCGCTGGCCCTGCCACATTGCCGTCGCCACGCCGGCGCGTCTCCATCGCAATGACTTCTTCGGTGGTCTTGAGTTTACTAGACATGTGTTCGCGTTTAAACTGGGCACTTCACGACCACTACCGTGGTCGCGGAAACCGCGCGGTCTGGGGCGGTGTTTTTCCAGACCTATATGTCCTCCGCAGATAATGTATGCACAAACGCAACGTTGAATGCAATTTCGTCGTCTTGTAATTTTAATAAAGGAAACAAATAAGAACCTCGGAGTTCCACCCTAGTGGAGTGTACCGCCAAAAATGCAGGTGGCGACACTTGTAGCGGCACCTGGAAGTGGCTTTGGGAAACACACCCACTTGCACACGAAGGGCAACTGCCGGGAATGCTACCGATATCGTCAGCGGCTTGCTCCGGTGTTCCCAATTCTATCGTGGATAAAGCTTCATTGGCTGTAGCAAAAAAAGAAGTGTGAGATCCGTCGACCCCCAAGGACGAGACTCGAGCATCAAGGGGGGAGAAAAGTGACCATCAAGGTCTGTCTTTTAATGAAGCGTCAGGGGGAAAGGAAGATGTAGACGCAATGCGTGCGCTCGTGCGCCCCTAGACACGAGAATTATGCCAGAGCACAGGGAGATTGACCTCTGTCCCTTCAAGACAACGGCTGGCCACACCAGGCCTATGGCGGTCGATGACGATGCGGCTGCGACCCCTTCAAATAGATTCTACATCTTCCCGCCCGCCAAGTACGTGGAGCCAGCATGCTTCTAAAATGTAGAAACGTACCGGGCAGCTACGATGCGAACCAATGCGGTCTTTGTCTATAGTCTGGCGTACCCGACGGCACGATAAAAAGCGGTGTCGTTTTCGCCCACTCTTGTCGGGGTCCAGTACGAGACGAATGGCTCTTGTATTGGCGCCGTGGAAAATGTTGATGTGAACGCGGTTCCCTGAAGATGCAGTATTTAGGAAACGTGGTCATTTCAAGCAGTGGATTCAGTAGTCCTCTGTTATACGGCATTAATCAGTAGTCGGAAGCGCAGTCGTCGGAAGCCCGCTGATTCTTCTCTCGTTCCAAAGGTTCCAGACAAATGGACACGATCGCGTAACTACGGTACGAGTTCGTAGTAGACTGCTCAATGGGGTAATGTCCGGCGGATTCGAGGTACATATCTTAAGTGTAGTGGTCTGTGGACTCATTTTCTCGGTTATTTGCTGTGGCTGCATGGGAAAATTCTCCGCTTTGTAGGGTGAGTTGCACATACAAGTGATCCGTGAGGGTCCTTCCCACAAAGCGGAGTACATCAGTGTCTGGCTTTATTTTTTCCTGGATAAGTTCTCGTCTGAGTTGCCACTTTCTTGGGAAAAGTTCTGATCATGCTTCTTGACCGAGTGACCGGTTCTTCGATCTGCTCCTTGGGAATTGTCACATAGGTCACTTGCTTGTTTACAGGGAGCAGCAAGTTTGTAAGTTGCGTCTACAAAATACTTGACTTTCTCTCGCTCTTTTAGGTCTTCGGTGCACATTGAAGGAACATGCCGTCGTTTGCAATATGGGCAAACTATCTTCCTTCTACACTGTCGAGCGATGTGTCCATGGGTCAGACGACGGAAACAACGTCCGTGTTTTGTGAGGAGAGAGTTCTTTTGCTCCATAAAGATTTTCCTTACCGAGGAAGATCCTGTATCGTGAAGGCTGGAGGAAAACAAGCACTCTCGCCGCTCGTTAGCTGTGGCACACAGGGCTGCTGCAGAATCTCGATGTTTGAACGTTACTGTTTGAAGCTGTTCTTTTGGCTCTTCATTCGCCTTAAACTTCGTTTTCGGAGGCGCGCCCAGTATAACTGCTTCCAGACACTCAAGTTCGACACCAAAGAAGTTAATTAAATCATCGAACTATTTCTTGTGGTCAGTTGGCTGGTGCTCATGCTCCACACCGGTTGACGTTGAAGCAGTAGACAACCTTTTCGAGTGGCGGTAGTACCTGAGGACCATGTATCGAGGGTGTGCCCGAAAAAGTATCTGATGTAGCATGGCACAATAAGACTCTGGGCTCGTACCAAGTGCAGTCAAGCTTCTACAGCGTATCTGCACCTCGTCGTAGAGCTTTCGTAATTCCGCTGTGTCAGTTGATGAGGAAACAGGTGATATGTCAAACAGAGCCCGAAGGTGGTCTAGGGCAATAAGAGTCTAGTCACCGAACTGCTTCTGAAGTATTTCTATCGCATCATTGTAGCATTGTTCGATCATGGGCAGTCCAGAAACGGATGCAGCCACCGAGCTGGTCAGAAGGCTGTTCAGGTAACAAAATCTCTCCGTCACCCGCAGTTCTGTGTTATGTACAGAAGACTTGAATAGACTCCAAAATCTGATCCAGTTTCGACGGTCTCCATCAAACTTCAGCAGCTCTAATGTCGGTAGCTTCGTTCTAGTGGTTCCGGTTTCGCTATGTGGCGGTCTCGTTAAAGAAGGCGAAACTAGAGACTCACCAGCCTGCTCGTCTAGAGATCTGTATCGAAGCTCCGCCATAATCTTCACCACCTTGTCACTGAACGAAGTCGCACTGGAGATCTCTTCTATGAGCATTTCCTCCGTGGCTTCCAGAAAAATGTCGTCGTCCAGCTTCTGGATCGGTCGATGCATGGCCTCGATCCTCTCCAAGAAAATTGCTGCGTCATCGCTGTATTCAGTGTGCCACTTCGGAGGCGTACTTCTATCTCCGTCAAGAGGGCAGAAAGCTTGCCCCGAAGGGCAGTTCGTCGCAGCAGCTTTCTCTCGATCGAACTCATCCTTGGTCCTTGGAGGTAGGTCCGCCGGTCTCTCAAGCAGAAGCCATCGAAAAAAGGCTGTCGGTCCTGCTTGTCGGTGTCTGTCTGGCAGACACGATTCCCGGGTCTTTTCGGCACCACGTTCTGGGATCCGTCGACCCCCAAGGACGAGACTCGAGTGTCAAGGGGGGAGAGAAGTGACCATCAAGGTCTGTCTTTTAATGAAACGTCAGGGGGAAAGGAAGACGTAGACGCAATGCGTGCGCTCGTGCGCCCCTAGACACGAATATGATGCCAGAGCACAGGCAGATTGACCTCTGTCCCTTCAAGACAACGGCTGGCCGCACCAGGCCTATTGCGGTCGAAGACGATGCGGCTGCGACCCCTTCAAAGAGATTCTACAAGAAGCATTCACATATTTGTAATTTAAGGAACACTGCAAATTTGACTCCTTTATTAATGGTTTGCCTCAGATATGCCCATTGGTTGGTTTTGCGGAACAATGCTGACAATTATGAAGATTCGCACCAGACTTAGATGTTTACAAATGGCTTTGTCTATATTAACGCCTGGTTCAACACCTGCCTTGACTTGTTCCACGCGGCTGAACCCAGGGACAGGCAGTGTGACCGAAATTTCCGTGTTCGAATATCCAAAGAAAGACTATCGTGATTAAAATAGCGAAAACAAGCCATCTCTTCACTACGCCTCACATCTGCGGAAGAATTCATATTTGGCAGAATAAAGTTACTTACTTGCTACTGCGGTATAAATTTACATCATTGCCAAACAGAAAGAAACAGGAACTTGAGAACTATTACCTAAATCAACGTCTTTGGCTGCTATAGCAAAGTGTGGCTTTGAAAAACTCGCACCACGTTTGGCTTAAAAACCCGCCTTAGTTTTCCATAGTTGTCGGGAAGTACGGCAAATTTTAATAATTCAGTATTTCCGTTTTTATCGTTTTCTCTCCCCTTTTCAAATACCTAATCCCCTGTAATGTTCTATCTTGACTGTTTCTATTGATTTGCTGTGATCAAAATGTCAGAATTATACAATTCATGCCGGTGGTTTTATGCGAAATGGAAAGCTTGTTGTAACTACTCCTCATCAAAGGACTAACATTTTTGTGACACATTCCTATTTTCTTTTGACTGTAACTGCTGTGGCATATCTATGCATTGTATTTGTTGTACCCAGCTGCAATGCTCTCAAGCTGACAGTGGCACTACAAAAAATAATAAATAAAGAAATGACATTAGAAACCCCCGCAATCGTAAACGATCCTCTGTATTTCCGCAGAATTTCTTCGGGAAGTTATTTCAAATGAGGCCTTTTTTTTGCCCAATGTGCAAGATTCACCTAACGCGAATTTGAAAAAAAGCGGAAGTTTTTTACGGGACAGCGGACAGTTTTTTATATGCAGCGCCATCAAAACTATTATAAGATAAATTTCAAATGTCCGCTAGGGTAAGTTTATGGCCACAATTAATTAAAAATTACGCCGTGAATTTTAGCAATATTGGAGTGATAAGTTTGGATTTGGCTCATATTGAATTGAAACACTCAGGTTGATGCTCCAATCTTATGAAAACTTTGTTCAAACTCGGTTTCATTCAGTGTGAGATGGAGTTTTGGTGGAAAAGGCACTAAGATATAGCTGCGTCTAATCTCATGGCAGCCGCCAGGTTCACCCTCGGGAAATTCTCCGGGCAGTTTCCTTAAAAGTAGGCTGGCCTATAATTCGCTGAATAATACTAAGTCCCAGCCTAACATTACATAACGTAACATAGCATAACCTCACCGAACCTAACGTAACATAACCTTACCGAACGCATGATAACCTATCCAAACACAGCCCATCTGCAACAAACCTAATCCAACGCAGCCCAGCGACACAGAACACAAGCTGTATTAAATGTAATCCAACCTAGTCTAGAAGGCCCGTGTGTCGTTGTCTTGATATTGATACGCGCCAGTCCGGTATTTACAGAAAGCACAGTATGATTGACAAAGCGCCGTCCAAGCAGGGGAGCGAACTCCACGCGCCTCCCTCTCAACATCTTCTTCGTCTCCCCTCCTTGATGATGATCCCGACTTGAAATGATGTCTGGTGACAATATAGTAAACACCAAAGTAAAAAAAAGCATTACAATATTACAGTGACAGGAAATTTCGAAAACCAAAAAACAAAAAGAAACCCCGAATTATGGAACTCGAACTTAAAACTTCTGGTTTGAAAACCACTTGTATACCACAGCGCTACAGGGGCAGCTACCAACACGGTTTTGTTAGGGAATATTTATCCCATCGAACCTCCGGGTTGCGTGCTTCGCCAATGAGAGGCGACTGCAGTAAGGAATATCTCACGGTAATTCTCACGGTTGCCATGATAATAGACACTAGCTAAAAATATGCAACAGGGCCTCAAGAAAACTATGCATCGACAGCAGGTGAGTCCTCTTCGAACCATTAGCTGCTCTTTTCAAATTCTTCCATAGGGTAATTATCTTTGGCAGCCTCAAGGCACTAACGAAGTAAGCAAGGTCTTCATTGCTTTGCCATCAATTTCCGAAATTCTTCACAAAAAAGCTGCTGATAGCTCATTCTTCACCTTGATTATGTGGTTGGTATTCTCAGAGCGAGGAGCGGATAGATCTCTCGCCCATCTCTTAATTGCAGTCTGAATTCATAATACGCGAGCTTCCGAAACTTACGAAAACTTCCGAAAACACCAGCGAAACAGTCTGAACACTCAAGCCAAATACGAATTCGGAATGAGAAAATTCACTTGGCTCATTTTGATCCGTGAAGCAGCAGGATCTGGCTCATTTTTGATACTAATTACGATCTCCGTAGACGTTTTCGTGGCGTTAGCTCAACTATTTTCTAGCGGCGCTTTTTTGAGGCCAAAGTTGGCGAGGTTTTCTTGTCACTGCAGGTTTATCCGGCGCAGTTTCAGTTTCTGAATCTGGCTCATAATACATTACCTCAGCGAAAAGGCAGTTTATTACATTATTTATTACCACGAGCAATTATGAAATCACTCTAATTTTATTACAAAAATTTTAACACTGGCATCCTTGCCTACGTTGAAACTCCTCGAAGGCATTTACTCTTGTGCGCAACGCAGACATTGTCTAAACTGCCTGATACTTACCTTTGGAACGGAATACGCGCGCGCTAAGTAATTACAGGTGCTCACGTCTTTTAAAAAAGAGCATCCGCGATTTAGCCACTTTGTGCGGTACCTTTCAAACATATAGATTTTAATTCCGCGCTTGAGGACAGTCTGCTATTCTTGAAGCTTCCACTAATGTATTATGGGTGCCGTTGGCAGCGCGTATTTGCGCAAATTTGTGACTGCGAACAACTGGAGGGGCAACATGGGTTCTGTTCTCATCCCGATAAAACTGCTACTGACGGCTGGAGACTTCTTAATGAGACAAAGTAGTCGCTCATAAAGTGTATAATTTGGTACAATAAAGTGTGCTGTGTTCTACCACCATACATAGTACGCGTTGTAGAAAATCAATAGAAAAATAACTATGGCTTAAAACATGTTGATTTGCACGAATAAAAAAATCTCCGTTCGAAAATTGAAAACTTTGTTACTTTGGAATTTAGATAATCGACTACGGAACGCCCGTGTATGAGTACTGCAATTGCACAAAACCTAATCAACAAACGAACTGGAGTGCACCGGAGAGCGCCGAGTGCCTGGTAAGTCTCTCTTGCTATATCTGTAAAGCAAAATAATCATTCAAGCGAAGGCTTTCTTTTTGTCATCGATGGTGGCCGGTCACAAAACTAATGCATTTCTCCATATGCCGGTTTGTCGATCGAGGTGCCCTGGTAAGATCTTTCTACAAACGGCGCATGCGTGACCTCGGGATTTCATGGTGTCAAACGTGTTACTTGAAAGAAGCGAACCTATAGGGTTCTGGATAAGGCAATACACCCACCGATCATGAATAAGGAGTACAATAGTATGACGTAATCTCATAAACCACGTATCGACATACATTCAGATCGTTCATATAACATTTACTTGGTCCGTGAAAAAATGTCGCATAGTTTGCTTCTCCGCTTGCGATTTTGGCCTTTAAAGGTTTGATGATCGATTGCACTTACTTTTAACGAATGCTGTGTTTAGTCTCACTTTGGACAGAGTTTTAATGTCAAAAAGCTTTCGCGCTTCTCCCAACTTTCTTGAGGTAGGAATGGTAAAGTTTTTAGAGCGAAAACTCTACAACCACATCGAAAACTCTACAACCACAACTCTACAACCACATTGCGCCGCACTGACCTTCGGCCACCGCTGGCCAAGCTGCGCCTTTGTTTCTTATCTCTGGGCGCACTGGGAGCAGCGCAGCTGCCTTATTATCCGACCAGAAGAGGTTCAAAAACTGCTGACTGCACTCCACCAATCAGCACCAACTGGACCGTCCGTGCACACTCTTCAGCACATAAGAAAAATCACGAATTCATTCCTCCAGGACTAGATGTATGGATTCATATGTGATGACAGGCTGCGAAATGTCATCCAAATACAACATGTCACAAAACACTATGAGTAGAGTTTTTGCTTTCGCTAGTGGTAACTATGTTCACAGCTGTTAAACCTGAGCCTTTGTTTTGCACTAAGTCGGGCGTCACATCATCCTTGTTCACTTTTCAGCTCCTAAAAAAAACAGCTTCAGGAATACTCGTTTCCAACATGCAGTACTTGAGTGCGTAGGTATCAGAAGGATCAGGATAAATGATCATATTTATATATTAACACGAAAGTGTTTTATGCCGGGATCCACCAAGATATTACTCACGTCATATACGTCAGGGCAATGACATCGCCAAAGAAACGCGGAGGCGCCAAGTTTCGAGCCGGGTGCTTCGTCGCCGCAACGGGAGGTGCCAGGCGTTTTACCGACTCTGCTACAAGCTGAAGCACAGACAGTCGTACGAACACGCCATGTATCTTTCGCATAAGGTCCTCTATTTCGATGGTGCTGCCGTTTAATGCAGGTGAAGGGAAATAGTGCATCACAGTGCTAATGAGCGCCGAAAGTTCGCGCCAGCTTAGCTCGTCAAAACGCTAGCGTCTGCCGTACAATCCACGGAGCAGGGACTCAGGGGTCACACATTTGCGAAATCGACGCGCGAGCAGGTTCGCGCTCGTCAAGCTTACCCACCAGTAAAACCCCAAATTATGCTCTTTCGCTGCAGCGGACCGTGAGTTGACCAAACGATTCGCTGGCAACACGTTCGGTTTCTTTCGCATGGTTCGCGAGCGCGTGTGCTTTTATTCGGGTTTACACAGCGCTCCGGCCCGTGGAATCCAGTGTCTAATGTTGATAAGTCTGCCTGTGCCATAACGACGAAAAATAAATAGCGATGTGCAGGTTCATATCGATGCAGAATAAACCTACAACTGATCCTGTGAAGGAACATCTCACTTTTGTGTTTTACTGGCACTATGAAAGAGGGATAAACCACATTTTTTCCCCAGATATTTTTGCCAGCGATGATCATTTTAACTCTGCAGCTTGAAACGCTGCTACCTTTCAAACATTGCAAAAAATGCGGAAAAAACATTATGTGTATCGAAACTTTATAACCAAACAAATAAAATTTTATTCATGTGTAGTAAACATACAAAACCAGAACAGTTTTCTTCCTGGCATGTTAAAATTCGTCACCAATACACATAGAACTATCCAGTTTCTTGAGGGTGTCGTTGAAGCGTTCAATCAGCTAATCAGGGGTTAGCGGTGAGCGCACCACTGTCGTTCAGCGGTCGGTGATAGTTTGTCGCCGTGTCGCCGAAAGAAGAAAAATGACTGGGGAGTGTTTGAGGTGCAGTTTAATTTCACAGAATGCTGCTGACGTGCTTCGTTCTATCCCAAAGAACCGCTTTTTTTTATCTATCGCGCAAGCGTAAGTGGTAGAAGGGTCACTTTTAAACATTCTGCGGCCTGACAATTCTCACTGGCCTGACGTCTTCTTCGCACTTAGAGAATGTATCCTTGGAAACGTTTTCGCTTCCGGCATGGACCAATTATCCATGTAACACGGTTTAAATAATTATGGCCTCGAAGAAGTTTATACAAACCCTACTTTGGCAGTAAACCCACATTTTCAAATGGCTTCTAACACACTTTACAGTAAAGCGACCTGAACGTGGCTATCTACAATGTCGGGGTGGCAGTTGCAGTCGGTGTCTTTTTACAACGTGATTCTTGCCGTGTCAATCGCTTGGGCCCAACGCATCGGCCACTGCCGAAGCAGCTTCAGTAAGTTCAACAATATTAAAGACGATAGTCTTTCTTGGGCTACTTAAACCCAGAAATTTTGGTCTGTCTGTATGTCTGTCCGTCTGTCTGTCTGTGACCCGATTCAGCCACCCGGCCAAAGCAAAACAATGCCTGCGCAATAGTCTTATATAGTCACAGCTAAATCTACCCGTCTATGTCCGGTGGAATGTTCATACTTGTCAACATTGTTGAAGAAGAACAAGACATTACGCAAATATGAGACAACAAATCAATACAGAAGTGATATCTGCAGTGTTCCTTTATAAAAAAATCAAACATGCTTCAATTTGCGAAATTAAAAACTTCATCAACTGCACAAAAAGAATTCACTCCGCCGTCGCCTGCTGTCGCACGCGCCTTCTGGGGCCATTTTAAGAAATCAACCGGCAACAGTTACGCAAGGTTCCACTAGGTAGGTTCCACGTTCTGCTTGCAACGCACGTGGAGTAGAGAAACGCGGTTCTATAAACGCTGAAGTAGGGCGCCTCGATTAACGCGCGTCTTCGCCGTACGGCAGCGTTCGCATCGAGACACCCGGTTTGGAGCAGTGGAACGCGGGAAATTTAAAATGATTTAAGCAAACCTTTGGCGTCTTTACTATGGGAGGAGCGCGACGCAAGAGGAACAACATGAGAGGTGAGCGGGAAAGCGAAGGGAGGCATTTACTTCGCAAAAGCCGATAAAGACTATCGTCTTTTGACGGCATTTGCAACGAAAGGAGCAGATACGCGGCTAATTTTTTTTCTTCTTTCTCCATAAATATGAACATCGAGAACGACTACCAATCATGTGTCATCCCTAATTGAACTTTTTAGCAACAAGGCATCACACATAATGCTTCTTTATCTACTGTTTCGAGTGGCGTCTGCCCTCTCGTCCCCTACTCGTGCGTTTTGTCTACATTGAACGTGTTCGATGCCATTTTAGATGCAAAGAATCTCTTAGTCGACCCTCCGTCGTCCGGCGTCCACACCTCTCCCCCTCCACTATAAAAAAAGAAGTAGTTAGCGCCACCGGTTTCGATCCCACGACTCTCTGGCAGCAACGGGAGGTACGTGGCGCTCTTCCCACTGCGCTACAAAACCGGGACAGGTGCAAGTGCTACGAACGCGCCTTATGTCCTTGACTCATCCAAACTACGTCAAGAAGCCACTGATACAACGAAGGCACGTGAAGCTGAACGTTAACGGAAACGACGAACTGAAAACTTCAGAGGAGGATGTTGAATTTCCCGTGGGAAAGCTGTGGCGGGAAGCGCCACGCGCCTTGCAGCTCAACCAGAGAAGAGGACGCAGAGGGCGGGCAGCGGGGTAGGAGCGTGAGCACGCAATAAAGAAAGACGAGAACGATCAGTAAGGCCGGTGTCGGTCTATTCGCTGTCTCTACATTTCTCTACATTTCTCTGACTCTACATGGGGGTTCACACTATGTTCCCATTCGTTCTCCGATAAATGAAACAACATAACAGCAACACAATGGAACCTAGACTGAACCCCTACGATACTTCGCATCCTCCTCATGGTTCCCCACGGGTAGATGGTGTAATTTTTTTTAATTCGTAGAATACTTCGTTGAGTACTCCCACAGCCAGAACCCTATCACCATAGAAATGCACCATAGAAATGCATATTTGGCGGAAGTAACACCTTTATTCTTTATTTTATCCTAAATGGAGATGACTTACTAAAAAAAAGTTTGAAAAAGCAAAAAAAAATAAAAAGTAGAAAAATAAGATGTTTACAAAATTGATGTAACAATAAAAAATATGCATCGCATACATCAATCACCAAAACAGAACAATAAACAAAAAAAAAACGCACGACGGAAATCTTTCAAAGTACCATAAAAATAGAGAAATTGGAAAACCGGGTAACACCCAGCTGTAGAGAAAAAATGCAGATTTCGGGAAAGTAAAAGTATTATTCGTAATAATAGCCAATGTGGAGATAATTTATCCACAGAATTTTGAAAGATAAAAAAATACTAGTAAAAGCAAACTAAACCATTTCCTACCTAAACAAACTGAGAAAACTAAAAATTTGCATTATATATATTTCCCCCAATAACCGAAGAATGGACGAAAAAGGTGATCAGAAAAAAGCTCGCAATAAAAATACAAAAAGAGCGATAATGGCGAAAATCGGCAAACGTTAACTCTCTGCATTTCCGCAAAAGTGCGCATTTGGCAGAAGTAACGCCTGTAGTCACTGTAATGCTGTAAAAAATAATTTGGCCGACAGAATTTTTCATAACCAATACACACCAAAAAGGGGAAAACTTCAATTTTCTCAAACATGATCTGACAAATAAAAACCGTGCATTTTGTACATCCCCACCCACAAATTCGAATAAAAACAGCGAAAATGGCGAAACCTGTAACGCTGCAATGCCGAATCCTTTAACAAGAAAGTACGAAATTATAACGAATAAAAGTTTCCCGAAAATAATCTGAAAAAATAAAAAGTATGCTTCTTATACATCTCCCATCAAAACCGAAGAATAAATAAAAAATTACGGGGGACAACGTTCAAAGTACGAGCAAAAAATGGCGAGAATGGCGAACCATGCAGCGACCTGTATTTAACAAAAATACAGCTGTCGCAGAAGCACCCGCCTTTAATTGGTACACCAGGGTACATTGAAGTAACTGGGCGGACCCAATTTTGAAACACCGAAAATTTAAAATGTAGCAAAATAAATTTTTGCATAAGCTTCCGACAAAAAAATGCGGACAAATCGACCATTATGAGATGGTTGGAAAGCGATGCTGTGAACGGCACCCACAGTGAATACCCATGCGGCGTCACGTTAAGTCACACGCGTAGTTCAAGAAAGAGTGAAACCTATGACAAGTGAAATGCTCGTTTTACTTTAATTAGATATTCCTTGGTGAGGTTAAATCAATGCGTGATTCGTCAACGGTAGTTGGTTGAATGGTATTGGCGACAGATGAGTGGAAACGCTTTCTTTACAAAATTAAGGAAGCTCAACCGCCGCAGACGGACAGGACGAGATCAGCGGCAAAGACGAAGGAGAAGCGAGATGTCTTGCGTTGGCGTGAGCTCCTTTAATCTTTGTAACTCACAGCGGATGCGCAAGGCGCGCATACGGCCCCTACACGTGCCGTGGGTGGAGCGCACAGCGGTGCGAGAGGTCGCGTGACGCGATAACGTGGCATTCAGCGAGAACGCAGGGGGTAAACCGGCAGATGTTCTCGGTGAGTGAAACGTATGTTTCCTTTGTATCCTCCTTGGCTCATAGCTCAATAGGTAAGAAAACGGCCTTTTTCTCCGTTTCTCTATTCGTTCCTGGTCCGATTACTTTCGGCGCCAGTAACTTCTTTTATTTGTTCGCGGGAGTTTGCTGCTCACACCAACTGTTGCGACAGAACCCTTGGGGCTAGAGGTAAAAATCTTCGCTTTAAAACAAATATATTCATCTCAAACATCCCTGCGGAAAACCGAAGAGTGAACAAAAAGTCCACTTAAGAATTTTAAAAGTACAGGAAAAAATGGGGAAAGACTGACTCTGCATTACGACTTGTGGTTGACGGTGAAAAATATACAAAGTGAAGTAAGGGCACTTCGTCTCTTTAATGCTATACTTTTGCATCATCGGCGAAAAGAAACAAGGAAAAACTTAGAAAGAACACAATTATACAATGCCTTTCGCTACTCGTAGCCATACTTTTCTGTAAGAGAGAGAGAATGCATTTAACGGTAAAAGCGAGGTTAGCCGAGCCATAGCGCTTAGCATGCTACGCCATATGAATGAACGAAAACATGAGGGTCTATGAACTAAAATAAATAAATAAATAAATAAATAAATAAATAAATAAATAAATAAATAAATAAATAAATAAATAAATAATTAAATAAATAAATAAATCATAAAAAACGAGGTGTTGCGCACGAGTGTTCAACCGCATTTACAGAGTTTGAAAGCACATACACAATTCTCTAAAGTTCTGCATTTTATGGTATTAAACACTCATTTATGAAACAGAAGACCAGGGGCATTAACATTTTGCGGTAATCGGGAACTCAGTGCATTAATATTATTTAGGGTAATACTGAATATTCATCTCTATTATTTGGTAATAAAACACTTTTTAGACGTTAGGCCTCTCCCTTTTAAATAAAATTATTCATTCCTTAATTGAAAGAATAATATTTACAGTATATCAAAATGTGTAAATAAACTAACCCTGCTTGTGTGCGAAAGTTGTATGCTTCCTCCTGGTCTCTTTAACATTCGACATGTGTGTGTGTGTAATTTTGATTGATATATGGTTGATTGAGGGCGTGGTTTAGCTCGCCGAGGCTACACGAATGATGAGGCGAGCAGTAGTCTAGGGCCCCGGATTAATTTTGGCCACCTGGACACCTTTAACCCGCGCCAAAATCTGGAACCCAAGGGCGTTTTCTCTTTTCGCCGGCATCAGAAAAGCGGCCGCCGCCGCGGCGAGCTCGTACTTGAGCTCAGTACTTGAGCTCGTACTTGAACTCAGTACCACGTACTTGAGCTCAGTAGCACAATGCCCAATCGACCTATGGCTCTAGTGCGTATCATTGTATGCTGATGCCGCAATAGTAGCCGTTCTTTCGTGCTGTGCAGGCAAACGTGCGGCTATATCAATAGAAATGTTGAATCTGTCATTTTGTGGACGTGCTAGATAGAAAAGAAATAGCCAAATCTCACTGACTTCACGTTGCATGGGCAGATGTTAAGAGCGAAGCTGCCTGACGTTCCCTACAGCAAAGGTTAGTGCCTGAGAACTCAAAGCCAGCAGGTCGATTCCCCTTCTCGCCAGTTCTCACTCCAACTATCATTGGGATTTCCGACGGGCGCCTTCTTCTTTTTTAAGTGGGCCAGACTTTTAAGTGGGCCAGAGAATCGAGAAAACGGCCGCGAACGTCCAAACCCCCTGTTAGCTATGCTCTCTGCTGCAATAGGCCGACACCATTCCTCTTCATTTTGACTACGCCGACTTGCTCTCAGTGCGTGCCCTCATCCGAACCTTGGCTCCACTTTCCTGCGCTTGGCCCTCACTCCCCCTCTCCATACAATACCGCCCTATACTTGGCTCTTGTTCTACCCCTCGCGGGCTAGGCTTTCGCCACATGACTGAGGCCGCCTTACCACGTTTTGTGTCATGGAAGCCTCGACAAAGAACAGCTTAGTTGCTACAAATTGCAGTCGTATGTGTGGAAATAAGCCTATTGCTCCCGCGCAGTGGGCTGCCGCGGAAATTGGGTAATCATAAATAGCCCGTACAGCAAGGTAAATGTACGATGGATTGGAGTGGTCATACATGCCGAGTACACCTGCTTTAAACAACTACAGCCCACCAAACCAACGCCGCGATACCCTCAAATACCTAATAATGAAAGCCGAGAACGCGGTGTGCAGACACACCGAGTAATATAATTAAACGCGGCGCATGCGCTGGGGCGCTTTATGTACGCAACCCCGAAGAAAAACAATGTCCACACGATCATTCAGCTACACCGTCTTGCTGTTCTAACTGATCCAACGTATTTAACCTGTATCGGAAACAGCATGCGAAGAAATACTAGTCCTCAACAGTGTAACAGACATGGCAGCCCTATTCCAATACAAGCTCATTCCAATGAAAGAAAACTTCTCAAAATTATATTCTTTTGAATTCCGTATTACGGTATAATTCCGCCCGTTCCCAATCCAGAAATGGCTGGGAAGTTTAATTCGGTTTCTGTAGCTCAACATGAAAATTACTTATTGGCGGCTGTATCGAGTTATCTACACACGAACGCATCATAACGCAGACGTTATCAGGGGCGTTTAGAACTGAAAAATGATGCATCGATGTCGATAAAGTAAAGGTATGGCATTGGCTTGGTGACATCGTGTACAGGGAGGGATGTGTAAAAAACTATAGGATTTTTTTATGAGGTATAAGAATGCATGAGCAGCAGTGGTGTTTCAATTATGCTAGTGAATGTTGTATTAGGCTTTAGTGGCGCTACGTTTTCTGCGGCTAAGTTTAGCGTGATAAGTGTCTGATGTTGCAAATATTGAACATGCAACACTACTCGCAGATTATATTTCGATCTCATAATCATTGCAATGTTTCGCTTCGGCTTTCACCTTCTTATATTCGTTGTTAGAACCAAGAAACTTCCCCAAATGCTCTTCTTAGACCTACGTTCAGTCGTAAAGTAAGACAACCTTACTGTTCTGGTTAACAATGTGTTAAGCAACCCTGAAATCATTGTAAGACAACCTTCGGGTACTGGGTCAAGGCGTTAGGCCGTAAAGCTTGACGCCAGCCTAAATGTCGGGGCATGGCATTTCCGCATCAACCCAGCCCTCGCCAGCCGTTCGGGCTGGTTATATTTCGACATTAGCACATCTCTGCTTAGGCCACGAGCCACTCCTAGCTCAATAAAAACAAACAATACGTCATCACCCTCTATTGTTAAGCGGCATCTCGCGCATCAACTAAATGAGACGTCAGGGCGCCGCATACTCAAGCCCGAACATACTTACTTTGGCCGCCAGTAGAGACGCCAGGTGAACGCATTCCTGCAGGCTGACACATACCCACTTTCGCAGCCCATGTGTACCAGCGATATCATCTAATTTGAATGTGACGTCGACGTTTCTGGAGTGACAAAGATACAACGACAGCACGTTTTTTGCCACCTGAGTAAAATAAGCCTTTAGCGAGACTCACCCACGAAAATAATCACCTGCGTGCAACCCTTTCCACTGCATCGGGTGCAAACGGTCCACGTCACACACCTGACAGCGCATGTTCTGTGCGGGAAGTAATACTTATCAGCGTTAAATTAAAAGCGAAAATTTTGAACGGCAGTGTTGGACAGGGAAGGAATGACAAATATTATCCCGGCACAATTGGGTCAACGCTGTGAAATAATGCGGCCGCACTGGAATTTGAGTGTAACCGTGTCACAATCGCTGCAAATTCATTGAAATGTCGTGTTTTATTTTGGCACCTCACGTTTTCTTTTTATCTGAGGACGACAGCTGGCATTTCAAAAATTGCTGATTTATGCTATCGAGTAAACATGAGATCTACGGCAGCAGAGGAAAGGGTGGCCGCACTTGCTGCTCTAGATTTAGACGATTGCTGGGCTGCGGAATACGACGGTGTCGCGAGGAGCAGTCCCTTTGGCTCACCTTCGTTGCAAAAAACCTGTTACCTGTCTAAAGTTCCTCTTTCGGTGGATTTAGTGGGAGTCGCTACTTTACCTACGAGTCCACAGCAGCGGCCGAAAAACTAAAGACAGGGACTGGCCTTTTGCGTTGCAGTGATGCTGGTTTGACAGCCGGCTTGGCTGCAGGTCGCAGCTTAGATCGACACATGTGGTCCAAAAATTGACCCAATACCACTCTCAATATATTTCAGGCAAAAGCGGCGAATTGCATTTGCATTTCATTACTGCAAGCGTTGTCGGCATTTATTCCAATTCCATTCTGGGGCTGCGAAAAAGCGGAATGAATCTGGAGTCGCTGTAGTTATGAAGATGTTACTGAAAAATCTGGCAGGCTAGCTGGGTGGCGATTACTATATTTTCGAGAGTATCATCCCAATTGCCTCGTAACGTCGAACGCTTAAGTGCACAAATATGACTGACTGGACTGCCTTTCCCATCACAGAACTCAAAGCGACACAATCGTCATAAACTCAATGGAGTCAGGATCGAATAGAGCTCTTGCAGCCGGATGCAAATACTCGATAGCGATAGCAGTCACCACATAATTCCCTGCAGTGGACGCCCACCTCTTCTGTCTTTCGCAAGCACGCAAAGGCCTCCTAGGGAGATAGAGGAGAACCAAACGTAACACAAAACTCACATTCTGGATAGCGGAGGTAATGCGGCAGCCAGGAGGGCACTCAGCCAAGCTCACGGTACAAAACTGGCGTAAGCTCTACGAGAGCTTTCAGGGTAAACTGGGGAAGGCAATGACATGGACGCTCTCATGCCACATGCTGAACCGGATACACAGTAAGGTGGGAGTCAGAAAGCAATCCATCACTTTGTGACGCTCCCCGAAAGGGACATGGCGTCACGCTACCAACTAGGTGGGTTCACGCAGAGTTGAGGGGAAATGAGACAACCCAGGCTCAAATATGCCATTTAATTAACAATAATTAGTGCTGGTGCCGGTGCGCTCACCTGTTGAGAGGGTGGGACTCGGTAGAGGTGAGTCAGGTGGGCGGCTGGCGCCGGGTCGTGGAGCCTTGAACTCTTTCACATGAGGCGTTGCGGTGTGCACGTGCTCGTCTGGGCCGTTGAGTGGGTACCGGAACTCTCGTGCCGGGCAGCGCAGGTGGTCCGTACTCCACTGGACCGTGGATGCAGTCCCGAGATGAGGCCGTTGGCTGGCTGGTCAACGACGTTCGGGAGATTCAGAAGCCGGAGGTCCCCTCGTCGCAATCTCGGCCTGGGTTGGGGAGGCAGAGCGCGATCGGATGACTCCTACGGGCGGCTTCCTCGTTCGGCCTGGCCGGATGGTGCCCAGTTGGGAGAGAGTCCTGGTGGCTCGTTCGCTCGCCTTCTTATACCCTCCTGGGGTTGCTACAGGAAGGGAAAGGACGAGCTCGTTGGTGAATACTGGGAACCGGCCGGTCATCGCCCCGCGTGCGGGTGCGCCAATCTGCAAGCCTTCCGGGCGCTTCAAGGTAACATTTCTGAATACGCGGGGGGGGGGGGGGGGGGGGGGGGCATGCGTGCGTGGTCTTTCCTCGTGGCAGCACGCGTTTGTCCAAGCACGTTGTCTTGCCACGTGGGAACACGTTTTTGTGTGAGCACATGTTGTCCGCGGCAGCCAGTGGCGACGTCCGACCGTCACAACTTGCTGCACTTCCATCCTAGAAACAATACAATAGACTGGATGACCTCAAACAGAAGTACATTTGCACACTTCACCTCCGTTGTCTCTTTTCACGTAAGATAGCCGTTCCAGCCTTGCGCTGGACCGACCAATAACGCCCAGGAGATCTGGCAGGCACTTCAAACTGTGACCCGCAACACCACTCCGGGCAAACGCAGGGTCGCAAACGAGCTACAGACCAACACATCTGCCACCTTAGCTTCCTGAATATCATACACTTCACCATTTATCCACCAACATATTCACGCTGCAACGAGTGCCCAAAACGGTACCACATCTCCTGGACTTGCTAGAACAGACCAGCTGAGCACATTATCTGCACCGTCTAGCCATTGCACTCTGACTCTGGAGCAGTGGGAGGTTCTGCTGAGCAGCTCCTACTGGCGGCTTCTCCTGCTTTCGACCAGGAGAAGCCGTCAGTTTTACATTTTAAGACCTGACCTGCATTTTTTTCTTTTTTTCACAGAAACTCTTTATTTTCACAAAGATATACTAAGGGTACCGGGATAAAAGGTACACATAAGTATCTGATTCGGTCCCTGCTCCCTTTGAGACATCAGCAGCAGCACGAAGTTACAAGACGCGAAAAGAAAAATTCAGTACAACTGGTCACCGAGCAAACAGAAAAACAACAAATTTTCAAGCACTCGCATCACTTCGCGTAACAATGTGAGCTTGACGCAACATGTCATTACACAACAAAATAGATATAAACTTACAAAGAACCGAAATTTCGAGGGAATTATTTATACAAAACAGAAAGGTACATATACAACACAGGACGTCAATAGCTAAATTTACTTATGAAATAAGTCAAAATAGACATCTTGCAAAACAAAATTCTCGTAATATTCGTTTAAATGAATTTGAAGGACATGTTTCAGTAATCTCACCGATATATCCATTGTCATTTAGGAATTTAGGAATGAGATAACCCATGGTCTCAATGCTATAGTTTGTTCTAATACGGGGTAACTTGTAGTTTATTTTTCAGAATTGAAAACTAGCATTTGTTGAGGGATATGTTTTCTCAAATTCATAAATTTTTGTGCGCATTTCTTTGTATAAATATAATGCTAAGTTGTACATATGTAGCTATTGTATATTCAGTATTTCATCTGCTTCTCTGAACTGTCTGGCACTGTGTCGGGAACCTAGATTTTATAGAGCCTGAATAGCTTTTTTCGGTGTTATAGTTAGCTTTGAAATATTAGAACGATTTGTTAAGCCCCAGAACAAAAGCAAGTAATTAAACTGTGATTGAAACATTGTGTAATACAAAGTTAGTCTGAAACTCTTGTGAACTTTATCACGGAGTTTTCATTGTGCGCCAGTAACCTTAGATAGCTTCAGTAATAGTTGATTAGCATGTTCGTTAACATAAGAAATTCATCAAAATATACGCCGAGAAATTTAATACTGTTCACAGATTTATTACCTTCGTTTGAAAAATAAAGTTCAAGATACTTATTTAAAGGGGTGTTTCTAGCTCTGAAAATGACGTACTTGTTTTTGTATTTAGCTCCAGATCATTTGTCAATAGAAAAGCTCAGAGTTCCTTAAGCCAAGCGTTTGCTACTATTTCAAGATCACCCGTGTAATCCCCAGTGAAAAACACATTAGTTGCATCTGCTATAGTATAATATCTTGCGTTTGCGGTATATTGTAGATGTCATTTATAATAGTAAAAAAAGCGGAGGTCCTAAAATGAAACCTTGTGGGACACCTTTTGTAATATTTTGATATTGTGATGTATATATACCCAGCATTACATACTGTTTATGATTACTGAGATAACTTGCAATGAGGCTCTGCACATTTCCCCTTAATCCATTCTGTCTAACTATTTCAATAAATTACGGTGATTTACGGAATCGAATGCCTTTTAATTATCAAGGAATATTCCAATTGTGTAAAGCTTTTTTCGATGTTTTCAATAAGCTTTTCCCTGATTGTAAGTACAGCCAGTTCCGTAGACTTTCCCTGTACAAAACCGAATTGTTTTGGTGTATTTATTTTGAAGCGGTTTACATAATCGGTGAACCTTTTAGGAATTAATGATTCTCAAAACTTGGAAAAAGTGCTTACGACATAAATTGGCTGGTAATTGTTGAAACCATGTTTTGCCCACCCTTGTGCAATACGGTTACCCGACCAATTTTACGCTCACTGGGATATACACCGTCGTGAAACACACGATTCCATACGAGAGCCAAAGGTACTGCTATGAAGGGGGCGATTAACTTGATTGGCCACGCTTTTATACCATCTGGACCAGCAGCACTGCTAGTTTTCAATGAAAGGATAGTGTTCATGATTTCAGGCTCATCAGCTGGGGAAATAAAAATGTACTTGACAAACCAGTTTGCAGATATTTGATTTTATCAGGAGCTACTAAACACGATTTTACAGGACTTCTAGCAGAAGAGACGGAATGCTCATTCAAGCGCTTACAAAGTTCACTTCTGGAGGCAGGCTCACCATTTTTATTTAAAAAAGCTGGAAAACGTGACTCTGTTTTTATTGCCTAACTGATCACAGGCTCTCCAAAATTTATATGGTTTATCAAATTGTTCCAACTTCCCCCGGTAGTACGTATCCCTCTATCTTTTATTTTCGGCATTTACTTTATTACGAAGGGCTCGAAATTTCTTAAATTTAGTATCATCTCTATGCTTCAGGCAAAGCTGAAATAAACGATTTCTTTCTTGAATTTTGTTATAAATTCTGGCGCATATCCAAGGATTTCTCGCGTTTTTGTGTTTCCGTTAGTAATACTCCGGAAAAGCCTTACAGTATATGTCCCATATTTTACAATTGAACATTGTGAAGCATACGCTCGAAATCTCCTGCTTCAATACATCGGACCACTCTGCTTGTCTAACATGTTCCAGAACCGTTTCTACAGTAGTATCATTTCTTTCTCAGCCCCGCCATATTTGGAAGCACTCGGACATTTTGTTGACAACTTCAAGGACAGGCTTTAGACCTAAATTTTTTAACACCACAGCTGTTTACGCCCACACACATGCATCCGGTGTAATGAGAAAACCCCAAGCGCGCGTGATCGCGTGCCTGGCGGTGACCCCAAGGCGTCCCTGGCGCGAGGCGCCGGGTACGACCTTTACGCAGCGGCTTTAGCAAAAACTACTGAGCACACGTGAGAGCGTCCCTCGCGGCAACCACCCGGAATCGTTTAAACTTGTGCGTGGGCTTACGCCTCATAAAACGCTCCCACCTACGTCGTCATCGTCCTGTAGCTACCGGTGCTCAAGAGTAAGGCCACGACGAAGACGATGACGGTGAATCTGTCATGACAGCCCTTCGCAGTCAGGGATGCTGTGAATCAGTACTTCGTGGCTGTACTTGCGGAGAAGAGCACGCGTATTCCGAGTGCACTGGTAATATGAAATGTTGCCTTTGTGGCGAGGATCACCCGGCGGACTCAATTAGAGGCACCGCTCGTGCGCAGAAGAAGACCATATTAAATGTCATTGAAACGCACCGGTGATCGCACGGATTAGCTATAGCTACTGTCAAGGAACGGACCGCTACATAACATGTGCTACGTCCAAACAGACCCCTCTCACGGGGACAGCTTTGAAAAGTATGATGGACGCAGCAGCAGAGAAGGCAGTTGTGAAACATGTGGAGCCGCTGGTTCTTACTATTTCTCAGTGCCTTGCCCAGATGCCGTGACTCGCAGCTAAGATTTCGGAGTTTATCGGGGCGTCGGCACTTCTCTGTGCTTCCCATTGAACTCAGAATCCGGAAATCTTCGCAGGCAATGCTCTCCCGTCAGTTGGTTCTCCATCATCAGCTCCCGGTAAGAGGTACATGCTTCTACATCCAGGTCCTCCATGACAACCACTGAAGTGCCTTTTGAATCTGGTACTAATGTCGCTGCTTCCACCTCTCCAAGTAGGTACGCCTTTCCTGAGGATAGCTCTGAGGATAGCTCTTATGAGATGAAAACCAGTATTCCTTCGTCTCAATTCGGAAACGATCTTCCGCAGATGTGAAATCAAACAAGGGACCTAGAGTGTAAACAAAAAAGGCATGCCTTGATTTCCTCATTCTGGAGACATTGTACAACAGGGAATCGATTTTGCACAGCTTGATTCGCCATAGCTCGGATCCGGGTTTTGCCGCTTAATTGTTGCTGTGTGCTTTGGGCTTCTCCTTACCTCTTGTGTCAAGTATCTAAGCTCTTCGCATGATATTATTCTGCTCCAGGAAAGATAGCTATCTGCCTCTCAATCTTTCGCCGTCCCTAACTTTCGCTCTTTCTGCTTGAACCAGCTGGGTGCAGGCGGAGGCTTGCTTACTTTAGCTTCCACCACATTCTGAAACCGGCCATCCATTTCTTCTACCTTGTCATGAAGGGCATCAGAAATTGAAGGGCATCAGAATGTCTTGCTAATGCTACTCCCTTCTCAATAATTATTGCATACGTCCCATCTGGTGTAACACCGACGAAACCATTAGATGCTGCTCTCGTGTCATGTAAACCCCACAGAGTCTAAGCAGGCGATTTTAACTCTCACCTGGCATCCTGGGGCTTCCGCACGGATGCATGCGGTAGGCGGCTATGGTTATGTATTGGAGATTACAACCTTTCCTGGCATAACTCCGGAGCGACAACTTGTGAAATGGTCCAGTCCGGCTCAGTTATGGACTTGACTGTTTTAAATGCAGAGCACTTCAGTAACTCACGATGTTACCCGCGTTGACGTCCGTAGTCGTAGTCCGCACCCCTCCCCCTACACTATATATAAAAAATACTATCCGGCGCCTGGTTTTGATCCCTCGACCCTGCGGGCGGAACGCAATGTACATGGTGCTCTACCCACTGCGCCACAAAGCCGACACAGAATGGGAGGCTACGAACGCGCCTTATATCCTTGATTCATTCAAACTACGTCAAGAAGCGGCTGATTACAACACATTCAACTACCACCAACTCCCCACCAAACACTAAACGTTAACGCAATACACCCACCCCCTATGCGACGCATTTACTCGAGTGCCCCTCGCGGGAAGATGGGCCCAAATTTTTTTACGCCAGGTGTTCTCAGAGTGGGGAACACTTTGTGATAATACCAATGGCGATCACGTTCAAGTGTCTTTCAAAATATTATGCCCCGTGTGAAATCGGAATCGCAAAGTCCAACCATTCACTTTGGTAAATAACTACCCAGTGCTCGTTCTGCAATGACCCAAGACCATATGACTACGAAGCTTTTAAATGGCATTACCGATGTAACAGAACCTTCGAAATTCAGTCTCGTCGGGTTGGGATGACCCTTGCAGTGTCTGGCCCAATGATGAGTGCACGCGACAGTTCAGACGCGAACAATCCCGCCATCTCCACGAAGTGAATGATGATGAAAGGGGGCGAAGCTAAAATGCTTCTCGGAAAAACCGTGAAACATTCGCCCACACATCATATAAAGACTCGACACGTCAAGGTTTCCACCGCTCCGTTGAAAAGCCCGTCGACGGCGTCGATGATTGTGATGATTATGTAGGGCTTGTTTGGAATGATGAGAATCTCCATGGGTAAGTTGGCGAATTCGGTTTGTGACATTCAAGCCACCTTGGCCGTCGGCTTCTGCAGAGCGTCTTGTGTCGGGTACCCCGCTACGTGTCTTCAGCTCGCAGGCGACGAACGACAACCTCTTCTTCTTCCTCTCCTCCTTGTTGAGTAGCAACGAACTCATTGAAGGTTTTGACCTCTTCGGCCAATCTTTGGTTGGCATATCCCTAGGGGGATCCTGCCACAATCATCATTATTGCGCCCTGTACGGCAGCAATGAGGGACGGGACAGGGCCCGAGCAAGAGTCTTGAGCTCGCAGGCGACGAACGGCAACCTTTTCTTCTTCCTCTCCTCCTTGTTGGGTAGCGACGAACGCGTTAAATGCTATAACCTCTTCAGCCAATCTTTGGCTGTACAATCCCTAAGGGGATCCTGCCACAATCATCATCATTGTGCCGTGTACAATGTGCCATGTACGGCCGGGGCAGGGCCTAAGCAGGAGGAGCTTCGCCCCTAAAATGCTGCGCGCAAGAGGTTTCTTCGCAACCAGTGCCCCAATAACTGAAGCAGTTGAAACTCCTTCGGCAAATTTTCAAAGGAACTGTTGGTAAGGCCAGGGAGGAATTTAAATCGCAACGGTTTTTTCCTGTTAGACCCAGGTAAAACACACGCTGTTTAAATTGTTACGTAGTTTGAACGTAGCTCCTCCCTATCAGAACGTTGGTTCGGTTATCACTTCCACGCGTGAAACCCAAGATTTTCTCGATTTTATCAACTGGATCGCGCAGGTATCGCTAATGCGTTTTACATTGGCGTTGCCACGTATCCTTACAGGATATGTAGAGGACAATTTCGAAGAAGTCACTCTGAAAGAGTTCGATGAAGGATTTTGTCGATCCCCCGACACGGCTCAAGGTCCTGATGACATTACTGCACGTATGCTGAAACTTCTGTTCAGCGAGTCCCCCGCCTCCATTTTACATGTGGTTAACCACTCCTTACGTCATTCCTGGATCACACCTGAGTGGCGGCTGGCAAATATTGTTCTCCTTCTTAAAAACGAGGTTGGGGATTCGCTATATACAATAGTAGATCTGTTTCCTCACTTCCAGTGTGGAAAAAAGTGGTAGAAAGAATTGTACTGAGTAGAATTGAAAATATCTTCTAATGCAAATTAATCTTGAGCCCTAAACAGATAGGTTCAAGGCAGGGTTGCTAAATATGGCCTGCTTACATTCATTTGCAGAGCCGCATTGAATTAACACTCACACGAAAAGAAGTTGCCGAGCTAGCTTCTTTTGAAGTCACCAGAGCTTACGAGAGCATTGAGTATACCGAGTTTTTTAACGCCCTTAATCATTTTCTTTTTCCAAAGCACATCATCTCATAGATCAGTAATTTTCTGCCTAGTGGAAAATTCTTTTGAACTCAGCAGGTCCTGTGCTCTCGGGGATACAATAAAACATCATGTGTTCGCCAGGCCTTTGTTTTGTCTTCCGGGTTTTTTGACATTTTGATGCGCTCCATTCCCATAAATTCAGACGTGTAAATGTACGCTGGCAATAAAGATATGGCTTTCTCGCGTCAGCCAAGAACGAACATACACGTGTTGTACCTACATCTGCCGATTTATGTTTGCCCATCAGAAACTCTTGGCTGGATGGCCTCGACTTTACCGTAAATACACACGAACGTGTTCTCCTTGTTTGCCGGCGTGGGGCCTAGTCTTCATTTCTTTCAGCTACCGCCAACAGACCGTTTCCAAGTCGATTCCTTAAAATACCTGGGAATAGTTTGTAACACGAAAAGAAAGAGGTGGTCCTACAGGTGGGGAGCAGGAAGTGGAAGAAGAAGACGAGGATGTGAAAGGACGAACGTTCAGAGCTTGAGCACCTCCGGCACTCATGGAAGTAGCGGATTACTGAATGACGAAAATGTCAAGTTAGCCTATGTTTCGCTGGGGTGTACCAAATTTAAATTATTATTTGCACCGCTGTGATCTGTCCCCCTCACCCCTTTGTGCATTTTCTAATGAATTAGAGACAATACTACATTTTTTTCTCTTCTGCCTGTGGTTCACCGCCATACAAAAAAGATATCTGTAAAACACTTTTATTCATTTGGCCCACCCAATCTCTGTTCCTCTATTATTATCATTCGGGGCAAAAGTCCTGGGTTTCTGCCGCGGGGATCTTTGCGGCACTTCACATTAATTCATTTCGGAATCTCGCCGTCCATCGTGCTAGCCACTAGATCAAGTTGGAGGGCTATTCTATAAAACACGTCAGTGCTTGTACTGTGTCGTCCAGCTCACTGCCTCTAAATCCCTACTGTATCTTCTTCAATTAGATAATCAACAGATAGCAAGATTACGCGGTGTCCGTTGGCATCAGCTGACTTCGACGGAGCTTCCTTCTGATGTTAGGGATTTCGGATGGTCGCGTGGATAGCAAGTTCTTTCGACATGTGACCGTCTGGCGAGATTCGGCATTGTGCGTTCCTCACGGTGCCCGCACTGCGGGCACACTGAAACATTGCAACATGCCTTGTTTCAGTGTCGTGTAGGGGTAACGTTTTGGACTGTGCTAAGCAGGTTGTTTGGTGATACACTTAGAATGAGCACACGTTCAAATGACACGTTGGTGAACTTCCTGATGTGTGCTGGGGCTTTTGTATTGTGGCGAAATCGTAATGCAGCGTGTCTTCGCACCCGACCGCAACGGGCGATGTTTCCACTGCTGGGGCGTGTGCGGTCAATCCTTATGAGTCACTTGGAAAATGAGTTGGCAGTTCTAGACGAAGAAACCTTCCTGTTACGCTGGTCCACGCGCTTCATAGTGGCCAGGAACAACATCCTGAGCATCCCTGTTGTGCCGTATTGACTTTCAACGAATTTATGAACTCTTTCTGTGAACGCATGTTAACGTTTTATGGATTGATTTCGGTGTAGCTTGTTTTACCCCTATAGACATTTGTCGTGCAAAGTGTTGACTGCCAGGAGTACTTGGAAGCTGATTGGATTTTGTTTTTCTGTTTTTCGGGCAGCGCTGTTACCACTAGTCTCTGCGTGCTGATATGTGGTTTTATAATAAATTCTCTTCTCATTTCTTTACGTACTTTTTCCGGCTGCCCTTCTATCTATCCTTTCCTCATTCATCAGTGTTGTTTTATACTTGGCTTGTCCTCTCTGCTGCCACACCTTATTTTCTTGAAGTACACTTATTATCTTTTTGTGCCCGTTTATATTGCTGCAAACAATCCATTGGGTTTATTTATGTGTTGTTTTTGCCGACCGGCTACGCCGGGCTCTGTGATCTCTGTTATCTGTGTGCCAAGGGAAGCGCGTGATCCATTCTTTATTTCTACGCCGCACGTGTTCCCTCTTTTCATAGGGAGAGCGCTTCGAACTAACGTCAACAGCCCAGAATAATATTTTTTGATCTATAGTCTTCTGGATGTACTTCGACTGTTCGAGAAACACTCGCGCCCAAAGGTAAATGTGGTCGGAGTAGACGCCGCGGCATTGTAATCCTCAACGCTCGCGTCCGGACGTCATTTTTGTTTACTTTTGCTCCGCTGCCTGTGTATTCTTTGCGTTGTTTGGGAAGGACAAGTTCGCCCCAAAAAACTTGTTTTCCTTGAAAACTACTGCGTCGTCTTTGGCATCCGGACAATATACACGTCTTCCCTAACCGAGTGCTTTGTGCATTCACTATATATTTTTTAAACACTAGTACAGTTTTTTTGTCTCAGCAATAATTTGCTAGCCAATTCCCCTGAGTGAGTATGGGCCATTCTTTTAGCACCAACCAACCAACCGGACTGTGTTGTCTTCTTCGTGGACTGGACACAATAACGGGGAACATGACATTTGGCGCAGCCTGACAATTCCACACAATTTGGGTGTTGTTCAAGCCGACCTAGCATGAAGATGGTCGTGTGGTGACCAACGGTTACCAAGAGGACGGGGATGATGCAACCGTGATCCTCACATAAAAGTCAGCACACCTGACTTCAGATATTTCCTCGCCACAAACGATAGACGAGTTAGCGTTGAAGAGCAACACTAAGGTGAACATGCGCGCAGCTGATTTTCAGTGTAGGGTGTTTAAGCCAAGGGAATTATTGAACGCAAATTGCCTAATTAAATCAGAATACAATTTGCTGTATGCAGCAATGTGTATCTGTGGGCGATTAGAAAACGATTTAGTGGACACATGAGCATCAGTGAGCATCATGAGTACAGGACTTGCCAGTTGACATACTTCCTGGTAAAGTTTTCCAGGTATATGACTACGATGGGACTGCTAGGGTGCTCGATAAGTCGACGGGCATCGAAGTCGATTACCAGGGAAGTAAACTGCGCATAGAAGCACTACGAACCGACGACGCCAAGTTTATTTCATCCTAGCTCGTCCTGACACGAAAAGATTGCGGCTCAATTTTTCTTGGAAGGATGATGTGCTCGTTGACCATCCCCCTGTCACCATATGTACGCAGACAAAGCCACCCATCAGGCTGGTCAAGGATATCGAGAACGTCTGTTCACAATATCACGAATTCTTGTGTGGAGGCACATATCCACCAGCCGCAGCAGTCACGGGAGTGCCGTTTTAAGTGCGTGATGGTAATTCTGCACGAAAAAAGCCGTATGGCATGTCCTAAGAAAAAAAGAAGTGGTTAAAAGTCTTACGGCAAAGTCTTCGGAAGTTTCTTCTGAACCGACCATGAGTATCGACATTGTCGTCACCTATCACGACAGTTTTCAAGGGCGATGGTTCAGATAGGCCGTGCATTGACTAAAGGCGTGTGAATAGCCAGACTGACCTGTTCCCGTAGCCAATGCCAAGAATAGACGACATTATCAACAAAACAAGTGGTTGCACATGGTTCTCTCGAGTCGATCTGTGCGAATGGTATAAGGACACCTTTTAAGGAGGGATACACGCACTTCAGTGCATTCGTGGCCCTTTTTGGTAGATAATAGTACAACAGACTCCCCTTCGGATGGGTGAATTCTGTAGCATGATTTCAGAAAATGAGGGATGCCATCCTAGAAAACTTTACTGGATAATCATATGTGTATACCATACCATAAAACGATATCCTAATGTATTCAATGAGCAGAAATGAGTATATATCGCGACAACTCACAGGTGTTAGGCGCTTTTAGTGAAGCTGAACTGAAGAATGATTTTAAGAAGAGTGATTGTTCTTAAAAAAAGCTGCGGTTTTCTGGGAAGAGTCTTTGATGGCAAGAGAAAAAAGCACGAGAGGGAATTCGTGAAGCGAATTTCGCAGCTACGCAAGCCTCACGACGTGCATTCTCTACGCGTCTTCCTAGTCCTCGCCGGCCATTACAGGGAACTCATCAAGGATTATGCCACTAATTCGGTGTGCCTCACCGCCTTGACGCAAAGAGATGTTCCCTTTGAACGGACCAACAAATGCAACAACGCATATCAGGAGCTTGCGAAAATAATATCGTCGGATCCTACGTTGACGCTCCCAGATTTCACAAAACCGTTTCAACTGAATACAGATGCATCGCATTACGGAACCGGGGTGATTTTTTTATAAGAGGTGGAATGGAATCACCGAAAAGACAGCTCAAGGCCATTGGTTATAATTTTTGCATATTTACCAAGGCAGAGAATAATTATTCTACGACCTAAAAACGACGTTACTTCCGAACCTACCTTGAAGGCCAACGCTTCAGATTGTTCACAGACCATCAAGCCTCGACATATATACTGAATTTGTCGCTTCCAAAAGGTCAGCTGGCCAGGTGGATTAGTGAGCTGTAGCAGTTCACATTTGACGTTGCTCACAGACCATGTGACAACCTACCGGACGCAGATGTCATGTCACGACTCCACATAACTGCCCCATGTGATGATCACCGCGTGAGCGCACTCTTACTGGAAGGCACACAGGCAATGGCGCATAAAGATGTTCGCTCACAGGTACTGAAGACTAGTGTGCCAAACATATTGGCTTTTTACCTCATTTTGGCGGACATGACGGCGTCTGGTGCACATACTGGAAAATCAAGCAACGATTTCATTGAAAGAACGTAAAGCAAGACATCTCTGAATACGGGCGGAGCCATCACCAGGGTCAAATCTGCAAGGCCAAGTTCCAGCCTTGAAGTAGTGCCATGGTCATCGCAGAACAATCCAAAAAACCATTCCCAACGATACACCTTGACTTCACGCAACTCAGAAAAAAGGTAAGCGAAGAAGCAGCACGCAAGCGTTCCTACTGGCAATTGATCAGCGCACGCGAATGGTCGCGTGTAAAGCCGGAAAGGGAGATGCAAGGAGCGTCATTTTCTCGTGAACCGGGATATCTTTAAAGAAACTAAAATAATTGTGGCCGAGAACGATCAAGCTTTTCGGAGCGAGCAGTTGAAGAATTGCGCTCTCCAGCGCAATGTGAAACTGTGTTTCATTGCGCCGTACCACCTTGAAGCCACCTGGTTAGCTGAAAGAGCTATACGTGACTTCAAGCAGTTCATTTCTCTCTATTCGGACTTCAAACAGGGCTGGAAGTTCGATCTCGAAGCCGCTGTTGCACACCACAACCACTCCCACACGGAAGCTTTAAGATGCAGTCCATACTTTGCATATCATGGAAAATCTGAGTGGCTGTATGCTGATCGCCTCCTGGGAATTAAACAATTAGTACTCCGTGAACAGGAAATGTGTAAAGAAGAAAAAAAAGGTACCGGATCGGAATGAAGAAGCAGTACGGCTGTCTTCAACGAGCCACGTTCCTGAACTTGACGTTGGGGATTATGTCCTTGATCGTAAACACATACTGGGTTGAAAGGTCCCTTTTTCAGGGCCCAACATGTTTCCGAAGACTGGTCTCAGATAAGGAATTTTTAAATGCGTATGTTATAATAGACCTAAAAACAGTGTGGAAGCTGCGTCTCTGTACAACATAGTGCCGTAGCAAACCAACTAGTGTTGACGACAGAGAGGCGGCCTGTGTAACAGGAAGATGTCGACAGAGAGGTGGGCAGCAGAAAGAAGAGGCGGATATGAAAGGAAGATAACCTGACTGTTTTTTTCGTGAACTCGACCCGGTATAGGGGACCGTTACATATTATACGAGTACGATCTAAGTTGGCGCCCATACATTGATTATGTTACTAACAAAGGAGCGCCGTCTGTCTTGGTTTTGACAATGCTAATACATAAAAGATTTGGTATGCACCGTAACAATTTTTAATGATCTGCGGAGAGTACGTCCAGCCAATCGTATATTTTATATATCTGCTCTTTCTACGCAGTCCTTTGTACAAACTTCAGCCGCTGGTAATGCTGGAAGAGCAATACCGGTGATTATGCCTGGGGCGTCTCCAATATGTGCCAATCAATATTGTGCACATGGAAGCATGAATTCCCCCACCAGTCTCTCACATGTATGCGCTCAGCGTTGATGCATTCATAAGACTAATGGCATCGCCCATATCCAGACTTCAAATTGCTTTCGTAAAGTGGCCTTCATTGTTTTTCAACCAACCCCGATTCAAACGCTCGCAGGGTATATTTGTACAGTCCTTACTAGACCTGTTACATGTGGTCATTTTGTTTGCCCCTGTTCCTGGTCATTCAGTCTCATCTTTAGATGTAGCTTTCAATGAACGTTTTTCACACGCGCTAAATTACTCCCATCGAATGTCTTATCAGGCCTTGGTCAGGGTCCTTTACCAGTTTCTCCCCCCATGTCATCATTGCAACCGACGCCTCTGTCAGGAATCTCATAGCAGGAGTGGGCATTTTCTCCCATTGTTTAGATTCAGCCTTTTCTCTCTGATTGCCGTATGTCACTACTACTTTTTATGCAGAATATTTATCAATAGTCGTGACCCTTAGAAGGCTAGATTCTGCTACAGAACGTGCAATAGTGCTTACAGATTCTCTTTCTCTTTGCATTGCTCTATCGCGCCAATAACGTCTCCCCTACGTCGAGCTCTTGGAGGTTTGCTAACCCCGTTTTCACAAACACTTTGCTTGGTGTGGATGCCAGGACATGAAGGCATCTGGCTCAACGAATGGGCTGCCACATTGGCGGGCATTGCATTGAATGGCCTGGTGGTGGATGTTCTAGCGCCCATGAATTTTGACCCGACTTCGACGATTAGGCCTGCTACAAAGCTTAGCTGAATCTATGTACACCAGATTAGGCCTCGAGCACCTCCAGAGCTCATGGAAGTGCCGGAGTAGTCATTCACGGGCCCGTGAAGTTACCCTCACCAGCTTTCGCTGTGGTGTATCAAGTTTAAAGTATTACTTGCAGCGCTGCTATTTGGACCTTTCACCACTCGGCGCGTTTCGTAACTAAGTAAAAACAACAGAACATTTTTCCTCTCCTGTCGATTGTACTCATCTATCCGAAAGAGATACTTGGGAAACAGGCTTAATCAACTCGCCCGCCCACTGTCTGTTTCTCTAATCTTATCATTTGGGGCAAAGGTGCTGCGTTTTAGCCGCGGAGGTCATTGCGCCGTAGACGTATTTATTTCCGAATCCGGCCATCTCCAGTGCTACCCCCAGATGGCGATGTCGGGCTTTCCTCGAAAAGATCGCAGTGTCTATATTCCTTACTATGATTGACTCCTCACGCACTGCCTCTCCTTCAGCTCCTCCTCTTCTCGTATACCTTGGTATACTTTCCATGGTTTTTCTCTTCTTTACTGTTTCTTCTTTTTATTTTACGTTGTTTTCGACATTTTGTGGTGCTAAATCCTATATTAGGGCAATTTATTTTTTCGGTTTAAATCACCTACCTAACTGCCTACTTTAAACGCATTCGTTGAATGCAGTTCTTTATTTCCCGAGCGTATGGTTTCTCTCAGTGAGCGCCCCTTTCCTGCCAATCCCCGTGAGTGGGTATGAGCATGCTTTCTGGAACAACCACCATCACAATCCACACGTGGCGACGACCACCGGACCAGATAACGAAGAAATGGGGGTCTAGCAAAGCGGGGACGCGCCAAAAAAGGATTTATCCTACGCCGCTGTGTCGTCAGAAGCTGATGCCGAATGGGATGACCACGGTTGCTACTGAATAAAACAGTGTGCATACTTTAATGACATTTGCTTTGTGTGCCATCCAAAACGGCTTTGCACTGGTGTGGTCATGCTGCTCCCTCTCTCTTAAGGTACGGTGTCAGTGAGGTCAGAAGCTAGGTCGGTACCCCCCCCCCCTTCTGGAATCTCGCCATCCTTGCACTAGGAGTGCAAGCTGTGCTGAGATTTTCAATGATTTTGAAGTACAGATTGGCGAATTGGTTAGCAGCATATAGGGCATGATTTCTGTGGTAGTTTCTACATTTTGATTTTATTTATACATTGTTTTAGCTTTCCCATAGATTTGCGAAATTAGCTTTCTAACTAGGGCACATTGGCTCAACTGCGATAACGATGCATTCAACAGATTGGAACCCTATACACTAAACTGTGTTACACCTTGGGCCGAAAAGAGTTTAAAATCGTGACTCATTGCGCACTATATTCAAAGGTGTTTTGTCAAAAAAGGGTGTAAGGGTTAAAAAATGCTGTTTTGTAGAACTCCGTAAAAAGTATGTAAGGTTGCATAATAACCTTAAAATTATGTCGGCAGCACAACCACGCATGGCAATATGGGACCCCCTGAGCGCGCAGAATGACATACAGACACATTCAACCCGCACAAGTCATACCTGGACCTCAAATTACACTTGGACCTCAAAGAAAATGATTAACAGTGAAAGGATAATTACGCACAGGAATATTGTATACGCACGTAAATCGCGTCATTGTTCACGGCCAGCCTGGAACCCTGCGAACACAATTTGCTTACCAGGCCACAGTTCTCCAGACGGATGTATGGCATGCACCGGACCGCACTCCACTGTGTTCTCACTGCGAAGAGGCTGGCCATTTTTACAGGGTGTGTCCTTATGGCCGTTCCAGCCATAGCGGTTTCATCATGATGCTTGCTGCCCCACAAACGGTGAGCGTCCCACAGCAATTCGAGAGTACCTCCCCAGACAGCACTCTTCCCCTGTGTCAAACCGCCAGGACTTCGGACCAGTGTGGTCGTTCCTTTACCGGTCTCCAAGCCCTCATGGCCTATCCAGCTCATCTGGGCGTCGCTCGCCTACCCCGCGACGGGAGAACTGAGATCAGCGACCTCTGTAGGTGGGTTTAGGTGGGTTCGCTGAGCGGGCTTCCAGTTAAGAAGCTCCAACCTGCTACTCGGACTACTCAATCATTAGCAGCAACCTAACGCAGGAGCTCAAGAATTTCCTGACGCACTGTAGAAGGCCTCAAGTTCGTACGGGTGGGTCTGACCTGATTGCTCCAACAGGCTACTGCACAGCTAGTGTTTGTATCCGGGTCTGCAACTACGTTGGCTATTTCCTTGTACTTACAGAATGTTAAAGGGATGCTATACTGGGTATGGACTTCCTTCGAGCGAACGAAGCGGTTATCGATCTGCAGTCCTCCACATTGACGTTCTCGACAAGAGGCGCCATCGCCACGAATGGCACTGCAGAAGCTGAAGTGGGTGCCCAGCGGGTGGTAGGTGATGTCACTGCACAATTGCAAACCAGCGTCCCGGTCTACGTAACGGGAGACGCAAGTGAAAACTGTGAGTGGCTAACCGATGGAAACACCAATTTGCTGTTGGAGAGATAAATGTGTGTAGCAAAAGGCCTTGTACACCTGCGTGATGGTTGCGCACACGTCCTTCGCACAAATTTCGGAAACGACGTTCAACACATTGGGAAAAGAATTGCCATTGCTTCCCTATATGAGCACGATCAGGTCGTATATCTGTGCGCCATGGGAACAGAAGGACCTGAAGCTTCGGATCCCAAGGACGTTTTTGAGTTAGCGCACAACATGTCACGATTCACCGTCCAATCAGAAGCAGCAGTTGACAGACCTCTTGGCAAACTTCTGCGATTGTTTCCCCACGTCATCAAAGGTCCGACAAACACCCATCACGAAACATCGCATCATCATGGAAGGAACCACAAAGCCCGCGCACTAGCATTGATATCGCGTGCCCTACAAAGAATGAGGAGCCATCCGAAGCCAAGTAAGGGAAATGCGTCAAGACGACACAATTCAACCGTCGAAAAGTCTGTGGGCATCCCTGTGGTACAGGTAGAAAAGGACAATACCCTGCGCTTCTGTATGAATTACAGAGAGCTAAACAGTGTGACAAAACGAGACATCTACCCTCTTCCGCGCATAGACGACGCGCTTGATCGGTGGCGCTACGCAAGATGCCTCTCGTCATTAGACCTCATAGGCAAATACTGGAAGACTGAGGTAGATGAGGGAGACCGGGAGAAAACGCCGTTCGTCCTATCTGACAGACTCTATGAATTTAAAGTGCTCCTTTCGGCCTTGACTCAGCACCCGTGACATTTCAGAGAATGATGGATGTTGAATCTCCAGATGGTATCATGAGGGCAGCCTGTGGGAGTAAAATGATGATCCCCGCTAAGCGCAGCCATGGCCAAAGTCTTCCTTGCGTCGTTCTTCTGTAACATATTGGTTGCGAGAGCCGGGACAATGAACACGTGGGGCGAAGGAGGCCACTGATGTCACCTCCAGCTTGAGATTCGTAGAACACCCCAACTTTGATGGCTGTTTACGCTTCCTAGCCCCTCCCTGAGCCGGAGACCAGCCGGCTGGACCTGACCGCTGTGTGACGACCGACCGAATGCGTGCGATTGATAAGCTGCGCCGGCAGCAACGTATCGTTAATGACGCAAGTAATACACTGCTAAAGGCAGCAACCGATCTTCTTGAAGCCGTCTCAGCGAATAATCACGACCTTCAAGAGGCCGTTGACTTCCTGGAAAGTAAGGACACTGAAATTTATGAAGTTTAGAGAAAATTATAGGGCTTCTGGAAGATGATAAGGTTGAGCGATATTACATTAACGCATTGGCTTACTGAGAACCAATAGATCGTGCCATCAACCGTCTGTGCTCCGCTGTGAACTTTCGCAAGCGCCCGGCATGGCAGCCACTACCAACGACACATCAGGCACACCAAGTCGCCGTCGTCTATTGACTTATGTGTTCAACGGCGTTCGGCCGGGAACGCATCGAAGCGACCCCGCTGAAGTACGCTCACTTACATGGACCTTGAAGGTGACATTGCCAACGATCCAGGTCCCCACATTTAAAGGAGCCATAAAGACAAAATACAAGTTGGCTTTATTAGAACGACTGCGTAGTCCCAATAACAATGATACCAATATCATCGCAAGCTTCGAAAAAATAACTGAGATATTAAAGAAAACGTTTGAAGCAGTCGCGACCCCCTAGCCAATTTTCCGCAACTTTTCTATGACGTCACGGAACCTTGTTTTTGGTATTGGCGCCCGCCTAACTGACCTGTCGCGATGACACATGACTGGACGTCTGTAATGGGGCCTCTAGGTCCATTTCACCACATCACGTGAATGCTAACGTGCAGTTAACGCATTGAAAATTATGATTTATTGTTGGCCCGTATGACGTCATCCTTGCTCATATCACGTCACTCTGGCGCAAAATTTGAAGGTTTTTAAATACTTCTTGCTTTGTTTTGTTAAAAACATCTTTTGTGGCTTTAATGGAGCTGAGTGAGATACTGAATTCTAGTTTTTCTAGTTGTATCCTAGTTGTATTTTCTCTTCATGGCTCCTTTAAGGTTGAGCCGCGTCAACTGTAGCGGCTCGGGAGTATTTTCGAGAGAGCTACGCGCCACCACAGGGACTTGTCCGAGATGGATCTGACAGATACGCGGTCATCCACGTCTATCACGCCGAGAAAATGAAGGCAGAGCGCACATCGCGTTGTGCACATGACGACGTGCAGAACGTCGACTGGGGATAGCGTGAGGCCAGCAGGTCCGTCGGAGTACAACTGCTCTATGATGGTAATGCAACAACCAGTTTTGTTTAACGCGACGCGGGACGCGGAGAAGAGGTTATTGCTTTAAACACAACACGAGAAGATAGTCAAGTATAATTTGTCCAAAAACGTCTTGCAGGTAGCCGTTCAGGAACAAGCCATTCGTCGCAATGCAGGATTCAAAATTCCAAAATGCCAAAAATTTTCATCGGAAAGACATGCAGGTGGGAGCGACCACCGCGTTAGCTTTGATTGTCCCAGAGAAATCTAAGCGTGAAAAACACGAGGCCACGCATGCCGCAGACAAGGACGACTTAGTGGATCCTTTTCATGTAGACAACGAAACACTTGAATTTAAAGACGTGAACAAAAGGATAGAGCCACCACGGTGTGATTTTGAGTTCTAGTACATCCTTGTTTCTGACTTCATTAAGAGTGAATCGTTATCTGAGCTTCATAAAGGCCGACTAGCACTAAACGTAGTACTCCTGGAGGTATCACCGAAACACAGACATGAGTGCTTCCGTATTCCTGGAGCTAGAAATTCGGCACCACTCGTGCTTACTTCTCTGAAACGCGAGGAAACACAGAGGACTGGTCGAGAACCACAAGAACCACTTAGTCAGCCGTCAACGGGCACGAAAACGAGCTCGTCAAGAGAAGAAACTACCGAAAGATTCATCCGAAAAAGTTACAAGATTTTTCTAAGACCACGGCACGCTGGTCTTGTCACGACCTACTGCACCACCAAGACAGTGAGAGCTTGCCGACAACGCCTTTTGGGAAATGGCTGCAAGTCCATGGAATACCAAACCAATCAAAAGGATGGGTGCAGAGTTTTGATGACGTCCACCTCGCTTTGGTGACGCCAGGCTGTGCTCAAAGCTGTACGATGGCGCATGCACCGCAGAAGACAAAAGAGGACAGCATCCGCCGACAGTTCTTTCAGGATTGACCTTACGGAACGGAAGCCAACCTTTTATGATTGTGGGCTTATTCATCCTCGCAGCGATTTTCTCGCGGGCGGGAGGGACATGCCACCAGCCCTTGAAACGGTAAAACGGAATATCACAGTGACGTCATCTAGTGACTTTTATTAAATACAGCAGGCTGTCTTTTGACAACGTCTGGCTCTTCTCGCAAGACGCCTGAGCGGAGGCCATGGGTCGCCAAGAAAAGCTGCGCTGTCGCGAGGCTCATGAAGAAAAGGGACCCGCACGGTTCCAACCGACGGGTAAACCAACTGCGTTCTAGGCTGGTCCATAAATCAGCGTAAATGAGTTCGAAACGAACCAGGAGTGGTGCATCAGCTCGCAACAGAACGAGGAGTTCAATGTGCCACTCAACGGGGCTCTTTGCGCAAGCATCTTCCACAAGGAACGTGTTACAAGACGCAGAAAGGGATCGTTTTGCGCTGCAACGCTTGTGCCAGAACCTTGAAGGACGCTGCTTGTACCCCTTAATAGCAGACGTGAACGTAGCGCGCGCGGGAGTGTGTTGAATCTCCCGATGGGTATGTGTCAGTAAACATCAGCATCTTCATGTAGATAGCCCTTGCGCGTAAAGTGATGATCTCTGCTAAGGGCAGCCATGGCCGAGGTCTGCCTTGAGTCGTTCTTCCGTATGAATTTAAAGTGCTCCCTTCCGGCCATTACTCAGCACCCGTGACATTCCACCGGATGATGGATACTGCCTTAGCAGGGTTAAAATGGCAGTCATGTCTGATGAACCTCGGCAATGTCGTTGTTTTCTACGCATCCTTCGAACAGCTACATAGAGTGCGGCGGGTCTTCTAGACTATTAGCTTCGGCTGGTTTAACTATAATGCCAGGAAAGTGCCACTTTGGGTACAAACAGCTGCGTTTTCTTGGGCCCGTTATCAGCGCCGGAGTGTCCCCACACCCTGAGATGAAGGCAGCTGTCGCAGGCTTCCCGAAATCAGCTGACAAAAAAAGGTGTTCGGCATTTCCTCAGGCTCTCTGCTTATTACAGGTGCTTTGTGGAGAAGTTTTCGGACATCGCAGAACATTTGACACGGATGACACAAGACGATGAACCATTTGTGTGGTAAGAGGAGCAAGAAGTCGGTTTCAATGACCTGAGAAACCGGGTACAAACAGCTCCGGTTCTTGTTAGTTTTGATGAACATGCGGCCGAAGTCAACGCAGTGCGAGATATGTTTGTCCCGTCACGATCTTCGCGCAGCGGCAGAACGGGGCAGAAACTGTTCTAGCGCACGCAAGTCGCACACTCTCAAAAGCAGAGGCCAATTACTCCACGACCGATAAACGTGTGCGTCGCCCCAGTCTGGGCAATCACCAAGTTCCGGCAAATTAAGCTAATTATGCTCGTCAGCGACCACCACTCGTTGTGCTTGCTGGCAGACTTAGAGGGGCATGAAGACAAAATGAAAATATGGTTCATTCAAAAGATTGCCTGGTTAGAATCATGCTGACACCACTGTTAAAGCCCTCCTGAAAGGTTCCGTATATACGGAAATATGGGAATACGGATTTCTTTCCTAGAATGACACAGAGCCGTCACAAAACAGGGAATAATTTTGAGAAACACACGTGGATATAATAGTGCATACTTATCCAATAATTTGACACCGATTTTATATCTGTAAGTTTACTAGAACCGCCAAATCATTGTCCGTATGAATTTCGTATATACGGAGTATACGGAAAACATACCGAGCGTCATTTTTCTTAATATTGTAGATAAAAACACGAAACCAGTGCCAAACGTTTTATTGCGCGAAATTATGTTATTCCCCCGTTTATTAAGCTAACATGTCCTTTAGGTGTTCTTGGGAGCGTCATACTCCGTATGAACTCCGTATTCCAATAATTCCGTATATACGGAACGTTTCAGTAGGGAGTAAACTACGTTCAAATGAGCTGTACAATTAGGGAAAAAGGGAATCGTCCTAGCTCATTTCCCGTCCACTAGCTCGTTTCCCGGGACAGAACCTATGATGTCACACTAGCCAGCTCTGCGATTGGCGGAGGCCGCGAAAGGCAAACGCAAATTAGGCCGAACAGATAAGCCTGCCGAAAGATCTATTTCCGCATAAATATAGGGCACATTCTTTTTATATCAGTAGGAAGAAGGAATGGTTGGAAAAGCAGTAAAAGTTACGAAAGCGCACGTAAACACAGAAGTGCTCCGTTTAGATTCACAGCACTGCGGGGCTTTGGGGTTGTCTGAGGGGGACTGGTTGGTGTACGCGAGCGACGGTGTTTTACGTCACCATATTTGTCAAGCTAGCACCATGGTTCACAAAACAATCTTTTTCTCCATGAACAAAAAGAAGTGAGGTTTAAATACGAACACAAACAAACCGACGACAGAAAACGGCTTGCCGCAGCGCGGTGGCGCCATGCAGGTTGACTAAGAGTAAGCAAGAACACATCACTCCAAGTTCCACACCAAGTTTAGCTTAAAGACCCGTGCTTGTGATGTCAGTGCAAACGTCATTCAAACACACGTTTAGGCAGGAGAATCAAACTTTAAGCTTACATAATTAATTGCGCTGTGAATAAGGCATAGTTTGCTCTCGGAAAAGCGCTTGGGGCCCTATAAAACACAAAATCTCGAATAAAACAAACCTGTATTTGTCTTCATGGCCCCTTTAAAAGACCCATCTGGGAGCCCTCCCAGATGCAGCCGCCGGCTGCCGGAGTATGGCATGAAGGTCGCGTAAAGTTCGGATACATTTATAACAATGCCGATTGCTTGTCCCGAGCACCTATCGAATCACCAGGCTAAGAATTAGAACTGAATCTAGCGTTTCTTGGAGCCGTCAGCACGTTAGAAATGGCTCAACTGCAACGTGCTCACCCAAAGCTGCTACTCATTATCCAGCAACTGGAAGGTCGTGAAGTTCGTGAAATGAGCTATGGTGTTAAAATTTTATTTATCCTCATTCACCAAAACGGAGCATGAAACCGGCATGTCATGCGGCTTCCCTTGTAACACGGGTGCATATGCTGGTGCTCTTTGCATCTTGGGCTTTGAAGTGTGTCGTGATCTACACATAGCAGTATTTCAGCCATCTCCACAGCGGGAGGCATATCATCATTTTTAACCAGTTCGTCGGGAGCGTCGTTGAGCCACAGGTGAAAATGCTCATGTGCGCTTACCCTGTGCTGAAACTCTATACGCTTAATTTTCCACTGCGTGCTTGAACCGGAACGGGCTGAAACGTTTGTTCGCCAAGATTGATGTAAGCACATGAACCATATGTTCGGCATAGACCGCACACGTGGCGGGGTCGTTGGTAACTAGCGTTGCGGAATACTGTGACTGCATTTGTGCAAGGTCGATTTTTACGTCAGTCCGTCTTTTAAGCACTGTATCAACCAAAAAAGCTTAGGCAACTGAAGTTCCGACGCCGACAACGTCAGCAACGCGGTAGCTTTTTCCAATTGACGAATCACCGCGAAGAGTACTGGTTGTGGCTTATGCTAAAATTCATTGTGTTAGCCACACCATCCATAAAGTGCGTGTCGCTTTGAATTATTTCCCGAAATTTATCACCGTTTCGGATGTCTGCACGTCTTAATGATCGCGTGTCCTTACCGTTCCGAAACATTTCGTTCATATGTGCACAAACTCTCTGCCGAATGATCTTTATTGCCAGATACAACGCGTGCATCGGTATAGCCCCTCCGCGATCCTCATTTCTAATTTTACTCGAAGCCACTGTGGATGGCATTGGTTTAGCCTCGGGAGGTATGCACCTGGCATGATCAAGGTAAATTTGTGGAACGGAGAACTACTCGGCATGTGCGTCATAAAGTATTCAAAGCGGTCGTTTGCTTTCACCAGTTCCATGGTAAGCGTACTCGTCTTCGAAGACCGTAATGTGTCGGTCTACTGTTAGGGTACTCACCGGCACTCACCTACGGGGCAGAAACTTGGACGCTCACTAAGAGGGTTCAACTTAACTGTAAAACGACTCAGCGGGCAATTGAGAGAAAGACGATAGGTGTAACATTAGGGCACAAGAAGAGAGAGAAAGACAAATCTTTTCATTGAGCTAAGTGAGGTGGGGTGGTTTCTCATTTCAGGTAACCATGTGCCGTCCCGGCTCGACTGGCCCTCTCGACCAGCAGAATTTGATCTTGAGGGAGGGAGCTGGACAGCAGTACCTCTCACGGCTCAGGTGTAGGGGAAAGAAAAGGGGCTGGCAGGTATGGGATCTTGACGCACTCCCATATGTGCCGTAGAGTGCCTGGTTGAGTATTTATATGATGCGTCGAATTGTCTGGGAAATAACAGATGCATCCTGACTGGATGGGGAAACGTATTTGTCTGTATGAGTTTGAGTGTGGTTTTTGGTTCATTGAGAGCTCTTGGTGTGGTGCCGGAATTGTTCTGCTGAGCCTATAGTGTTGCGTAATTTCGTGGAATGTTGTGAGTGGCGTGGGTTCCGGTGTCTCCGCCGAGGCCTGGTGGGCGAGATCTCGGGCCGTGAGATGGGCGTGTTCGTTGCCTCTTATGAAAGAGTGGACCGGTTTCCACACAATTGCGACCTTCCTGTCCGGTGTGTTGCTTTCCAGGATGCGGAGCGTCACGCGTGACAACCATCCTGAAATGCAGCTGCGGCATGCCTCTTGTGAATCTGTGACAATGGTCGTGGTGTTTCGCTGTGTGAGGGCGAGAGTGATGACAAGTTCTTCAGTTTCTTTGGCCGTGGCTCTTGGAATGGAGTCACTGGTCAAATGATTGCACCCGTCCGTCACCACGGCCAACATGGCTCTTTTACCGTTGTTGTCGGCTGCGTCGGTGTAGTTAGTCGTCGGGACTCGGGAGTAAATCTGATTCAGTGTTTTTGCGCGGGCTTCTCTGCGACCTTGATGGTAGTTCGGGTGCATATTTATAACTATCGGGTGGACTACTATAAATTTACGCCACGATTCCGGGATCACCTTCGACTGGGGCTGGTCTCGCGGAACCTACTGAACTTTGGTCAGTACACTGCGGCCAGTGCATGTACGAGCGAGCCGTGCCCTTTGATTTGACAAGGGGCCCTCAATAAGTTCTGATACTGTATTGTGCAGCCCCATACGCAGCAACTTGTCTGTAGATGCGGTCGTGGGTAATCCAAGGGCTTGCTTTAGAGACTTGCGTATGAGCACGTCGATCTTATCCTGTTGCGTTCTACTCAGGATGACGTATGGAGTCACATAGGTTATCCATGAGAGGACGAACGCTTGGATAAGCCTGACCATGTCGCCGTCTTTCGTGCTTCTGTGTCGGTTAGTGACCCTGCGTACCATAAGCGTGAGCCGCTCGATGGTCTTGGTGAGTTGCTGAACCAATGCCGTGTTCTTGCCGTCCACCTGGATGAGCAGACCCAGAATCCTGATGGATTTTCTTGGCTTGATGTCGTGCCCATCGAGGGTGATTTGGATGTTGTCGACATTCTTATTTGTTCGGTGTCTCCTCAACCCGAGAAAATCGAACTTCTGTGGCAAGCACGACAGCCCACATCTATTTGCGTATTCATTCACAGTGTCGGCGGCGAGCTGGAGTGCGTCCTGCAACCCTCTGAGGGAATCAGGGCCCGTCCACAGGGTCACGTCCTGCGCGTACCGAGCATGGCTTAAGTTTGGTAGTCTTCTCAGCCGCTCTGAGAGATTCAGGAGCGCGATGTTGAGAGTAATGGGGAGAGGACTGGGCCATGGGGAGTCCATCTACTCCCGAGAGTGATTTGATTAGAGGTGACGCCCCCGATCTTGAGTATGATTCTGCGCTGGAAAGAAAATCAACAATGTAGTTGTAGGTCCTCTCCCCGCATCCTGTGTTAGCCAAGTTTTGAAGGATCGCCTCGTGGGTCCCGTTATCGAAGGCTCGTTTCAAGTAAAGAGCGAGGATAGCTCTCCGGGCGTGACGCGTGACAGGGACGAGGACCTTCTCCTTCAGCTAAATGAGCATGTCTTGTGTCCCGAGAATGTTTTCTGAAGCCAAACATTGTGTCCAGCGTTTGTTGTGTTGTGTCAAGGTGGTTTTGCAGCCTTTTCAGTATTATTCTTTCCATGACTTTGCCAATACAGGATGTTAGCGATATCGGTCACAGGTTCACAATGTGTGGTGATTTGCCCGGCTTCCGGATGAAGCGAACTTCAGCCATCTCCCATTGTTCCAGGAGTTTTCCTTTCATGCAGGAGGAGTTAAAGTGTCTCAGTAGGATGGAGTTAAAATGTCTCAGTAGGATGTCCATGGTGGGGTCATTTAGGTTGGCAATAAGCTTGTTTGTAATTTGGTCTGGGCCCGGGGCAGTGTTCCGCTTGTTGTCTGCTATTGCCTCTCGTAGCTCGCAGAGTTGGATCTCCTTGTCTAGCTCGGGGATAGGATTCCCTTGGCACGGAGGGGGAGAAAAGCCTCCACGTGTCTGGAGGTACTTCTTCTCCAGCTCCTTCAGAAGTTCTGCGGTGGTTTCCGAATAGGCATTGAGTGCGCGCACCAGGTCCCTGTTAGACGCTGCTTTACTTTTCAGAGGGTCGATTGAGCGCCGAATTATTTGCCATGTTTTCTTTGTGGTCAATGTGTCTTGTAGTCCATTGCAAACTTGTAACCACTTCTCTTTGCATAGTGCTGCCTGCTTGTTTATGAGGGATATGCACTTCCGGAGCTTTTTGTTGTGTCTTTTGAGCGGAGTGGGGCAGGGAACAAACCCGTGTTAAGGACGTATTGGTGGAAATTAAGAAGAGATGGACATGGGCGGGGCATGCGATGCGAAGTAAAGATAATCGCTGGTCATTAAGGTAACAGAGTGGATATCTATAGAAGGCAGGCGTTGCAGGGGGTGGCAGAAAGTTAGATAGGCAGATGAGATCAAGAAGTTTGCGGGGAGAAATTGGTCGCAGTTAGCACAGGACCGGGGTAATGCGAGAATAATGAAAGATGCCGTTGCCCTGCAGTGGGCGTAACTAGGCTGGTGAGGATAATGATGACTGCTTGGGTGGCACTCCCGTCGATTGTGTTAGACATGGTGTATATCTGAGCACTGTTCGGCTAGTTTCTGAATGTCGCAAATCCCTCAACACGGCTTGGTCGGATAGGGTTTGTATCTTAACTTCATCAAAGCTGATTCCATATTGGGGACACAGAGGAGAATCCTGGCGAACCTGTACACACGGCACGAGAATCTCACGGGAAACGTCATCTGCGGAGTAAGTGGTCTTAGCTGACATGCGACGCTTGATGTTCACAAAGACCGACCGCTGGTCATCAATGTTCGGAAGCAGTTGCTTTAACACCCCTTTCGTATCTACTGGAACATTTACGATAGGGCACTTGATTCAATAATGTCCTTTTCGCCTATTCATGAAGGCGCCTAATCAGAACGAACGGTATCCGAGGAGAAGCTAGTCTCTCCACCACGCTATTCAGCGGGGGTAAATAAGGTGGCATTGGTGGGTAACCATACACGTTGGTCACACTGTAAAGTGGAATCTCCTGTTTTCTGAGACTGTCACGATACGTACAAAGCACCCTAGCCTGGTCTAGTGTTTCCGTCCCCGAATCCGGAAATGCTAAAAGCACAGTTGCATACAAGCCTTCACTCAGTTGACTGAAATCGTGTTTATGCGGCGTCTTTCACAGACGCCGCAAACGCTCCTAAAGGGATTCTGCGTGAACAGTTGGTGAAATGACCTCGTCGCCGCACAAAATGTACTGGAGCGAATCACAAAGTCTCTCTTCCAACGCTGTGTCTCACTTGGAACATGTATAGACGACGAAGACTCAGCGGTGAGCTCGGTTTTGCGTTGACGTTGCCGTGTTTCAGCAGCTTTCTTTCTGTGTTTCTGGGGTCTTTTCACGCGCTCGTGTGGTATTCAGGCAGCGTGTTACCTCTTTTTTGCCCCACGGCGTTGTTTAGACCTCGCCGGCACGCGGGCGACCAAAGCTGTTTGGCCTTCTTGCTCCATCGCACAAGGCTCTGCGTCGGACATTGCCTCCTGGCCACAGTCGTTTTGCAAGAGCCCGGCACAGACCAGCGGCCCCACCCCGGAGACAGATAGGAGGCAGGGGAGAGATAGGCGAAGAGGGAAAGAGACGTGCGCGGAAGAAGGCAGGAAGGCCGCTTCACTCACGTCTTCGTGACACAAAGGGCGCGTCACGAAGGACAAACGGAGGCCACGTGCGACGCTTCTTTTTTGGCGCGCCCTTATCACTGTGGTGGCGGCCTCCTCACCTATCTTTTACAGCCATCAGGCGACTGCGCCGTGCCGGGAACATGCGGAAGGGGACGTAATTTGGCCTCTAGCTCTCAAGGGCAAAACTGGTTACTACGCGAAGGCTGCCCGAAGCTTCTTACGGTAGCTTTTGCTACAAAACTCCGGCAACGAGACCCGCCGAACTTTTGCAGGTGACCACCTTTCCATCGAGGCCCTTCTAACAGATTGAAATGGACCTTCTGGGAGCGTTCTCTACCTGACGACACGAGACCAAGTGAATTCTTGTAGCGACAGACTACATGACACGCTACGCAGAGACCGCAGCTATTCTAAGGGGGACTGCACACGAAGTCGCGAAGTTCTTTATAAACCACGTTGTGCTGCGACATGGAGGCCTGAAGTACTGATCCCGATCTGGGTAACGGCCTTTACGGCTGAGATTATGCAAGGAATTGTACGCTACAGCAACAGAGATCGCGCACAACGCCGGCGTACCCTCCCCCTCCAAACGAACGGACTAACAGAACGTCTGAATAGGACAATCGCGGATATGCTGTCTATGTACATCGATGTTGAACTTGATACTTAGGACGGCGTCATGTATGTCACATTTGCGCACAACACCGCTATCCAGGAAACAAAACAGATGAAAGCATTCGTGATTGCCTACGGAAACCGGCGACTACGATGCTTTGCGCCAAGCGTCCGCAGGTACAACATGACGACCGACCTCAACACCGACGTCTTAAAGGGACAGTGAAGTGATATGTAAACATTGCGGGATTACTTGCGCAAATTGTAGTCCGGAGTCCCCAGACCATGTTTCGACCACCGTGGGCGCGTTTACGCGATTTTATTTAGTAGAAAAAATTAATTCGAAAATGCTTGTCCTCCTCTCGTTACGCTCGCCCATTTTCTGCGGCGTTTTCGTGTGACGTCGAGAGGAGCCGAGCTCGCAATTGGCTGCGCTACTGCACGGCTCCCCTGCCTTCAGACAGTCAGTCGGCCCAGCGTTTCGTCCGCCAGCCGCCGACGGGTCGTCGCAATTCGTTCGCTCAGTTGAAACGAAGCCAGGACACGTTTGTGAATGGTAGAATCTCCTTTCTTTACTTGTTAGTTTGTACACTGTATCTAGCTTCAAGTCAAGGTCGCTTCACACAAGCGCTGCACAAGCGCACATGCGACGCTTCGCTAACGTTCACGCCAGTAGGAAATATAAGGCCTCTTGAAGGCGGGAGAAGAGTCAGCGAAGTCAATATAGGTACTAAGGAAATAAAATCAACTGATATTTTTACCGTACAGCGTAAAACTAGGGTGCGGGAAGCACTTGTTTGTGCTGGCGAACAAGCACAGCTGGTCAGCAAGCACGACTTCGCATCTGCGAACGCTTTCCCGTCTACGAAATGCAATTGCTAGACGTGAGCTATTGTGGAAACTCGGGCGACGCTTACTGCACGAGCGCAATACAACAAAGAGTCACCTAAGCTGCTTGAAATGCCAAAACTAAATAAAGTGTAAACTGGTTGTACAATATATACCCTATATTACCACGGCCACAAGATCATTCTTCCCGTCTCCCAACCGGTAATGTTGTCCTGAACACCGTTTTCCTGCATGCGGACTTGAAAGGCCGTCCATACCGTGCTCCTGACTTTAGGGATGCCCTGGCTCGCGTGATAAACCTTCGTGACGTAGTGTGCATTGGTCAATACCAAATGAGTCACGTGTGGATGCTTACTTGCGCCTCGAGCGCCGTGAAGCACAAGTTAGTTCAGCTTGAGCACATCACCGTCAAGGGACTCAAGTGTATGGTGTTTGACCCGGACACAAGGAACATCAAAATGAAGTTACTTTGGGTGCCACGTCACATGGAGAACCGTCGGATTACAGAAGCTCTTGAGCCATTTGGGACTACCCAATCCGTCGTCCGCGAAATGTGACGGTGTCCAGGTATGGCCCAAACATGGAAACTGGAGCTCGGGAAGTGTCCCTTATACTTAAGGACGGCGTCTCTGTCGCAGAGGTGCCGCATATGATGGACATTTATGGAAGCCAGTGCCTTGTTCTGATTCCTGGTCGGCCACCTCTTTGTCTGCGTTGCAGCAGGATTGGACATGTGCGGAGACAATGCCGAACACCCGGTGCAGCGAGTGTAGGCGATATGGTCACACCGCTGAGAGATGCGTCATGACGTACGCTGACAAGCTCCGCCAAGGTCAGGAACCATCGACCGATGAGGACCTCTCCGCCCATGTAATGGACGTCACGGAGGTCGTTGATGCGACAGGGGAGATTAGCCAGTCGATGCTGTCGGAAAACATGACGGCTGTGCCCACGGCTCCTTCAGCAGGAGAAAACAAGGATATGTGTCCACCTCCACTGTCCCCAGATCGTGAGCAGGATGGGGGCTCCCATCACAGCCAGTCTAAGGCAACGTCATGCGACCAGCAGCAGGAAGAGCAAATGGACACGCATCTACTGCCTCCAAATGACGCGGTGGGTGACGACCACACTGTAGTGCCCCTTCCGGCAAGCGATAGCGATCGCAGCGACATGTCTTCTGGGGATATCGACGATGGCGATGTTTCATACCCATCGTGGGCGGATGCCTCGGTACTGCCTGAGGACGTTTCGGGTGCCAGCAGTGGACCGATAAAAAGACCAGCTCCAGCTGACAGCGAAAACAAAGCATACAGTGCCGGCGAAAAGCAGGCGTCCACTGTTTTGGACCATGCCGACACGGCCACCGGGGTTAGTGGAGGCGTGCCGCTGGCCGGCTCCAAGAAGCAAGTTAAGCCTCAATTGTCCAAGGCCAGCCGCAAGGGTGGTTCAGCTGGAGGAGGAATTACGTAAGCTGCTCCAACGGGATGGCAAGTGTCACGGCATTGCACGCTGCCACACTTAAAGGGAAGGTGAAGCGGTTTTAGAATTAAAAGAAAAGTTGACTAGCAGCAAGTACACATTAAATAGTTCATGTGTACGAAATATTTTCGCAATACATGCAATAGAAGCGGCGCAATGAGCAAACAAAAGTGGCCCGATGCCCCGTCCCCCATCTCGCCGCGCGATGCCGGAAGACCGAAGAGCGCGGGCGAAAACCGGCTGAAAAACGTCATACCTGGACTTCCGGCCGGATCGGCCGCCTCGGCCATGCTCTTTTCGCCGTGTTTCCTTGTGAATATACTTGTTGTTGTGGTTGATAGCACTCATTTGTACAATTTTCGTGTTCAAAAAGTATGCACGAACGCCAAACGAGGCATACGTTATCATGCCGTATTCCTAAGCAGAATAATGCCACGCCGGGATGCTTGATAACATACGGAAGCGACAGCCGAGGTGGCTGTGCTTGATGACAGAGAATATACTACACTACGTTAAATGAATGAATGAATGAATGAATTTATTTAGAAGGGAGAGGTCGAACGCCTCGTGCAGGGGAAGGGGAGGAAGAGGAGTGGAATAAACCAGCGGGGGGATTGGGTTAAATCACAACGCATGTCCGCCCCGCACACGGACCACTTGACTTAGGTCATTTTCACTAGACCTGTACGTTCAGCAAATGCCCACAGGGTCAGTAAAGTCTCTTTCACATCGCTCGAAGGCGTTATCCATTCTTGAAGGGAAGTGACGTGAGGAGGTAGACACCGACGCCGTTCCTCAGAGAGTCCGGCACAGTCCCAGAGAAGGTGGTGTATGGTGGGTTGGCCGGCACTGCACAGGGGCAGGGAAGGGTAGGAGGGGGAACAGGTGTGGATCCATCTGGTCTTTTTATGCCGAAACGCCGGTACCAGGTCCATCGGTTCGCGGACGTCAGGAGTGACCGCTGTGCCGAGCGGGCCTTGTGTAGAAGGACCTGGAGGCCTCGCGGGATGTCCTCGGGAACTGGTGGGTCTGGACTTGGGGTCGTTTCCTTGAGGTGACGGCGTCGCCGCATTTTTCGGATACGGCGTTTCACGACGGGTTGTTGAGGGCAGGTTCGGGAAGCGGGGCGGGCGTCGCATGAGAGTTCTGGAGGTACGAAGTGACACAGATGCCATGCGATGGGCCGTCTCGTTCCCTGGGTTGGACTGGTGGCCGGGAGTCCATTCTATAAGAAATTGTGGTGTCATTCATTTCGGCAAGGCTGTCGATGGTTCGTTCTAATTGCATTGGAGATGTAGTCATGCGGATCTGGAGGAGTGCATTGTGCTGATTGCCTCGGCATTGTCAGTATATATGACGACTTAAGAGGGATTGTGTTTTGTCTTGATGGACGGAGATCCCTCTTTAGTAGGGCGGTGGCCAGTAGAATGGCTTTAAGTTCTGCTGTAAGTGGGTCGATTTCGGATTTCGTAGAGAACGTCATGTACTCTGTCAAGCTCGGATCGTTGACGTGGTGTATCCCGCACGTAAATCGGTCAGATGCTAGTGCGGCATCAGTGTAGATGGCATATGTGCCTGGTTCTAGTAGGTGCTGGAAGCGAGATAGGGTGTTTCTTTGATGCTTGTGCCTTTTGCGCTCTTTTGTCGACCTTGGTTTGTGATTTACCGGTTGTGTCCATTGCCAAGGCGGGTTTCGGGTCAAAGAAGGGTCTGCTGACGGGCCAGGTGTAAAAGTTCGTGTCTCATCGTAGGCGATGAGATGACGGCCCTGAACGGTGAGTTCGCGACGGTCGGAATGGTTGTCGCGCGCTGCTTCCAGTGTTGCTTCAATTGGTGGCAGCGATGCAAAAGTATACAAGTCATTTAGCTTGGTGTGCCGAGGGAGTCCGGTGATGACTCGAAGCAGTTTGTGATGTAAAGTTCGAACTTTATTTAATTGGGTTTGCGTCAGGTTGAAGCAGGTCCCGCCATATGTTAGCCGGGAAGTTAGAATGGCTCTACCGATGTTCCGGATGAGGGCGGTGCTTGCGCCACCGAATTTTGTGCCGATTCTGTGGATAAGGTGCCCAGTAGTCCCAGCCCTGTCGGACCTGCTTGAGCCATTCTGTGGCGTTGCCTTTTTGACTGATAGGAACGCCGAGTAGGCGGATCCAACCTTGCGAGGATAGCGGAATCTCTTGATTTTCAAGGTAAAGATGGACTTTTTGCCTTTCCTGTTCTTTGCCACCCAAAAGCAGTAGAGTGGACTTTCCCGGTGAGGGATGCTTCCTGCTGCCTGGATGGCGTTTTCTAGGGCAAAAAGGGCTGCTTGAAGGTCTATGCACGCCTCCTCGGTGGTAGGATAATCGTCTCGCTCCGTCCACAGCGTGATATCATCCGCATAGACGGTGAGGCGCGCGCCGCTGGTTTTGTGTATGTCAATTGCCACCTTTCTCATCACCAAATTGAATAGGAGGGGTGATATTATGGAGCCTTGTGGTACTCCGTGGTCATTGTAGTAGGTTTCGGATGGTCGTTGCCCGTTCGGATCTCGAAAGTTCTATTTTCCAGAAAACTGGCAACGTAGTTGTACATCCTCTTGCCCGGATAATGGTTCTGGATTTCGGCCAGTATGGCTTCATGTGACACCGTGTCGAAGGCCTTCTGCAGATCAACTGCCACCAGAATATGTGGTTGTCCTGATGGCGGGCCTGGTCGAGCTGAATTGATGAGCCGTCTTAGAAGCCACAGACTGTCATGAGTCCCCATGTTGGGGCGGAAACCAGTCTGCCAGGGTGAAAGTGGTTGGTCATTTGTTCAAAGTGGTAAGTGAGACGATTAGCAGCCATCCTTTCAAGAAGTTTACCTATCGTAGATGTTAGAGAAACTGGTCGGAGGTTACGGACGTGGTTTGTTGGCTTCCCTTGTTTGGGGATAGGTTGTATAACCGAGTGTTTCATGGAGGCAGGGATGGAGCCAGATTTCCAAACATCGTGAGGAGTTGGAGGAGGAGTTGTTTGTTTTTTTCGTTTAAATTCTGAAGCATAGTCCAAGTGATACCGTCTTTACCAGGAGCGCTACGCTTGTTAACCTGGTGGAGGGCAGTCTCCATTTCCGCCATAGTGATGGAGCCAGATTTCCAAACATCGTTGAGGAGTTGGAGGAGGAGTTGTTTGTTTTGTTCGTTTAAATTCTGAAGCATAGTCCAAGTGATACCGTCTTTACCAGGAGCGCTACGCTTGTTAACCTGGTGGAGGGCAGTCTCCATTTCCGCCATAGTGAACAGTGATTCTTCATTGTCCTCGTCCGTAACTGTTACGCGACGGTGGGGAGGTGGAGGCGTAAGGCTGGCGTTGGGGAAGAAGTTGTAAGCCGCCTCTTGTTCAATTGTTTCGGTAGAACACCCAATGTTGAGAGCAATTTTGGCAATACAGTTACCAGTCTTTTTCTTGCCGTTAAGGGATCGAAATGTGTGCCACAACTTTTTAGTAGAGGTTCTTTGTTGAAGCTATCGCAATATTCCGTCCAACGCAAGAAAGACAGTTTTTTTTCGTATCGCTTAATTTTTTTATGTTTGAGCCGGGCTCGCTTCAGGTCTCGAAATTGCCTCCCATTACATTTGTAGCGGTTCACGAGTATGTAGTAGGTATCCCATAGGTTTAGCAAGTGCCGGTCAGGGCAAGGACAATCTTCATCTACTGTGGAACATTGAGAGCTTGTTTGATAAGCGCGCTGTATTTGTTACCGAGGCTAGTTATGTCGTGCGCTTTAGTTGTTAAATACTTTGTAAACCGCTCAAATGCGTTTTTTTTTTGATGCGACGGACGTGAATGTTAACATTAGATTCTAGATTTAGGAAGGAGGGGGAATACTGCTGTACTTTGGCCGGGGTTGTTTCGTTCCATTCCAGAAACCAAGTCACATTTGTTCAGGAAATACTTGTTTCGTTAAACGCGTCGGTTTTCTTTCCCTATGGGCTCAGGACAGTGTTCAAAAAAACAATTTTTTGGCGAAACTAAAACAAGGGGCCAATCCTGATAGAAGTTCTCTCCCGGCTAAGAGGTAAACAGTATTCCTACAAAGTAAAAGAACCAAGACAACCAGATTACTTATTTTGCAAGTATCATGTCAGGATAAGGTGATGTTTGTCTGGAATTGAAAAAAAAAACACCATTCTGAACCACCACCGTGCCATAATTTGTGTGACTGCGGGGGCCTAATTTTTTGCCCAAGATTCCGTGTGGCTGCATATTATAACCTGGCAAGCACTTGTTGTCACTGAACCTCAAGTGTGCTCCAGTGATAGTCGGTGATATATATAATGATGATACAAAAAAATTAGGAGCGAAGAGTAAATATACGGCCTGTGTCCGACTAGCGCGGTAAATGCTTAAATCTAGAAATGCTGAAACAGGCCAACGATTCATTATCACAAACGTTTGGTGATTGTTACCAAAAGTAACGTAACTACAACGTAACTGCCTTGTCCGACTGGTCTGTTAATTATAACGAGGTGGCCGTAATATTGTAGCAGAATGCGCAACGCACAAGCGAAAATCAAGTCTACTACAGCCAATAATGCTGAGCAGCCACTAGTATGCTGCAGTGTTTTCAGAATAAATGCATGTAAAGCAGTAAGACGCCACTCATCGCAATCGCGGAGGCGCCGCGTAGCGCCGCTGCCGAAATGGCGCGCGCGTGTGGGTCTGTGTACGGGGATGAGTAACGGGCTGGGGTGGGCGACAACGAACAAAGGAAATGCGGAAGCAGAGTCTGCTTGTTGGTTTATGCGTTTACCGGCAAGATGTGTCTCGCATATACGTTTACAGCGCATGAACGCTATTTTTTCGCGCAGTGCACGTACGTGCTTTTCGCTGGTAGATTGTTTATAAAACGCCCATTAATCTTCGGCATAAATGGTTTTGTGTATAATAAGAAACAGTTAAGGCAGTACCTAATATTAACATAGGGTATAAAATCCCCCTATGCTGGTTGCCTAATTCAAAAATATTTTGATGGAACCCACTAGTCGACGTCACAGTCACTGCTTTGGGGTTTTTCTGTCGTGTAAAGCAAATTTAAGCTCCAAGATAATTGAACCAACAGCACGGGAAATTATAAAACAAACTTCCAGTCATGTGCGAAAATTAAACTGCAAGCTAAATTGCCGCAAAGGCAACCGTGGATCGTTCGCAATGCTTCCGACAACCCGCGCGGCCGAAGGGTGTCCTCCTTTGACGTCATGACGGGCGCAACCAATCAGGGGCGTCAAAAGACGAAAAGCGCGCGTCTTTCAAACGGGGCCGCGCTTTTTGCAAGATAAATGCCACTTGGACACATGTACGATACATTTCAATGTGATATTCCGAATCAGCGCGCAAGAAACTATATAACTGTTAATCTAACTCAAATTTTTTGGAAAGCGCTTCAGCTTCCCTTTAATGTGCGAGGACTCAGGAACAGGAGAAGACAGTATCAGCTCTTACGTCTCCTTAAAAAGGATGGACGTAAGCATCGCCGCTATTCAGGAGACAAAGCTTTCGGTGATGAGGACACAGCGGCCGCATTAGAGCCCTTTTTAGAACATTATAATGCGTGCGTCACTCATTCCTCAGGCTTGTCTGGCGGATGTTTCCTCTTCATCAGCAAGCAAGTAGGGTTTTCTTGTCTCTCCTGCACTGTAGATACTTCAGGGCGTTTGATTTGCTGTGACCTTGTTCTTGGGGGTGTGAATGGCGTATCATTTGCCTCTATGCACCAGTTAATTGTCGAGAACCCTGATACCTTTTTTTTGTCGCTGGGGCAGTTCCTCCGAACACAACGAAAGCTTCTCTTTATGGGGGATTTCAACTTTTCTGCAGTGAGCATGATCGTTCAAGGCCAGCTGCGCGCTATGACCGCAGTGCAGCCACACTGGCCGATTTAGTGCACGAGCATGGTCTTGTTGATGTCGGTCAGATGAAAGGAAGTGCAGTGCACTTTACTCATTTTCATGCAGTTCAAATGCTCGCCTTGACAGGATTATATATCAGCAGAGGAGTTTCTGGTGTTTCGGACTATAATGTACGTCCAATATTTTTTACTGACCACTGTATGGTCTCAATCTACTTCGTAGGTCAAGACCACGTAAAAAGCCGACTCAATGGGATCTGTGGAAACTTAATACCTCTCTACTGGCTGACGAAATTTTTTGCAAAAGGGTATCTGATTGCTTACACCATATTCTAAAACTCCCGAACTATCTCTTTATCAAAAATGGGATCTCTTTAAACAGGAAATTGGGAAATAAAAAGGGAGCCCGCTCGGCTTTCGTTTTTAAAACGCTTTATGTACGTGAACTTTCCCGTACATTGGTGGCGCTTCACTAACTGGAAGCAGTCAATGCGGGATCAACTTTGGAAGAAATTGGGATTGTTAAAGGACAATTGCAAAAATATGTAACTGAAAAGTATCATGGTGCCTTAATTCGGTCCAGAACTAAAAGGGTTCTTTGATAGTTATCCTTCTCGCGGTGTCTTAGTGATGAGCGCCAATCCGCACTTGCAAAGGAGATAATTAAAATTTTACTTAACGGTGTTAGGTATCTGAAGCTAAAGAAATAGTCAGTGCTTTCCACACACATTACAGCACGTTATTTGGGGGGTCCAGAATTAATACTCAGCAATTAAAGTTCCATTCCCTCATTGACTTACTTCCCAGGCTTACAGAGGACGAGTGCATGATGGTGTCAGGGCCTATTACACTGGAGGAAGTTAAGGATGCCATCTCCGCGCTTAAGACTAACAAGACCCCAGGGCCAGATGGCCTTGGTGGGGAGTTCTATCAAAGTTTTCTGGTATCCTTGCTCCAGTTCTCTTGGACGTATTTACGGCTGCCTATGATCATAATATCTTGCCGCCAACCTTTTATTCAGGACACACGGTGCTAATCCCCAAAACTGCGGATGCAGAAAAACTAAGGTATGTAGAGGGTTACCGACCAATCTCCCTCTGCAACGTTGACTACAAAATTTTTGCAAAAATTTTATCTGGGCGCCTTCAATTTGTAATCACTAGTTTAGTGGGGTCCCACCAAACTTGCGGTATTCGGGGCAGGAGTATTCAAAAAATATTCATATCGCTCGTTCTGTCTTGGAGTGCGTGTCCGATTCGGTAGATCAGTGGCCCTAATACAAATTGACCTTGCAAAAGCTTTTGATCGGGTTTCTCATGATTTCTTATTCGCACTTCTGGCAGCAGTCAACTTAGGTGATGTGTTATATAAGGGCATCAAGCTGTGCTATGATCGGTGCAGTACACAGTTTACGTCAATGGTATTCTGTCTGAGCCATTGCGATCAAGTCGTCGTCAGACAAAAGGCGGGGCCCCCCTGTCCCATTGCTGTTTGCATTGTACCTCGAGCCTCTTTGTCTCAGCATTCAGCAGGTCAAAGAGTAAAGGGTTTTTGTTTCGTGCGGTTAATCTTGTTATGCAATGAATAGGTTTTTTGGGCTACAAAAGGATGTCCAGGAACCCCTTGTGATAAGCATTTTGGGTGTTTTGGGGGGTTTAATATAAAAAACAAGGGTTTTTGGATGGGACAAAAAAAACCCAAACGCTGGTTTATTTATAGCGCCCCACTTCAGTACCTCGGCGTGCCGTTACATCAAATACGGAACACAGGGCCTCATTGGTCATCAGCGCTCACGCAAGTTAAGCGCGCATCGCAGGCATGGAATGGGCGAGACCTCTCTGTGTTTGCACGTGCAAGAGTGTGTAACGTCTTCCTTGCCACAAAGCTCCTTTATGTGCTTCAAGTGCTTCACTGTGCGCGAGCAAAAGTTCAGGCCCTACATAGAGTTTTGCAACATTTGTGTGGGGCTCTCAATGGGAACCTATGCGCAGGGACAACTTGTTTCTTCCTTTAAAGGCAGGGGGTGTTGGGCTCATGCATTTGTTTGTGCACCAACTTGTGTCTCGTTTTTTCTTCTACAAATTTGGGTTTATCACCCACTTTTACTGACTGTACTTCAGCAGCGCATAAGTTTCCATTTGCCTTTTTGCTTGTATGTACGGGCGAGGGCAATACGAAGCCTCCATGGGGATTTCTCAAAGAGGTCGTGGAGTCATTTAACTTTCTTACCGCGCGGTTTTCCTTGGAATATCTGTTCAGCATGTCAAGGAAAACTATGACGAACACTCTTATTGAAAGTCTATTCCCGGTGCCTGTTTATCGCCAGCCTTACTTAGGCCACCAGAAAAGCAATGTTTTAAAACGCGTAATGAGCATGTGTATCCCGCCAAATGCAAAAACATTTTTCTTCAAGCTTCATTCTTCCACACTCCCAGTTAAGACATGGCTGCGCGAAAAAGGAATGTCTATTCCTTGGTCGGACAATTGTCGCCTCTGTAATCAACCAGAGACAATTGATATTGTTTTGTGTTGTGCCGGGACGCTGTGTTCTTCTGGGACGTTTTGCAGCGGACACTAAAAAAGGACATCGACATCACCCCGTACACCATTCGCTTCCTGCCATTTGAAGATGTTAATCGGGTGCCATATGACGTTTTCGTTCTCCTAGGATTGTTTAGCTTGTGGGAAATGCCGTATGAATGATCGGCATGCGGAACCCCCCAGGCCGACCAAGTGCATTTTTTGGGAACAGGCGGCGTGGGTGCGGAGCGTTTATGCTGCGCAGAGTGATCCACCAGAGTGGCTGCCTCTTTTGGATGCGTGCGTTTTCTTGCCTGAGTTTTGATCTTTGTTCGACTGTCTGTTAGTGCTTAAATTGTGTGTTAAGTGTCTCGTCTTTTGAAGTTTTCTAACATTTCCATGCATTAAAGAAAAAAAACAAGCTCCGTGGCCGAGTTTTTTGGGGCGCGGATATGCCACCGCAAATTTTGCAAGTCAGGAGTTGAATCCCCCCGGGTACGTGCTTTTTTTTTGTAAGTTAACTTTTTCGTTTTTCCCCCGATGTTTTTATATTGAGTTCACCCTTTTTTGGGGCCCCAACGTTCATGGCTCCCCGAAGTAGTTCAAAAACCCCGCAGGCTGGCACTGGCGCGCTAGCGAGTTCTCCTTGGCGTGCTGTTGCCATAAGCACCGACTGCTTGCAGGCAGTGGGCACAGGCCAGAATGAGCAGACCCTTGGCCTGGTGCGAACGCGCTTTTTACGATACAGGCATGAGGGAGGCAAGCTCCAAATATGGGGGAAAAGCGCATGACATTTGGGCGTCTGCGGGTACGCGGAGGGCGTTCATGCACTGCTTAGGCTTTGGCTATTGAATGCTACGATTCCAAGCCGTCCTAGGAGGCTTATCTTTATGCATTTTTACAGCTGGACAACATTGGCAGAAGCGCGGGTACGATGATTACTGAGTTATTGAAAATGCCCATCCAACAACGCCAACGGTTGTGTTTTACAGAACGAAACCGAAACCGAAACTTGTTTGGTTGCTCACCTTGGGCATCGTCCAATCACGGTGCCCGCTTCCTCCTAACGTCACAGCTTTAGTTGGTGCGGGCGCCGCAACCGCGCATGGTAGTTTTTCTTCTTTCGCGCTTTGTAAAATAATTACCGATTTGTCAATCGTAAAAACGATGAAAAGTGTGCTAATTTGAGCCAGTCTAAGCACGTGGAGAGGCTACGACGCAACGTGGCGCGGCTAGACGCAACACAATCCAACACAATTCACTTTAATCCAACCCAATCCAAAACCACCAAGCCAAGCCAAGCCAACCAAGCCAGCCAATCCAATCCAATCGAATCCAATCCCTTCGCGGAGAGGGTTATAGCGCCGAAATCGCGCCACCACATGAACGCGAACCGAACGCGGCGAGAGAGGGTGTTGCGAGCGGAGAGAAGGCGAGGAGGACGCGGGGGAGAGGGCGCACCTGTGGCCGACGGTTGAATGAGTCAAGGATATCCAACCTTCCATCTGTGTCGGCTCCGTGGAGCAGTCGTAAAGTGCCGTGTCCTTGCGTTCCGCCCGCAGAGTCGTGGGATCGAAACCTGGCGCCGGAAGGTATTTTTCTTTATATAGTGTACGGTGCGGATTACGTAGTGATGCGGACTACGGACGCCAACGCGGGGACATCGTGAGTTACTAAAATGCTCTGCATTTAAAACGGGAGCTTGACAAATTCACTTCAGTGTCCCTTTAAATACCTTCAGCGTAGGAGGAGGCCCGGCAGCTCGATCAAGTTCGTAGAAACCAACCAGCAAGCTGGTGGATACTGACGCTAGAACCATACGTCTCCAAGACGCCGAGTACCAATCCAGGGGACCGTGTGTGGGTTTGCACTTCCATCCGACGACGCTGACTGAGTTAATAGCTTGCGCAGCGGTATTTCGAACCCTGCCGGATTTTACAACGTGTTGGCGAACTTCCCTATTGGGTCCCGAGAACATCACGACGAGGCACGTGGCCTGAAGTCATTCACGTGGCTTGCAGAAAATGTTACTCCGCAAGATGACGGACTTTTTTGTTTGTTTGTTCGGACTGTCATCGGGTCAATGCACTCTTAGGGGAAGGGCAATGCCGCCGACCATGCATTGGGTTTGTTCATGTTTTTTACAGCCCGGCAGTTCCGGGTTGTTTTATCTGCGTCGCAAATACAGCATGTGTTGCATTGTATGTTGCAGTACTTGAGGGCGGGTGCCTCCCGGCGACCGCCGAGCGTCCGCGGCAGCCGCATTGGCTTGAGAAAACAAACACCGGTGAAAACTCCGAGGACCGAGAAAATGCAGAACGCTTCTAAGCGCATGCCTCGCAGCGACCGCCCGGCGACCACGCTCTGCAAAAGTGCAACGTCTTACCCAGACAACTTCCAAGTTCCGCTGCCTCGATTTCACGAGAACAGCTTGTAGAAGTCTATAATCGCAAGGAAGAGCTTGCAGAACACTTGCCCTCACTTAACACGACGATATCGATGCACATGACGATAACCACTGCTACCACAGTGAAACGCTACGAGAGAACATGTAAAAAAACAATTTAAAACGTCTACAAATGCGTAATCTGTCCCCCACTGTTCACGAAGACAGAAATCCTGCACTTTCGCTGCAGTTCAAGCCTTGCGGGACCTAATTAAAGCGTCCCTATTTTTTAAAGCAAACATTTCTACTAAAGGTTTTGTCGTGAACGCCACAAAAAAATTAGCACTCGTTTAGCTCGGCTATGCCAGAGTATACGTAGCGTGAGCTAAGGTTGAGCTGGTTATTATTAGGTTTTCTGGGTGTCTAGGATTAGCTGATTATGCTTACTGCTGCTAAAACGATTTCCAATCCCATCCACTCCACTCCAGTCTAGTCCAGTCCAATCAAATCCAATCCAGTTCAGTCCGGTCCGGTCCAGTCTAGTCCCTACTCCTCGCGCATGCGCAGCACGGCTCTCCAGGAGCCACGCGAAACGGCAATCAAGCGGCTCCTGCGCAGCGTCAGACATAGCTACTGCGCAACGGAGGCGCACAGCTAGGCACACGCCGGCGCCAGTGCGTCTGCCGCGGCTATGACGTCACTCCTCTGGAATGCGTAGACCGGCGAATGTGCAGACCCAATTCTCTAGACACCCGTACTCCAATTGGATTGAATTTCAATCCAAGAGAATTCGATATAATTCAATCCAATCCAAGCCAAGCCAACCAATTCAATACGATCCGATCCTAATCAATGCCATGCTCCTCGCGCTTGCGCAGAACGGCCCTTCAGGGCGCACGCGAAACTGCTCAACCTCGGCCACTGTAGCTTACGCTACAAACTCGCAACCAGGCTAAATAAAACTAGTGGCATCATCAGGGATCGAACCTGGGCCGGAAGAGAAGCGGAGCGAGAGCCCGTCGTCATAGCGACTACGGTACGCCCACTCCTGAAGACGGGGAAACAGACGCTGGTTTTGATTCAGCGGCTGAGAAGGGGATGGAGGCTTTGGATGCGACACTATGAAAAAGAGCGACGGGGGGCAGATAGAGATAGAGATTACGCAGTAGCCACGCGTGCCGACTACATACTCCCCCTTCGAAAGACACTCTCTCGGTTTTCCATCTGCCGAGTGATGGCGGAAGCCTGGCCGTGGCCGACGCTGTCCGCGAACCCCAGCTAACGGGGAAACCGCTCTAGTGGCGCGTCCAGTTCGTCGCAGGCTGTCATGGGTACACCACGCAAAGTGAAAACTGCAGAAGAGCGGGAATACAAAGTTTGATAAAAAGAGCAGTACGCCTCTCTAAAGAGGCCCTGAAGCAGGATCCAGCTTATTCTGCTAGAGGCACGTGTTTCAGTTCAAGTGACGTCCCATGGCCAATTGTTGTGGCTGTCATTTACAGCTTTTCGTTCCAGGCCCCTTCACAGCGTGGATGGAAGCCATTTTTTGTTTATCAAATCATTCTCTTTCACTTGTTTGCTTCTTTCATGTTTAATGGTGGCTTGTATTTTTCTTCATATAGTGTTCTCCTTTTGTCTGTTTTGTGAACCACCAGCTTCTTTTTTGAATGACATCTTAGGTGGGCCACTTTCTACTTTTCCATTGCGCGCATTTTTTTGGCCGGTTGACTTATCTAATAATTCCCGCTGCTTCACTGTACGTCAGCTTTATATACATACAAAAGACGGCCAGAAGGGTTATAAGCTATAAAAACTGCCCAGCCGCATTACTGCTGGCTTTGCAATAAATGCAGCACTTTTGTGTACAGGTAACGTGTAGCCATCATACGGTGTAGCTTACAAAACGAGCCGCTGATCGTTAAGCATATTTTGTGTACTGAGCCGTTCGCATTCGGTGTTTTTACGGTAAACTTCATCCGTTAGTCGATATCTCTATAACAATGTCGCCATAACCTGGCATTATTCGAAGGTTCCTATTTAACAGTCCACCACACTCACTGACCCCCTCACCCCGTCCCCCAAGCCAGAGATGCAAAGCCGTAGTCCACTGATTACTATCAGATCCTTCCAAACCACTCTCCTCAGAAGAGGGCCCAGCCTTCATCTAAGTGTTTTCTCCTGCAATAGAAAAGAGCCGTGGATTTGTGCGGAGACATTCGCGCTAACAGATGAACTGCGTATGAGTCGCGTGCGTCTTTCGGCACTGAAACTACATAGAAGAAAAATAACCGATTTTTTATATCTTTCTGCTCCCATGACATTGTTTCGAGGGACGTGATACTACCGTGCGACCTTCGGTAACATGACAAAACTTGGTAGTATCGAAAGTGTCGAGTTACGGAAAAATTAAACGAAAACAGTTAGAGCGAATACAAATGGGATCAGGACCGATAACACCAGAAACAAGACACAGGACCAGGAAAGACTTTCCTTGCCCCGTTTTTTAGAACTCTTTCGATTTCTCTTGAATATGCACCAGTTAGCCGAAATAACCATCTTAACACAAAACGTAGGCCATATTTATTGGATGTGCACATAAATTTTGTAAGTAATCTCAGTGTATTGTTAAAATGGAATATATCTAGTAGGTTGGGTTGTTGTGGTGAGAACGTTTTGTTGAACTCAAGCGGAGTTTGTTGAGCCGTCCCCGTTTTGCTGGGGGCTCGCTAAAATATCAACTACGCATCTGTCGAGAGAGTAAACTTGTTTATTATGAAAGCAAGAAAGAGCAGTCCTCAGTCGAAGAATCACAGAGCCGTTCCAGCCTCCGCAGCCATCAACATTAAAGGGGTTGATCAGTGAAATTGGAGATGGTCAGATCTCTCCCCCAAAGCTCGTAAGAAAGCGAGGAATTGCGCGAATGTAATGGGGCGTGGTCCCAGCCGCCTATTATATGAAAGGCGGTCCCGGGGGATACCCCGAAGGGGCGCCTCAGCGGGGAGTATACAGTGGAGGCAATATATGCCATTTTGTTAAAAGGGGAAAGGTATTCGTTTGGAATGCACAGAGCTGCCCTTCCTCCTCTTTGGTTAGGTGTTAATTTGTGGCAGGATAGCTGGCACGTTCTACTTTAAAGCTTTATTGTGTGATATGTGACCAACGGGTTTGGCCTGTCCTGCTCGAAGCAACAATGGTAGGGGAACGCGAAGCTTTCGAAAATCAAGTCCAACACCAAACGGAGCAATTCAGAAATCACCGGTGGCCCTTACCTGCACCCCTCAACCATCAGCCAATTATCACCCGATCATCATCGACCATCGACACCACCGCACCCTAATCTCTTCATGCAAACAAAAATATTTCTCTATCTCTGTCTTTCTCTGTCTCTTTCGAATACCGCTGTATCTATTTTACTTTTCGAAACTGGAAACAGGTTTTGCAGCGGTTTGCAGCTAAAGAAAAAACAGAACTCTTTACTTGCCTTATTATTTATTAACTTGTATATGTACATCGTCATGCGTCAGACTGAAAAACTGTAAAATTTGCGAAATTATTTTAATCGGTCTTTCCAAATACTTGTTCTAGTTGTGCACGGCAGGAATAATAAAATTACGAAGTATTTATTTCTTTCAAATCTCAATCGGCTTCTGTATTACAGTGTTCACCTTGAGACATTCATGTAAGGTGTCGGCAAAATGACGCTAGGATTTTAGCTGACAATTTTTGCTGATTTTTCAGGTGACAACCCTTGGTTATGATGGAGAACCTACACAGAAAGCTGGAACCTGTCAGAAAGGAATCTGCGTATACACGAACATTGGCCGAGGCTGCAAGGGGGACCTTAAAGAGAAGCCCCCTGTAAGCGGAACCTTAGATTTATAGTCACATTTTTCCCACCGTGGTCGTTTTTCGCAAGGTGTTTTTTTTTTTCTTCCTGTGATATATTCTCAGGTTCGCTATGCAGCCTTCCTTTCTTGTTTTTTATAAAATATGATTTGCTTTTCTACGCAGCAGCCTTGACACCGGAAATACCATGGAGCGAGTGTGCAGGCGGATGGCAGTTTCAATATTTACATCAAGGAATTCAGAAACAAGTCGTTATTTTGTGCCTATAACCAATACTGCCCCACATTTACACACAATAAGCCTTATTTCCTATCACATAATCACTGAAGTGTTTACGTAATATAGCGGGAACCCGTCATCCATTTTAATATAGACAGCAGTAAGGGCAGAACCACAGAAAGGCTGCAGTATATTGTATTTGTCCGGTGCTGCGAACATTTCAAGAATGAAGCTTTCGGCAGACCAGTTATGAAGACAGAGAGGAAGTTTGGTGCATTCTAAAGACTGACATGCTAAAATAACACTTGCACCACGTTCAGCACAAGTTTCACTCATATAAGCTGTATAATGAGGAAAAGAGAAAATAGGGTTCCCAATCCTTAGCTACTCTTCCGCACTCAACTAATGGCGTATTATGGGCAGCTCGTACGATTGCCTGAAGCCGACAAAACTAAATGCAAAGGAAACGGACTATAGGCTTGCAGAAGAAGCTTTTTGTGCCCGAAGGTAGTCAACATTCTTTTTATAGCACTACGAATGGTGGAGGAAACAATGTAAAAAGCCAACACGTAAACATAGAAGCACGATTGCGTACGGCGCGCACGGTAGTGGCCATTGTTGCACCACCAACCGCGCGTTGGGCTTGTCAGAATAGACACTGGCCTAAGCGACATTGTCTTGCGCGCCCATTTTTTGGTCATACACAATGTTTCACGAAGGGATGCTCTCAGCCGCAACAAATATAAGCCAGGCACATGCTTGGTCAAAAACAAACCAAAAGCCGACGGTGGTTATCTGCGATATAGTAGCACCCTCTAGGAGCGATGACGGTAAACAAGGTAACAAAATTCGTTTCGCCGTTCGCTGCAGCTTTAGCCAGTATAATAACATTTTTTAATTGCGAGAAATGGATACGTCATCGCTCACGTCACCAAGCACACGGTGCGGCTGCAGAATATAAATTGTGGCTTAGATTGTTCATTTTATCAGCGAAGAAAGCGTTATTTCCTCCCGAAAAAAACATTGTGGGAACTATAAAAGATAAAATGCTTCGGATAAAATAAACATCACGGCCCCTTTAAGATCAGACGCTAACCAGCACAGAATGTGCATCAGCCACTTAATAAAGTTGAAGCACAAAAGTGAAAATGGAAAGACTGGAAAATATGCTTGGTGCACTGTAGTCCGTTTACGTACTTTGAAGGCGAAAGCATTACGTCCTTCTCTGGCAGTACCCACCGAAGTTTATAAATACTGCACCATTGAGGCATCTGTTTTTTCGCTTTCGTTTTATGGGATTTGGCCCCAATAGCTTTAACAGGTAGTGTAGGGAATCTTCAGACGACAGAATCCCCAGAATGAGAGTTCGCCGTCGCTCGCGTGCCACTGTTCTACTCATGTGCCATCCCCTTGCCCTCTCACCTCTCCTCTCCATTCTCAACGTACTGAAGGAGCCTTCGACTCCCGCTCATGAAGGCCTTCGCGTGGGCACCATTTACAATCAGTTGTGTTTTGTTACTTCTCACAGCGGCGGCAATTATCTGTACAGAACAACATACAGGGTATTTTTTTGCCCTAATGGGGCACCTGAGGGTGTCGCCATTTTATGAGCCCGCGTCTAGGACGGCACCGAGCGTAAAGACAAATCATGCCTGACGAGGCGTCAGCACCTTTAAAATATACAATACATCAATTCCGAAAGTAACCAACATTTCATGTGTGCGTTTGCTGAACATCAAAATGGGACATCCCAAGATAAATAAAAAACAAGCGAATACAATACGGAGATGTTTATTCTGGAATATTCAGCAATACACAAATAAGTAAACAAACACCATATTCAGATTCAATGCAGGGACCGTTTCCAAACGTAGGTGACAACTTACCCATCTATCGTTTTGCTGCATAGACAGAGGCAGGGACAAATGTAATTATTACGTAGTATACCCCAGTTGTAGCGCCAGTAATAAAATGACCCATAAGGATTGTATTCCAGCCTAAACTGACGAGAAATGTTCTGCATTCCGTTTTAAATCACGGACATGAATCGTTTATTGTAATTTGCTTGTATTGTACTGTACCGTTTGCCACCTCTAGTTCGTTCTTATCAGTGCAATTTTCTTCTTGAATGAGAACTTGTTGATGTACCCACATTTTCAGGTGGTTTATGCTGCTTCCTATTTTTGTCTAGCAATTTGATCAGTTAAAAATAACTTGGTCTACTATTATAAACGTTATATCTCGAAACGCGGGCCCGTTCTAATTCTGCGCCAATTGATTTCAGATTTCTGAAATATGGGTAGCACATTTGTTTGTAATACACCAAGGTTGTTATAATTAGAGTCATAGTAGTGCCTCAAGTCTGAATAAAGAGGGAGTAAAAGTGTTCCTTTATACCAAGTAGGCACCAGGTTCAGTATTTTATAAATTCACCCAAATACGCGGAACAGAATATTTTTAAGCTTTTGAGCGTGAACAGTCCATGATAAGTCAACAAAAATGCAAACGCGCCTGACCATTTTAACTTATATAGTACTCGTGTAATTGAAATACCTTGATATCAAATATCGCCCTAGATTCCAGTGTATTTACTGCTTTAATATAACGATTGCTTTTGACTGCGTTAAGAATAAAATGATTTTTGTGGCCTAGAGAATCCCAGAGGCTATTACAACCAGACTGCATGCCTCCACATCTGCAACCATTTGCCTTATTTTAGACGTCGAGCCGTTTACATACCCTTTTATCTTCCGGAAACGTGGATTAGCTTGGGTTTCCCTAAGATCAAGGACCAGAAAAAAAGCGTTAAATATAACCGACAAACAAAACGATGGTGTCCGATTGTCTAGATAACTACCCAGTAAAGACACGAGTTCTCTATCAATGCCCGACTGTAAAAGCTTATCAAGTAACAACGTTTGGAAGACATCATGAAATGGCCCATGCTCAGGTCACAGTAGACAGTGTCTAAATGGCAACTTCACAGGAACTGCAGCCGAGGTCTGCTCCATGAAGCAGGAGAGATTAGTTGTCGGCCTTCGCAACGTAACACCGTGCTGTCTACTTGTAAGGAGATGAACATTCCTTGACACTACTTCGTGCAGCTCTATCTCCTATCCGTTGGAGGAAGCACAAAGGGGAGAAACTGCTCTACAGTCTTTGGAATCAGTTTTGGTGCCTGACTTGCAATTGGACGCACTTGACAATTTTCGTGGGCAAGGAAACGGGTTTGTTTTTCGACAGTGATTGAATAACCCACTTACAACGAGAGCCAAAATACTGCTGTATGTTTAGAGTATCATGATGTATTCTGTCACGGCCACACGACAACAATGTTGTCCTGCGCGTTAGACTCTCAATAACCAACTGCTGGACTAACCTAGAGCCATGACCATGATTCAACATTACGTATATTTCACTGTCATCCCGCTGGCCGTATGTGGTACTAAATTTCTGTGGAAAATGGTTGGCGACATCATGAACTTAATAATACTATTATTAAGAATAATCAGTCAATCACTCACTCAATCAATCAATCAATCGATTAATCAATCAATCAATCAGTTATGTTTATTTTTTGTGCCCAGGTACAGCCTTGAGGCTTTAGTACTGGTGCACCGAGGGATACAATTTGACGACATTGCACGGAAAAGACATGTCAAGATAAAGTGCATACAATAAAGAGACTTAACAACTAACACAGAACGATGACAAAAATATAGATTACATGAGAAAAACCAAACAAGTACAGCCACCTTGACACTATATATGAACAACGTATAAGTAGAAAACACCACAACGCAATGGATAATATGCACTGAACACATAATAAACACAAGGAATGCTGACATGACACAACATAACAGATATACAGCCCACCGATTAAAACGAACATCTTTATACCACAGACGGAGATGTAGACTTATAACACAATCCTTAAATCAACAAAATAAAATTCCGTGAGCACCATACTTTGCACGAAAACGTAATAAGCAGGTAGCCTAACAAGCCTCAAAATAAAAACCAAAAATGAATTCCTTGTTACGGAAGAACGTCTCTATGAAAGGCAGTATGTGTGAGTGTCTAAGTCAGTGGTAGTTCTGCCAGCGTCTGAACTAATCTGCTGGAGTGAGCTCTCGAAATGATCCCAGTCGCACCAGACCGGTATTCTGGAGGTCGTGGGTTCGAATCCCAGCTGGCGGGCATTTTTCTCCGCTTTCTTTCTTTCTTTCCAACAGTTCATTTCAATGGCCTACCACAACTACCCTAATTTCCGGTTTTGGACTGCCAACCCTTATTACTGGTTTGTGATTCTAGTCTGTATTCTGATTCGCTACGATATATATAAATAATCAATATAAATAATATTATGAAATGATCCCAGAGAGAAATTCGAACAAGGTAAAGCACGATTGTGGCCAATCGTGTTTACCTGTTCGAAGTTTTTGCTTCGCTTGTGTTCTCTACCATCTTCAAAGTTCTTACTCCCTATAATATATATATATTATTAATATTATATATATTTATTATGTAACGCAGACATGGCGTCCGTCGACCAACCCCTTTTTAACAACTTCTTCATCTCCACCACTATCGACCGCAACCGTTCTTGTGGCTAATCTCCCATTCCGGCCAACTGCCCTGCGCATCCATCTGCGGGACGTCACATATATATATATATTATTATATATTATTACTAATATATATATATATATATATATATTTATATATTATATATATAATAGATATATATATATATATATAATATATATATATATATAACGTTGGCAACAATCTGCTTTTACTTTCAAATTTATTTTCTATATATATATATATTTATATATAGTAAGGAAATGAGGGGCTCGTTGAGGAAATACAGAAAGATAGGGCACCAGTCTACAACGCCAAAGGAGGCATAGGGGTGTGGTTAGGCTCTTCTTTCTTTTTCACTACGATTAATGAAGTAAACTTTTTTTTAATATACAGAAGAAAGAAAGAAAAACGCAAACCGCCCAGAGTGGGGACCGAATCGAAAGGCGTGGGTGCGGTCCCCACTCTGGGCGCGTGTTTTTCTTTCTTTCTTTCTTCTGTATATTAAAACAGAAGTTTACTTCAGTAATCGTAGTGAAAAAGAAAAGAGCCTAACCACACCCCTATGCCTCCTTTGGCATTGTAGACTGCTGCCCTATCTTTCTGTTATATATATATATATATATATATATATATATATATATATATATATAGTTAAGAAAAGGTTCCTGGCTATGAGGTTAGCTGTACGATAGAGAAGTCAAACTGAAAAACATAACAACATTTATTCTAACGTTTCGACGGGGGCCGGTCTTTTTCAAAGATGAAAAGTTATCTTTGAAAAAGACCGGCCCCGGTCGAAACGTTAGAATAAATGTTGTTATGTTTTTCAGTTTGACTTCTCTATCGTATATATATTATTATATATATATATATATATATATATATATATATATATAAGGTTAGTAGAGAGAGAGACAAACCAGAAAGACGTCGAAAATAGAAATAAGTTTACTGACGTTTCAGGGAGAGGTCTCACTTTCTTCAGAGAAAAGTAAGTCCTCTCCCTGAAACGTCAGTAAACTTATTCTATTTTCGACGTCTTTCTCGTTTGTCTCTGTCTCTACTAACCTTATTTTTTCGCGCTCTGTGTGAGTTTTTATCTTTCAGACTATATATATATATATATATATATATCAAGGTTGCAGTTGTCATTGCTAGTGCAATTTGGCTGTTTCGGAAATATTTAATAGTTCCGAATACCGTGTGTTTGTCATGTTTCTTTGATACAGTGATAAATAAGCGAAAATATGAGTCGAGAAAAAACCCGCCAATTTTTTCTGGGCGCGGGAGTCGAACCCACATCTTCGCATAACGCGTGCGGTGCCCTGACAAATTATGCTATCCCTCAGCGGCTCCCGTCCCGACTTTACCGGGGCGGTTTATATTTACAAGTGCTCTGAGGATGGTCAACTAGCGCCGCCCCTCGACCGCCGCGGGAGACGTAGAACGTCTTTTTCCACAGCGGCCGCCACGTAAGACGTTGCCGGAGGTCGGGGTTAGCAATTGGCATATCCGAACTGCTGGAGCCATATGTATATATATATAAAAAATCATTGTTGCAGTCAAGAAAACCTCGGAAAGCAAAGGGGAGGATGTGGTAGGGTATTGAAACAGATAAAGAATTTGGCAAGAAAGGAAGAAAATTGAGAAAGAATGCCCGCCAGGTGGGATCCGAACCCATGACCTCCAGAATACCGGTCTGGTGCGATAACCACTACGGTGGGGCGACGTTCCCCTCCACTTTCTGGGGTATTTATGTTTAGGTATTTTTGTTTCCTGTGCTTTGGGGTGGTAGCCAGTGCCACTCGGACTACTCGGGGTGAAGGGGAACTTCTTTTTAACCGGAAGTTCGGAAAACACAGGTTCAGAATGTTTCCACAGCAGTTATTTATGTTATTGCGCTGTGCCATGGAAGTGAAAGGCGAAAAATTGAGTAATCGATTAACCTTCTCTTCATTGTGGTGGTTATTCTGGGAACAGGTTAGGTGGCTCCTCCGAACGCCAGGAGCGTTGAAATCTCCAAAGGAGGAAGACTTCGCGGTTGCATTGATTAATATGTTCGTGTTCAATGGAGGCGAATAACTGATTGAATGCGTCAGGAGCTACGTCAAGGGGAATGTAAAAAGCGCGAACTAGAGGTTTTTCAGTTTTAGTGATGTGAATGTCAACCCATAAAGACTCATTGGCATTTTCAATATCACTACGTAGCACACAAGGAAGAGATTTGCCGACGGCAAGAAAGACCCAGCCCGCTTTTTGTTTGCTTCCTGCTAAGGCACGACCGCTGCAATATACATAATAATTTTGAGGCAAATATCACGGCACAGGATCTTAGGTTACAGCCAAGCTTCAGAGAAAGCTATTAACGAAAAACGAGCAGCCACAATATTCCCAAAGAACGCAGTTGCCTTAGTACGAAGACATCGCGCATTCTGATAAACCACATCTAAACTAGTCATCATTGTTTTTGTTATGTGATGCTCTCTGACAGCATCTCAGTAATAAAAATAATAGTAAAATATTAGTATTAGAATCAACCTATTTGCATCCACAGCAGGACGGACCTCCCAAAGACCTCCAATCGCTCCTGTCCTGCACTATAAAGCATTTTTCTTTAGTATTTGCCCTTGCTGCGACGCTTAATGCTGAATGTATATATCAAAGCAAACTTTTATTTCCAGAGTGACATTGTTCCCACAGGATGCGCTTTCACGTGCATCATTAAGAACGAAAGAAAGTTTGGTTATTACAAGTTAAATAGCACATGTCAGGTAAGTTTATTCATTTTTTGCTTGCTTTCAGCCTAGGTGTGGCAAGGGTGTGTGCCTTGCTCTCACAGTGCAGGCGCACTGTATGCTGACACTATTATATCTAAGCTCCAAGTCTACACCATCAAACCAATTTTCTCTGTGCAGAGTAAAAGCCTCGAGCATGTAAAAACGCATTTTGTGGGCCTTGGTTTCTGCACGGAGGGTGAAAACTGTTTGTGTCCAATTTGTATTTCCCTGCTCATCACTATTTGAGTAAAAGAGGGAGCCTTAGGTAACCAGACACGTTGATCATTTAAATGGATCTATTAGCACCGTGAGCAAAAAGGGAGGTGTCCAGTTACCCATGGCGTCTGTCACTCACCCTACCTCCTGAAAGCAGGTGACGCGCAATTGTTACTCAAGCCTGGGTGGATTGTGGTTCATCATCTCAAGAAGAGAGGAAAAATTATATTAGTGAGGAGGGAGATGACCGTTTCTGGGTGCAGGCTTCCAACCCACCTTTTGGTGTCACCTCGAGCGACTACTAAAGTTTTTATACACACTTATCAGGCAGCAAAATTGACAGAATAAAAGGTTAAAAAATGGGATATTTTTATGATAACGAGTGGTCCAAGTTTAACCTTGTTTTATCAAATTTATGCCATAACGGTGGTTAACAAAGGTACAGAACACAATAAAAGAAAAAGAAAAACAACTGGGGATTTCGTTCTAAACTTAAGCATTACCTATTTGGGATGTGGTAGTGGAGGGCCGGTATTAAACATATATAGCGCCGAAATCATTACATACCTTTCAAAATATTTGTGGAATATTCAAGGGTGTCTCACAGTCCAATTACGTGCTCAATTGTAGTATCTCACTTCGAAATTTTGCCCATAATTACAAACAACCCTACAGACCCACTGAAGTACCGTTTTCACACATTAAGTACATTACAATATCGTAGAAATATGAGTGGTAAAGGAGGATTTTCCTCGTTTTTACACGTTATTGCTTTATAACGCATGAATTCAAGAACCTTCAAGCTAGAACCTATCCATAATTCTTAGCCCTTATGTGCTTAGAATAATAGTTAGCTACAGGTAAGTTCCTAAATATTGTATTCCTCATGTTCATAAATACCACCGTCATAGTTGACAAAAAACTCAACCAGTGTTATAGGTCGCCACAGCAATAAAACAGTCATACAATGAAGCCATAGTTAGGCAAAGATAAAGAGAAGCTGCCTTGTGTCAACGTGTGCCTGATCATATTCACTCTTTAGGGTGAATATGATCAGCAACATTAATGTCTGGAGATCCTGGGTACTTTGAAGGAATATCTCAAGTGAATAACAACTGACCGCATGGCATTGTGCCGCGGGTGAACACCGAACAGAAAAAGAGACTTCCGAAATCTCTCGCCTGGGAATGTTATGTATTTACAAAGGTTATGGTACAAAGTCCTTATGGTACTAAGTAGGTGTTATTTCTACAACCGAGGCCATAGTTCCCATCTGCCTTGACTCGAGCCTGCTTCTTGACTGTTTTTGCATTAGTCTCCCATAACTGCAGTATACTGTGCTTTCACTTTATCCACTGCCGATTCCACATCTTCATATTAGCCTTCCAATAACTGATCATCGTGGCTGAATGTAAGCGCGAAGCCCTCTACCGCGTTGAATTGGCACCTCTTATTACGCCTAATTAGAAGACCGACTATCCTTTTGTTAATGCTGTAGTATTCGTCTATCCTGCCAGATATCCTTTTGTTAACTAGAAGTTCCACTGCCAGTTTTCTTCTGTCCACTAGACCACGGTAGCATAGCGCGTGTCCCTTTTTCAGCACCGTAAATGCTTCACCTGTCCTACTAACTTCATTACGCCCTATGACATCCTTTTCAATGCCCTCTAATTCCCCGAACAACACCTCTACACTCGCCTCCCTAGGTAAAGTTCTCCTGTCAAACGTTGCCAGGTTCAGGTTTGGGCGGCCTGTCCAGCGCCATGGCTTCTTAGCACCCTCTGCTGCGTCCGAGGTCTGACCGCCGCCGTGGTGAGTTGCTTCGTAGCCACTGGAGACTGAGTTCTCTGGGTTAATTGGCGTATTCAGTGGAGGTTGTGGCCATTACTACACCAGGGTGGCCAATCCTGCTCTGTTGACGGAGTGCGTTACCGGTAATGGTCACCCTGATCAGGCAGCACCCAAAGCCACATTTTTCAATTCCACAAACGCGCGGTTCTTTTTAATCCGGTGGGAATTGTGCCGCCCCTGGATTTGAATCATGGTTATTGTGCGCGTGAGGCGGATTCTCTTCCTTTACGCCACCGCTGCAGCTCTTTTATATATAGTAGAACCCCGTTCATACGTTTTTCACCGGACTGGGCAAACAAAACGTAACCGCCAGGAAAACGCAGGTAGTGAGGAAACTTCGAAAATGAACGAAAACACTGTAGCTTTGACTCGCAACCATGTTTTCCGGCAACTTTAGATTTCGAACCCTAACAAACTCCAGAATGTAGGATTACCGCTATTTGCGAACGCTAGAAAGCACCACGCGCGGCAGTGCAAGGTCCCATGCGATGTCGACTCTCCTGCGCGCTGGCTGCTTGTCGACTACGTTTAGTACGTCAAGCTTTTTCTGAAGGGAAAGCGCCTGCCGTTTTCTTGACGCCATCAAGGCATGAAATGGCTCGACATTGCATGACATTGTCAACATTGTTAATATGACAACATTGCACGACATTGTCACATTGCTGTACAAACAGCGTTGCCCAGCTGCCGGGGTCGTGCTGCTCCCTCTCTCCAAGATCATCTATCAGTTGGGAGGAGCTATGTTGACCCACGATTTGCCGTTTTTCAGCCTTCAACTACTAGTGCAAGCTGCGCCACTTTTTTGGTGAAATCGCACTCGTCTATTTAAAATCGCCCATTCCGCTGAACGTTAGACCCCCAGATTAGGCCTGCGTACTGGCGAGTCACTTGCGTACATTGCAATGGGACGCGCTAAAATAGCAACGGTGTAATTTTTGTCATCAGTTCAAACAGAAGGGAAATGCCACAGCGGCGACTTAAATTCCACCTGCCAATTCGATTATTTGGCCACTAAGGATAGTTTGCCCAAATTGTCTAATTCTAATCACCTAATCGTTGGCAGAGGTCTCTCATGCACTTCAAACGCCTGAATTGAAACTTTGAAATTGTTATCCAATTTTTAGACGGTGTGCACAGGAACTGCTAGGTAGTTTGGCACAGGCCACGCTTCAATTCCTTGAGGTATTTCGAAGAATACTTGCCAGCCAAGTTTCATCACCTATGTTGTGTCTACATTGTGTCGCCGTAAGATTCTGCGGAATGTCCAATATTCTTAAAACTTAGGAAGACTTGTGCCGCTTTATTTTCTTGCAGCATTACAAAGATGACAAAACAATTATCAATACAACATGCAAGATGACATCGCACGGTGTGCGTTGTCTGGAAGAAGTGCCACCTTATATGGCGTGCTAGGAAGAATGGATCGGTACGCAGCGATTGGAAGCTGTTTTCATTTTAAAATAAAGGATTCATTAAAACTACACTACCAAGAAGCTTTGGGAATAATAAACTGCATAAACGCTTTTTAACAAGCGATAAGTACGGCTTGTATCTGTGGTTGAAACATACCCACTATTATATTATAGTCAACATAAAAGCAGGCCAATTGGTGGCAGAGGACTTGGGTATGTAGGGGAACATTGTTTTGGGCCCACAGTGTGGCCCAGAGATGTCAAGTGAGAAATTCTCCAGGTACACGTTAAGCAGGAATTTTTAGCACACAATTTTGAGCCCTAGTCATCACTGATGTGGCTGTGGAACTACCACATCAGTGCTTCCTCTGCTCCCTCAAAGCTCCCCGTTGATTACTTACACATTGTTGTCGTACAACATTGTTGACGTAGGAGACCCGGTTTTGTTTACATTTGAGCAGGAAATCCCCAAAAGAAAACGAAAAGAAAGCCAAGAAAAAATGTAATGGTTCACAAAGAATAAACTAAGAGCCCACTGCCACACCGCAACATCGCTTGCGCTCTCGTAACCAGCACACTGTAACCAGCACACGGACAAGCACGGAAGCGTTGCGGTAGCGGCAGGGGAGAATCGGAGACAATAAAAAACCAAAAATATGCGACAACGAATCGGCGCTCTCAGAGAGTAACGAAGAGATTAAGAAACAAACTGTACACCAAATAGAAAAAGTGAAATGAAGTCAATTACCACCAACCATGACGAAAAAGCCTTAGAAGGGTTCCACTAGGAGGAAACTGATTGCTCACACGTATGCCACAGGTTGCTAAACGCTTCTTACGAAGTTTTAACATGAGACCGTGTGCAAAGAGAGCTTAGAGTCAAGTAAACAGTAAACATCTCCATTGAAGTCTTCACAAATCAAACTCACCGATGGGACCGGATACAGCTGAAGGCATTGGCTACCCTGTCTACCCAACAAAGAACTCGTTACGTTGAATATTCTGAACAGTGCTCATCACCGTTACTTGCTAACGAAAATACCCACCTGCGATGAGCTTACGCGCATGTAAATCGCGGCTTCTACCGAAACATCAAATTGCTAAAGCAAGACGTGGGCGCACTGCTCAAATAGTTCGTTGAAATGAAGGAGCTAACATTACAAGCATCTGATGACATCCAGCGAAGGAAAGCAGAAGTATTTGCCAGGAAAGCAGCTAGCTACGAACACACCAGACAAGGTTCCTGCTGTGCCAGAAGTGTTCAAGGAAGTGCAGGTAAAGAACCATCGAGCGGCAAAGAGCCAATAAAAACAGGACCCAATCAGCCGCCACTACGTTCTAGGCTAGTAGTGACATGGTCGGAAAGATAACCGACATACAGCAAAGAAACATCAATCCAGGACAAATTGGCCTAACAGAAGTCTACCGTCGACAAGGAATAGAAGGTAAATCGAGGGTAAAGTCGAAGTCAAAGAAGTGGTTGAATGAACATTGCTGTACAAATCCTAACGACTACAGCAACCCACCAAATAGAAACAAGGAAACCCCAGACAAAACTTCCCCAGGGTAAAGTAGGAGGCATCGAGGAAGATGTATTTATTTACTTCCCAGTACCTGCAGCGCAAATATGGCATTACAGCAGGGCGGTGTATACAAATATAGCAATATATTTTGTCCCGTAGGGGAAAACAGGGAGAGAAGGGGAGTCTGACACAATTCTGTACAATAGCACGTGAAAGGTTCAAGCAATTTCATCGTCGCGAAAAAAATGACAAGTGCGACAAAAATGCCTCGAACCAGGATCACGTGTTCAAAAAACGATATTACACGGTGACCTTTTTATTCACCGCTAGAATGAAAGAAAAGAAACTCGAGTACGGCGCCCAATTTCACCAATTATCTAGGAGTGATCGTATAACTTAGATACAAAGAAGTAAAATGTTGTAAAAACAGTGCGTTTTTTAATAATTACAATCATAAATCATAGAAACCATAATTAAGCAATACAGGAATCTTCTGATGTAAAAGGAGAATTATGGGTTTTCCTATGCGACAAAAAGTCAATCCACATACAAATAACCGAGAAAGTGGTTCTAATAATTCGCCACGAAGATGTAAAAATATTCACCAATAAGAATAAAAATATTTCCCAACAAGAAGTAGTAGCGGCAAAGGTAAACTGGGAAAAAAAGATTTAATTATAATTATTTGCTATGCGCCTCCAAGTGGCAATTTTTAAAACACTTTTAAGTGCTAAAACCCTTTTCTCAACATTTTTGTCAGACCACGCGTAATGTTACTGGGTGACGTCTATGCCAAACACTGAGTATAGTGCCGGGGATATTTTCGATTCCTGAGGGGACATTTGAAACGTCCTGGTTTTGTTTAAAAAAATTCCCCCGCACCTCCCCGAAGGGAATCGAAATGCGAAATGCAGAAATGCGAATGCATTGGGTGCACCGATGAGTGTGTTGCGAGTAATGGCGTAATTAATGACGAGAGTGTGAACGTAATCATTTATTCATCAGCACCTGTTTGTGTTATCGTTGTACCTGACGGCCACAATCACTGCCTTGTGATCGCTAAAGTGCACGGTCAAAGGGTCTTTGAGAAGCATACGCGCGTCACAGTTTCGCGTAAAGACCAGATCAATGAAACTCCCGCGAATGGTAGTGGGGCACGTGTCGAAGCCGGCAGAGAGAAAATGCATAGAGTGCCTGGTCAGCATTTACTCGACCAGCCACTCGCCACTCTTCTTGCGCACGTCAACGTTGAAGTCGCCAACCAAGACTATGGGGTCAGAGGGTTTGGAGCGCACGCGCACACTTTCCATAGCCGCGTCCAGCTGCGCGGCAACGGCGTCTCGAGCCCCCGACTAAGAAATGCATTCGCATTTACGACGACGACGACGACGAAGGCAGAACTACGAGGCGCGCGCTCACGTGCGCTCGCGCTGGAGGAATGCAGGCGCACATTCGCATTTACGACGATGACGACGACGAAGGCAGAACTACGAGGCGCGCGCTCGCGTGCGCTTGCGCTGGAGGAATGCAGGCGCACGCCGGCCAACGGAGCAAGACAACCCCCGGCTAATAAATGCATTCGCATTTAATAAATAAATGTGGAGTACGCTACGTAAACGCCCCGATGATGCGGTGCTACGCACGCAACGGCTGGGAGCGTATGCTCCGGGGCGCTTGCGGGGCGCTGCGGACCTGCTGGAAGGCACTTTGCTTCCAAAATGGCTGCTGCCTCGGCGATGTCGGCGGCCGGTCGTGGCAGGAGGTTCCCCGACTGAAAACGTGGACCGTCGCGTGTTTTTCTCGTTAGGCGACAACGTTTCAGTTCCAGCAGGCATACAGACCAGAAATGAACGGCCAAGGAGAACCTGGATGGCTCCCGAAGCGGGTGGTTGTGTTTGAGTGCCTGTCGCGGGGGTGGAATGCGTGCAGTGTTGGTGCAGATTGGCGCCATCCATTTCGGGAATTCAAGAATTTTCACCTGCGCCGTCGTCGCGCCGTCGGGTGCGAGCCGAGAAAGTTGCGCTAGCCGTGTGAAACGTGAAGAATTTGTAGGTGGACTCCACAAATAAGAGGAAGTGAGTAATAAGAACGCATAGTATATTTTATTGAGTTGCTCACCCGGGTGAAGTGTTTCACTAAACCGCCGTGCCTGCCTACCCGCTGTTTCATTTCGTGCGTCGCATTAGCGCCGCATGCCATGCTCAGTAGTATTTGTCGCATGGTCTTGACATATTTCAGAGCTGAATAAAGTGAGTATCCCGAGCACTGCGTGTTGCTTCAAAACTTTGGCGTCGCACGGTTGAGCAATACAATCGCGACGGGTGTGTCATATTTTTCTCTAATACTGAATCAAGGTAAGAGGCTCTTTTTTATCGTACTTGTAACATTTTTTCAATCGAAACCAGCGTTAACGCATTGAAAAAAAAACGCCATCCAGCTACAGCTTGCCTTGGGTAGCCACGTAAAAAAAAGGTCAAATTTGGGTACTTCGCGCTGGGTTCAACAGGTGGCGCCGCAACCGTTAGGGCACGCTACGAAAAACACTTTACTAAAACTATCCATGGGCGCGTAGCGACGAGCGTACGCTCCGCTTTACGCCCAGCAATAAGCTAACGCCCGGAACGCCTAATTAAATCTGTCTAATATTTCTGTGTGCGCGCCCTCTCCTTCACCGAGGAGGATGAGCACGAGCAGGGGCACGAGAGCAGACATGCGTTCGCATCGATCCGGTAAAAATATTTCTGCGTTTGAATCGCTATTCGTCTCCCGAATGTAGTGTCATGGGCGATTTTTTTGTCCCTCGAAACACCCGGAATGATCTCACTGCGCAGGGAGTGCGATTTCACGGACTTTTTGCGACCTTTGTGCGGGCAACGCTAAGCTGGCTCCTTAAGCCTAACCGCTGGGCCCACAGACTTTTTTTTTTTGCGGGCACGCCGTCGCCGGCTCGCCGCCATCCCGCTCAACCTCAGCCTCGGCCACTGCTCATATCAGTATTGCCACAAAATCCGTTCATCGAGGCGATGGATGGATTGACGTCGCCAGGAAAAAGGCACCGCACAGCTCTGAAACAACGCTTGTCTTTCGCTCAAAACAGGCGTTCCTGTTGAATCGCACAAAACCAATCGCTGTTACCATGGCGCTGAGAGTTTCAGCGCAACTCAGAGACGCGGAATCCAACGAACATCTGTGGAGCTCCAAGCCCAGAAGAACATCGCAGTTATCAAGAACAGTTAGTCCAGCTCTGTAGCCAAACTTGAAAAAAATACAAAGCGTGAAGATACAAGCCGAAGACTGTGCTGTTGTTGTGTCCACGTTGCCTCCAGAAGACACGCGCGCGGGGGTAATTCACGACGTAACTGCAGGAAAATCACCGCCAGAACAATTAGCGAACCTGAAAGCAGACGGGACAAACATAATTCATGCGAGAATGATGAAGAAGTGTGATATAGCCATCTTTACTTTTGAGGGTACCTATAATTCTATAAACGTATTACGCTACCAAACCCTTTATGACTGCTCGCCGCACCGACCTAAGCGAGGTTTTGCAAAACAGACCTTTGCCAAAACGCAGTAACGTACAGGCGCAAACACTGCGGCTCCCGACTGGGCTTCGCAGAGCATGAAAATACTTGCAATCAAGGATGTGCAAACTGCGGACAGGCCCACCCCGCATGCAGTCCAAAAGCTTTGTAAGTAGAAAGGCCAACAAAGCGGTCTCGAAGGCTGCCACGTCAAGCGTCCCCGCATTTGAGAACAACAAATGGTCGACCAGAAGTAGTGCAAGTACATGTCGTCGGCGATGCCAGAAGTCAACCTTTCTCCATCGTAAGCAACGTTGACCAATGAAGTTTGTATTGCGTGGACGAAGATATCACTCAAAGACGGGGCAGTAGCAGAACCGCAATCCAGGTTAGAAGCCTGAGCCGAAGCAGCAATGTTGTCAGCAACCGCCACACAAGGCGGGACCGTGATCGAAACAAGACCAATTCAGGCTACCATTGGCGCGGCGCAGCCAAAGCAAGACTATGAAGAAGACCCGGGGTGACAGCAGAATTTCGGAATTCAAGAAAAATTCGCAGGGGAGCCAGAACAGGTGGGATCAACGGGATATATCGGCAACAAGGCCTAATCCGCAGTTCCCACTCACATACAAATCAAAATCTCTCACGAGTTCCCCCATTACATCTGAGGAGGGAAGCACAGATAATATCATTGATATCGAGCACTTCCGAACCCTGCCACAAACTGATAAAAATACCGATAGAAGTATAAACACAACAGCGAAGAGCAGTGGGCAATGCCTCCCTAAAAAATAGAAACTCGCGCTGGAAACGGCTCCATCATTAGGTGACGAATTCTTCCAGTTTATGCAGGAAAGTGAAAAGCGCTTCGACCGGATTTTGAAACGCTTGACTGAACTACCCTTCCCACCTCCACCCCCGCCTTAACCCTCGGTAACAGAAGATGTAGTTGCTCTCAGCGATGCAGACTCAAGGTTGAGTCTCCAGTGGCACGCATGAGCAAGCTAGAGGGATAACTATTATCTATAAAGAAAGTGGGCAGCTCGCTGCCCAGACCATATCCTGGAACCTGAGGAGGTTATATCAACAACGATGAGTAACGCAAACAAGAACACATCTACGGGCTGCCTCAACATGTGGCAATGGAATTGTGGAGGTTTAGGTAACAAGAACGTTTTCCTACCACAACACATTCAGATGGCACAAGTCAAACCAGATATTTTTAGATGCGACTGCATCTCATTCACTCGCCTTGTCCCTGCATCCGGCGTCGTCGGCGTCCACCCCTCCCCCATTCTCCTAGCCGCGCCAGCTGCGCTTTCCGCCGCTCACCCCCTCTCCTCTCCGATAGCGAACACTCTCTCGCGATGGCCATTCGATTGGATTCGATTGGATTGGCTTGGCTTGGCTTGACTTGGATTGGATTAGATTGGATTGGAGTGGATTGGATTTGGATTGGATTGGATTAACGTGGATTGGGTTGGATTGTGTTGCGTCATAGCCGCGGCAGACGCACTGGCGCCGGCGCGTCCTCTCACCGTTATGCGCGCTATAAAACGCGGTGCCTGCGCGGCTCAGATAATCGTTCCAGCATCGTTCCAGCAGCGTTCCTCCGCTGTCCAACGCTGCAACGTGAACCCCCTATGCGTCGCATCTACACAGGGGTTCCCGCGAGGGGAGGTGGGAGTTTTTTTCTACTACAAGATACAGGACGTAACCCAACAATTCGTGGATACACAACTTATGAACCACAAGACCACTGCAAACATAATGCTACTTAAGTCAGGAATCACCTAGCTATGCGCTTAATATCTCAAAACGCAGACACCGATACACATTTTTGACCACAGAGGTAGTCACTCCAATTAGAACTAGGGCACAGGATGGACAGAAAATATACATCACCAACCTTTACAGCTTTCCGAAGGGTCGCACGGAATTTGAACGCAAAGCACGCAACGTGTGGTTACGAAAAGTGTGATTTGAAAGGAAAGGCGCTGGAATCTTTAAACAAGAGGGAAAATTTACATTGTTGAATGACCCTTACTCAAAGACGTGAGAAGGCAACTCTGTTCAACAGGACACAAGCCCAGACTTGAAACTAGGCAAGGAAATGTTTCGATGCCAATGGCATACGAAAGCGGCAACTCTCACCAGTGATCACACGATCATACACACAGAAATTGCCATATCGAATTTAAAGAAGAGAAATAACAATGTTTACATCACAAATTGCGATAAATTCCGTAAAAGACCGGTAACGCTACAAAGCACTGCCCTGACGTAATAGAATGTTACAAGATGTAGAGTTAATCGACCAGATTTAGGGGAAATCCCAAGGTGGAGTAAGATTCTACACAGGAATGTTTGACATCCAACCAATGCAGCCATACGGCTACAAAAGAAAGCTACAGCTTTCTTTGAAACTTCGCAGTTGAAATAAAATCGTCCTGGCCCAGGATTCGAACCCGGGACCACCGCTTAACCTGAGCAGTCGCTCTAACAACTGAACTAGCCAGGAGGCTAGTCATTTGTAGCGCGAGAGCGAATTGATCAACTCGAAGTGAGGACCGATGTTAATCGACAAGATTTAGCGGAAATCCCAAAGTGGAGTAAGATTCTTCAAAGAAATGTTTGACATCCACCGAAATGAAGCCATACGGCTACAAAAGAAATCTATACAGCTTTCTCAGACACTTCGGAGTTGAAGAAAAATTCGTCCTGGTCCAGGATTTGAACCCGGGATGACCGCTTAACCCGAGCAGTCGCTCTACCAACTGCGCTAACCAGGAGGCTGTAGTGCGAGAACGAATTGATCAACTCGAAGTGAGGACCGATGTTAATCGACCAGATTTAAGGGAATTTGCTCCCCCTTGGGATTTCCCCTAAATCTGGTCGATTAACATCGGTTCTCACTTCGAGTTGTTGATCAATTCGCTCTCGCACTACAAAGAACTAGCCTCCTGGTCAGCTCAGCTGGTACAGTGGACTGCTCCGGTTAAGCGGTGGTGCCGGGTTCGAATCCTGAACCAGGACAAATTTTTCTTCAAGTGCGAAGTTTCTGAGAAAGCTGTATAGCTTTCCTTTGTAGCCATATGGGTGCAGTTGAGTGGATGTCAAACTTTCCTTTGAAGATGTAGAGTTGCACTCCAAAAGTGCACAAACTTCAGATAATTACCCAGATATAGACTGTCATTTGGTGCACCTATTAGAAGCAAGGCGAGGACTAACCAAGAGATGTAAAAAAACAGACTCAACCGGAAGTAGAAAAAACGAAAAACAAACATAAATGTGGAAATCCAAACATACGGCTGTGAACTTACAAGAAACAACTGGTACAGTACACGCCACCAATAGAATGGCAACCTTCATCTAAAAAACCTGGTCTTTAATTCGGCATTTTAATCAACAAGGAACCTCCAAACCAGAACTAAACAAGCGCCGAGACATTTTGGCGGCCAACTATAACATGGTAGAGGGCCTGACAGACGAACTAGCAAATGTCTACTTTCCAAAAGAGACCGTCCTGCTTACAAAGACTACAAAGGCAAGGTAAACAACATGGGCTACCTTAACCAGCCAATCACCAGGGTACAGCTTACTGAAGCCATTGATCAGGCTAACGGGCACTCAGCTCCGGAGCCAGATCACATTGGGAACGGCGTTCTTCGCAGTTTCAACGAATCAGAATATGAGTATATTCAGCAGGTGATAAAGAAGGCTTGGGAAAGTAGAAAATTGCTGAAGGATTGGAAGGACGCTATAGCTACCTTCGTCCCTGAACCTGAAAGCCGGTAGAAATTGAATATCTGAGATTCTTCTCCCTAACATCATGTCAAAGCAAGGTATTACAACGCATCATCTTAAAACGGTTAGTCCGATATTTAAACGAGAAGTGGTTACCGTTCAAGATTATTGGCTTCAGGGAGCATATTTTAACCCTAGAGGCCCTAATTCAGAATAAAGAAGAGGTGATCAATAATCTAAGCGCAGTTCCAAATGAAGCCATCTTGGCGGTTGATTTAGCCCAAGCATTCCATAATGTCACACGTGACGGTATCCTTGCTGAGCTTGAAAAAAATGACTTCGGGTATCGTATTATAACTACGCGAGGAACTTTTTTAATGGCCGCACTATACGCATTGTCCTTAGCTCGCACCCCTCGGAAAATAAAAAGCACCCAAGAAGAGGTAACACCTTTCTAACCTAGCGATGTGTGGAGTGGCCACAAAATTGGATAAAATTTCAGACGTAAAGTACACCTTATATGCGGATGACATAACAGTGTGGATAACTAAGGGTTCTTTGGTGCACATTGAAAGCACTCTGGAAGCAGCACTAAATGCCATCGAAAAGGGGGCTGAAACAAATCAAACGTTCTTCTCGGAACTAAGCATACTAAACGAAACACCCCAAGGAAAAGTTCATCTGACCTTAGGGGAAAATCACATCCCACAAAGAGCGGAAAATAAAATCTCGGGTCTTCGCATCCAGAAAGAGGGCAAGTCTTATACAACAACTCAGCAACTTTTGAAGCAAGGCAATCAGAACATTCACATGATGAGAAGAATCACCAACCATACTACCTGATTAAAGGAGAAAGAAGCCCTGACGCAAAGCGATGCATTGATAATTGCCAGGATTAAATATCACCTCCCGCACTTAAACCCATCACAAGCACAAAAACGTAAGTTAGAGGCGCTAATCAGAAAGGCTACCAAGGTTGCCTTAGTAGTACCAATCTCGACTACCAACGAGGCCCTTTTCAGGACAGGTGTTTAAAATACGACTGATGAGTCCATTTTAGTTTTTTTAGCAAACCACGCTCAAAGACTTCGGTAAACAGAGCGAGGCAGGGAGATCCTCACCGGCATAAGTTTCGATCCCATACCTCGAAACGAGCCACAGGAAATCAAGGGGCCATTTCTCGACAGCAAAATTCTAGACCTCCTCAAAGTTGCCTCTTTACCCAGGAATATGAATCCCAGAATCAATGAGGACAGAAGACGAAAAGAGTTATTTTTTTACAGAAACTTGTGAAAGATCTCCAACAAGACAAGCAATATACTTTGTAGATATTAGTTCCAGCAGAGGCAAGCGCAACATCATATAATAAACAGAGACCTCTATTTGGCAGTAGCTAGCGTTCTGTGAAGTAGCACCCAAATCAACACATCAGGCATTGAACGCCACGCCATCGCCAGAGTCATTAAATACCACAACACCTTCACACCGCATAGTTCCCATGTCACAGAACTCCTGGTGATCATTCGAGAGATTCTCACGGAGCATGCAGGCAAATTATGCTGAACGACATGAGTAAATATACAACAGATTTATTTAATATACACTATATTCATCACTACGTTATATGGACACCTGGCCACGCGGAGATGTTTGGTAACGTTCGCGCAAACACGCCCGGCCGTGAGTTGAGAATACGGCCACCGAACATTTTCTTTGAAAGTTCCAATACCAGCCAGCAACGAGAATAATTGGTTAAGGCATTAGAACCGTTTCTTTGTTATGCAAACGTCAACGTATACAAGTAGACTACACTGCTACGTTTTCCGCCTGCGTGACTGGCATTCTTCATTTCCGAGCGTGCGGAAATTTAAGCATGCGGAAACATTGTCGACTATCGGTTTATGTCATGGAATTTTATTTTGACGTAAAGTCCGTATACGCACGTACAAAGTTGCTTATGGAAGGCTCTGATTTGTGTAAACACTCCAGCCGGGTTCATCCGTGTGTGGAAGCGCTTCATTGTTGACGAAAACAGTGTTTTTCCAGCTAAGGGAGCACTAATCAACGGCAACCTTTTCAGCTGCTGCAGCGCTTTAACCATAACGGATACCCGCGTTGGTAACAGCTCTGGAGGGGTAGCCAAACAAATGGCAAACTTGTGTATGGCAGCCGGCCCCGCCAAATGCTTGCGGTGAGAACCACAGTTATCTTCGGGATATCTTTTTGAGCCACTGCTTTAGTACCGAAGCGATCGGAACATTTACTTTCGGCTTCTGACGCAGACACTTTTTTTTTTCTTGTCATGTTAAAACTCGCGCTATGCGTCGTAAGCCAATGGGAATTGACCGAACACTGAGTGTTTTTTCCTGTGTTTTTATTTTGTTGCACTATCGGGAACAGCGCGCACAAAGTGCTTCTTGTTAAGTTTTTCGAAGAACGCAATGGATATTTTCGCCGGGTTTATTCTTTCAGGTGTAAGCGCGCTACGCTGATGCGAAAACTTTTTTGAGGACGATATCCGAGTTGGTGCGTGTTCAGTGGACAGCGGCCGTATTCCTACTTTCGCAAGCCCAGCAAAGCAATAATGTCGCGTAAAATACTCATTTGAGCACATCGTCGTTCTCAAAGAGGGTTTTCTCGTGTCCAAGTGGAAGTCGGCAAACGCAGAGCACAACGGACCGAGAAAACGACAAAGTAACAATGATGGCAGGCCGAGCAAACACGTTTACGCCTTGAGCTTTGCTATTGCTGCGCCACCAGCCGCCGCTTTCCAAACGCAGATACGGGAGTGTGGCGGCCCCACGTAGATAGGCGCGTAGTTACTAAGCGCGTTTTTAATGCGTTGGGTATTCTCTCCCTCTTTTATTCCCCCCTGTCATACTAAAATGCTGAACCACTAGCCACGCAAACTGGTCCCATCCTCGCGCCCCCCCGTGCTGCCCTCGGCAGCCCAAAACAATTTCACACTGTCTGTGACTGCAGCAGCAGTGGCGACAAAGATTTCTGGAGATGGTGCGGCCACTCCGGTGTCTGATGCACCCACCCTCAGTGTTCCTAAGAGGCCAGGGATCATGGACGCGGTGGGGCCGGCTCCACCCGCCACACTTGCCGTGCCGCGTTGTGCACCTCCAGCGCTCGCGGCAGACCAAGACACCAACCCTCTCGGAGCACGCCCGAAAGAGCCTGACCCATTAGCTGCTCATGGGACGCCCGTTGAGAAAATGAACGTAACGCATTCCCCGGTGGCCCCAGAGCTGTCGAGGGAGCGGCGCCCCTCAGTTGAGACTAGAAAGCAGAAACCAAGAGTAACGGTCACCACGTAGCCAATAAATCTGAAATAAACAAACAAGCAGAATCTTCTCTAAAACTAAATCTATGCTGCAAAACATTGTACAGTAGAATTGTAGCGGCCTGTTGAAAAATCTTGACGACATTTACGAAATACTGTCAGAACACAAGCAAGATGTAATTTGTCTCCAGGAAACACATCTGAACGCAAATCACACACACTTTCTGACACAGTACATAGTCTTCATAAAGGATAGAGATGGCTGCCCTCGCTCTTCTGGAGGTGTTGCCCGAGTCGTTCAGAAGTCGATTGCTTGTCACCACATCAGACTGCAAACTAACCTTGAAGCGGTTACCATGAGGGCAATTATTTTTGATAAGATAACAACAGTTTTTTCTTTTTATATACCCTCTGACTAAAAACTCCCAGCTAATGAATTTGGAAGTCTAATTGACCAGCTCTCACACTCTTTTATACTGATGGGTGATTTTAATGGTCACCATGATCTCTGGGGCTCTCCACGTGCCGATACCCGGGGGAGACTTACCGAAATTTTTTTGCTCTCATCTGGTACCTGCTTGTTCAACAAAAAATACCCAACTTGTTACAGTACAACACACAACACATACTCTGTGATCGACCTTGCAATAGGCTACCCCACTCTCTTTCCTTTAGTAAGTGGAGTGGAGGTTCGAATCCTTATGGTAGCGACCACTTTCCTGTCACGTTAAGCGCTATAAGCAGCCCCACAATCCCAACACGTGCACAGAGATTTAGTGAGGGAAAAAAATTTAATGAAATGTCTCAAATCTCTTATGCACAATTAGAATACCTTGACATTGACCACGCAACAGATATCATCACCGCACACGTAATTAATGCCGCTCCTTCCTCTATCCCTCAGACTTCTGGTAGAAACAACAACAAACCGAGGCCTTGGTAGAACGAGGAGTGCAGAGAAGCTCGAAAGGAACAAAACAAAGCCTGGGGTGTCTTTAGAAGGCATCCTATGACCGAGAACTTTATTTCTTTTAAACGTGCAAACGTAATGGGCAGGTGAATAAGACGCGCCGCCAAAACTGAGAGCTGGAAAGCATTAATCTCATCCATCAACTCATGCACTGATATACACATAGTTTGGAAAAGGATTAGTGCATTACAACGGCGGAACACAAACACCTTCCCACTTGTCAGCACGACTGGAGACACGCTTGAAGATCAAGCTAATGCTCTTGGCCGACACTTTGAGGGTGTTTCCAGCTCTGCTCACTATACCGCACATTTTTAAAAAAATAAAAATCTAATGAAACAACAACCCCTGCGAAAGGTGAAATCAGGAAAAAATGGCATACAACTGCCCATTCACTATGCATGAGTTCTCTGTAGCACCGTCAACATGCGGGATAATAGCCCCAGGGGCGGACAGTATCAAATATGAAATGATAAAGCATGCACACCAAGACACCCAAGCTGCAATTCTGTATTTATTCAATAAAATATGGCGAACACGACGTTTTTCCAAATCATGGAAAGAGGCCTTTGTTATTCCAATCTTAACAGATGGAAATAAACATTTTTTGCCAAGCAGATATAGGCCGATTGCGTTGACGAGCTGCGTGTGTAAGCTGTTTGAAAAAAATGTTTTAACAGACGTTTAGTGTACTTTTTAGAATATCATGGAGTGTTAGAAAATGCCCAGGCAGGCTTTCGGTCACAAAGGTGCTCAAATGACAGTCTCGTGGCCTTTGAGTATTGTGCAAGGGATGCATTTTCAGATAAGAAACACTGCATGAGTGTCTTCTTCGACATGGAAAAAGCGTATGACACTGCATGGTGTCATAGCATCTTACTGGATCTTTGCTGGTTTGCAATTTGTGGCAATATGTTAAATATTATACAGGGCAATCTTTCGCCAGGACATATCGCGTGCGGCTGGGTTATCGAGAGTGTATACTCCAGAAAATGGTGTACCCCAACGAGGTGTTTTGAGTTGTTCATTCTTTATTGTCAAAATGAACTCTTCAGGAAAAGTTTTGCCCCGCTCACTCTTTTATTCTGTCTGTGTGGATGACATTCAAGTAAGTCTTGAATCATGCAATTTGGCCATCTGTGAGAGACAAATTCAGCTAGGAGTGAACAGCCTCTCGAGATGGGCAAATGAGAATGGTTTTAGATTAACGGAGGCAAGAGCACCTGTGTGCTCTTTTCTAAAGTGCGAGGCCCTCGGCCGGACCATGGTGTGAGTCTTGATGGAAGAATCATCCCAGTAAAGAAAGAGCATAAATTTTGGGTGTGCTGCTGGATAAGAAATTATCTTTCATACCGCACATCAAATAACTACGATTAAAATGTATAAAAGCACTGAACATTCTTAAGATTGTCTCTCGTCAATTGTATGGCACGGATGGGTCATGCCTATTGAAAATCTTTAACAGACTTATCAGATCAAGACTTGATAATGGTTGTGTGGTATATCAGTCAGCCCCAAAGGCTGCGCTAAAACTGCTTGATCCTGTTTATCATATAGGTCTGCGATTGGCAACTGGTGCTTTCCGTACCAGCCGAATAGAAAGTTTATATGTTGAATCAGATATGTGGTCACTGGAAAATCAACGTGCCTGCACAGCCTTGCTATACGCAGTAGAAACAACCTCAATCGTAAAGCATCAATCAAAAGTCTTAATACCTGATACATCCACTGTATCTTTATTCCATAAAAGGCCCTCACTTCGGCAGCCTTACACGATCACCGTAAACAGTCTAGCATCCAACATAAACATTTCTTTCAGACAACTACAAAACCACTTTGTCTGATGTTATAGCACATTAGAAGCTAGCGCCAGTGGTATGTGACATGTCGTTTACAAAACTAAACAAGAACAGAGCACCTGGCGCCTTGATATGTCAACATTTTCTAACCCTTTGACATCAATATCAAAGTACAGAGTTCTACGCAGATGCCTCCAAAACAAACTCTGGAGTACCATGTGCTGTGCATGGACTGAACCTCTCTGTTTCAAAAACGCTAAACTCTAACGCCAGCATTGTTACAGGTGAAGCCTAAGGTATTGCGATAGCTTTAGAACACAAAATACACAACGAAATTGTTTGCACAGTCACATACACTGATTCGCTGAGTGTAGGGACAGCCCTATCGTGAGCGAAGCTCCATAAGAATGCAGTGTTCAACTCGCTCAAAACGCTATTACGGCAGCCAACTTGATGGGGCTCAAAATCATAGTCTGCTTGGTTCCTGGGCGTTGTGAAATAGCGGAAACGAAGCTGCTGATAGGGAGGCAGCTGCTGTTGCTCTTCGTAGAAATGTGGAAATTATGTCCGTTCCTTACTGTGAATTGAAGTCGATAATCAAAAGAAAACTCCGGGAACGCTGACAGAAACACTGAGAGAAGCAAACGGAAAACAAACTTCATGCAAGTAAACCACAAATAGGTAGACCCATAACAGAAAAACTACACAGGCAAGCGGAAGCTGCTCTGTCGTTGAAGAATAGGGCACACAAGTGGCACACTTTTATACTTTTTGAACGGAACCCCACGGCCAAGATGTGAAAAATCTGGAGGATTTCTCTTTGTGCTTCATATCCAAGTTGAATGTAGTGCACTAGGAAGACAGACAGAGACACTTCGCTAGTCTGTACACACAACACATACCACTACACCCGGCACACTTTCTCTTGGATAAAGGAATAATCAGTTACAAAAAAGTTTTAGACTACTTGGCCGAGGTTGATGTTTTGGGGAAAATTTCATATCGCACATGACCGCAGCTTGTCCGTCAGTAATGAGGACACTGCTGACGTACTTTTACGTGACACTAGGGGCCTCATCCTTTTTTGTGCTAGGCAAAAAGTCTCCCCGAGTCACTCTGATTTTAGCTCAAATCTTTTTATACTCTCTCAACTAGTTTTATTCAATTGCTACTGACAATCGTTGGCACTATACCCCAATTTTACATAAGCATCTTTTGACAAAAAGCATGCAGCATATCACTCCCTGGCGACATTAACACACCCTTGTTTTGTCGCCATTTCGCCTAGAAGCCCTTGCTTCATTAAACAAAATCATCATCATCAGAGCAACGCAAACCCTGTAGAATAAGTCAAACAATAATTGCTGCATAGTAGTCTGCTGGAACACCTACAAAAACTCTCTGGGGACGCGATTCTACCCGTTCCCAGGCTAGTCCTACCAGCGTGAACGCCGACAGTGCTGGATCACCGCCGTCCGTCGTAAACACTGAGTAAATAAATAAATATTGATAGTTACCTCGCCTATTCTTGACAGTTAGTTATGTTCCAGTTACGGTCGCGGTTGAGTTAGTCTTGCAATACCAGTGTTAGCTAGCTACTGCCTTGAGGCGCCCATATTTGTAATGTCACCATCGTGAAAAAAAAAACTCGTACGCAGCTGTCTATCCCACGTGCCTTTTCGCTGCATGTGAAGGAAGTGTAGGTATTGTGGTGTTGTGCAGGAACGTGTATGTGAGGACGTATGCGTGTGATAGCTTACAAAGAATAAGCACTTCCGTTACTTTCGCGCTGTTAAGGAATAGGTTGAATGCGCCAGCTGTTCCTGTGTACGTACATTCCGTTGCGTGTAGCGCTGTGGCGTTTTTCGCGCCTTCTAGAATTACTTCTCTTTTCACGGTGAAGAATGAGCTCCTGGTTCCCTAGGTCTTGGTTTTCGAGCGTATAAAGGCGACGTCACCAGTGCTTTATCACGAACTTACAAAGTCTGCGTGTTTAAATTAAGTTTACTTGTGCACCAGCGATACCTCTGTCAAATGCATTAGAATTAGAAGTCTGTATTATCCTCCTGGAAGTGTGTATTGTTCTTATTTCTGTGTATATTCTTACACCTTATGGTATTTTCCTGCCTCCAGAAAGAGTGACGCCCTTTGGGAACCCACAAAAAACAGCAGGATCTGCAGCCAGCACTTTGTATACGGAAAAAAATCAAACGACCGGAGGAGCCCGGCCTTCGTGCCAACGGTATTTCCAGCAGTATACAAACGTCCGCAACTTTCCAACTCTGAAAGATACCAAAGGTAACTAGGCACTTGCGATCTGTTAGTGTTTGTCTTATTTATTTAGTACAATGTATGTGTCTTTGTAACTGCACGTGGCGGTCGTTGTTGAAAGTTGTGTGTATGTTGTGTTGTATGATTTAAAACATTACTGCTATGGGGCAGTGTGGAGGAACTTGCCTACTCACGTCAAAAAATGTTGTAAACATAGGCTATCAATGCTTGGAAATTACCCATTAGCCATTGCGTATGTTTGAAAACCTCAAACTGTTTTTCCTAGCTGGCGAAATTACTGGACCCTTCTATTTGAACACTTAATGATGGTGTACTGTACAAGCTTTATTGTTAATAAAGCTTGTACAGTACACATAATTTGGAAAGAAAGAAAGTGGAGGAAAAATGCCCACCAGATGGGATCCGAACCCACGACCTCCAGAATACCAGTCAGGTGCGGTAACCACTACGCTACCGGCGGGGCTATTTTTCCCCTCCACTTTCTGGGGCATTTATGTCAATATAATTTTTTTATGCTTGGGGGTGGTAGCCAGCGCCACTCCGACTTCTCGGGGTGAAGGGGACCTTCTTTTGAACCCCCGGGCCGTGACTCGAGTGTCTACGACATGTCGAGGGTGGTCGACCAGCGTTGAATCCTCTTAAGCTTCCTATGGCACCAAGACTGCCAGAACAGAGGTCCTGGCTATGCATGTAGCGAATCAGAATAGGAAATGAGGGGCTCGTTGAAAATAAGACAGAAATAAAGTTTGGCAGTCAAGAAAACCTCGGAAAGCAAAGGGGAGGATAATGTAGGTCATAGAAAGAGATAATGACTTTCTTTCCAAATTTCAAAAGCGGGGCACGCGCTCACGTGTGTCCCGCTTGCTTTGGACTGCATTCGCTGAGCATCCTGCTGCATTTTATTCGGACATAGGTTGCGTCGGACCGTTTTTCCCGTGATCGGCCCGAATTGTGGTTTATTGTTCATGGTCGCCGTAGCAGGCATTATTTGACCTGACAGATTTTTTAAACACCGGAGGGCATTTGAGCTCGTTTTTATTTTTCTAAAAGTACGGTGTATTGGCTGTGAAGTCATCTCGCGACCGACCCCCACTTCGAAGACTTTAGATGAGGCTTTCGCTCCATCACCGTCGAGGAGCAAGTGATGTGTGCGCTGCGGTTTTGCGCGATAGGCAGCATCACGGAAGCGTTGGTAGTGACCGCACCATCGACTGTCACCAGTCTACAGTCAGCCTGTTTGCGCGCAGTGTGACGGCAGGAGACATGTTTCCCTGACCTCACCTTCCTTTTAGGTGGTTCGGTGGAAAGGGCTTCCAGAAATTTTAGCACGCGTCTATCTGTCTATAGCCGGAGCGTGCGCTTCAGTATCGTGTGCTCGCCAAGCAGTTTTGACTGACGCGTTGCGTGACCATGCATTTCACGTATCGTCAGTGCGGCAGACAGTTCCCCTTGAGGTGTTCGTGACGGAAATTGCTTGTGAAAACGTCACTGGCAAGATAGCTTATACGTATATACATATAACATCAAGGACGCGTGTGGATTATCAGAGGCGACCTCTACATATTTCCTTAGGGTTTGGTCGGCGTTGAGAATAAAAGGGACAGTTGAGAATAAAAGTAACCGCGTGAGGCCAGAGGGCGGGTAAGCGGGAGTGGGTAGGCCACGAGAGAAGAGAGGGGATTGAACTCAATGAAAAAAATGACTGTGAAGAGCTTCCTCGAATAAGAGCAGTGAAGAGCGAAAGGTAAAAGGAAACAAATATGAAAAGTTCATGTCTTTGTTGCTATTTCTTCCCTCCTAGCACATGGCCACACGTGGGATCTGCCCGTAATTATGGGCTATGAGGAACTAATGTGCCCTGTTCGCAACATTCATAGCAGTGTGAATTTGAAAAGTAGAAGTTGTAGGATTGTGTGTGCCACGTGAAACCTGAACGTAATGCCACGGGTGGACAGGTTCCCACCACCCTCTCAGAACCGCGATTCAAGGGAGGCAGCCGCGTGTTACAGTCTGCTTACTAACGTAATTCCCGCACGAAGAGGAACAAATGAAAAAAGAGAAACAGCCGCAAACATGGTCGAAGCAAGCCGGTCGAAGCAATCCGTGGAAAAAGAGAGAGAAATGAGAGTGAGGAAAATACGCAAGTATAGTGTACCATAAAGAAGTTAAGGATTATCGGCACGCTTTTGCCTTCAAAGCACGTAGGCAGACATAGATGCCCCGAGGATATTTTGTATCGAAATGTGGCCGGAGGGTTTCGATAACGTAACGTATTTTCGATAACGTATTTTGAATGTGCCGCACTTTCATCACCCGCTTTCTCTTTTGCCAGCCGGCCATGGTCATGTGACTGCATTGTCGGCCACCGAAGGCAGAAACTGCATCTTAGGACAAAAAATTGCAAAAGAAAAGTTCATATAAACGTCTCAAATAAAAAAAAAATATTGTCACGAAGCCAAACACGACGCACTTGTCTTGAAGAAAAACACGTTTATTGGAGCGAACTTGTGCTCCCCTAATAACTCAAAGATACACAGGCGGCGAAGCAGCAGTCAACAAAGAGACGTGTGCAGGTGAGCGTCGGCGAGTGGGAATGCCGCGGCATCTGCGCTGCGGTCATTTATCTTTCGGCGCGAGGTATTCTCGAACAGTCGAAGTGGATACAGAACACTGTATATCACAAAAGATTATTCTATGCTGGTGACGTTGGTCCACGACACTCTCTCTATCAAAGGAGATAACACATGCGGCATAAAGAATGGAACGTGCGCTTCACTTGGCCCACGGATAACACAGATAACATGGCTCCGCGCAACCGGTCGGCAAAAACAAAACATAAACAATCCCAAAACATGGTTCGCGACAATATACTTTGTAGTTAAAGTGGGAATAATAACGCAAAAGTGCAATGAAGATTTGTAGTTGGATTTGGTTGACCCCACTAGCCACTAGTGAAACAGCGGAGCGAGAGAACGCACTGAAAATTGCGCCACGCTCTAGTTCCGCATACTTGGAGCGCACTGCTCTGGGCCGGTTACGTCACCCTAATTTCCGAACTCTTTCTGTGAACACCTGTGAATTTTTTATAGATTTATTTTCGAGTAGCTTGTGTCACCACGACAGACATTTGGTGCGCAAAGTGTTGATTGCCCGGAGTACTTGGAAACTGATTGGGTTTTTCCTATTTTTAGGTCAAGGCTGTTACCCCCAGCGCGTTGATATGTGGTTTGTAATGAATTCACTTTGTTATAGCAAAAAGGACCAAACGCATATATAAAGCGTTTTAATACCGCCTTGAAATATTGTCATGAGTTCTTTATTAATACCACAGCTCAGATTTTCCCGAACTGCGCTCAAACACGGGCCTACTACAATAGCACCCCTGAACGGATTGTCTTTTCCGAAACGCAAAATTTTGGAACGCGGTTTTGCGCTGGTGTCATGGCAAGGGGCACCTGCGAACGTGTGGTGTCGCGCTACCTCCTGTGATATCTTTAAGGCGTTTGTGGTGGATGTACTTTTCCTTGTTGCTGATTTTGTTGCGGCATCGAGTTCACACAACCTAAATTAAGGCGCTTGTTACGCAGTCATCGTCGCTGTAGAAAATTAGTTGTGTTCCTTCCCTTGTGACGCTTTTTATAGCGAAAGCTATTTACAATACATATTTTTATGTACTTCATACGTCGAAAATGAGCTACATCCGTCGATGCGCAAGCGCGGCCTTTTGTCATTACCGCTTTTATGCGGTACCACGGGACTAGGAGAGGGTGAAACAGCTGCTTCGCCTGCGCTTGGTCGCTGATTGTCACAGCTCGCCTGTGCTTCATCACATTGGCCAGTCTGTGGATGGCACAGATTTTTTCTCATGGCGCTTGAGCGCAACAAACCACGGGACTAGTCGAGGGTTCCATGGCTGCTTCAGCGGGGTTTAGTTCCTTGGCATCTCCATCGATGGCGCGCAGACCGCACAGTTGGTGCGTGCCCTGGCCCCAACAACAGTGCGACCTGTGGGCCAGCAAAGAATGAGTTCAATCATCAAGTATATTTAACTAGAGGCTGAATTTGAAACCTCCAGAAAAGACAAGCTTTCATGAAAGGCGGTGTGTAGTCTTCGAGCGCACTCGCGATAACTAGGCTTAGAAGTCTTAATCATGAGACGTCTATTTAAATAGCAATAATATTGGGATCGCTTCGGGATTTCCTTCAAAGCATATCCTGTGTTCCTATTTTTAAAGCGAAGCTGTCTAGCTCTACCAGCCAACGGTTTTTTCCTAGCGTGCGCTACAACAAACTCTCAAAACGTCGGAGGCGGCGGCGGGAGGAGAGAGGATGGGCAGGGCGTTTATCTCACAGAGCACTCTAGAGATGGAGCCGCTTAATTTACCCAGTGTTCCCGCGCATGAGTGCCTGCTCGCCGGGGGGCGGCCTCTGCGGTACGACTTTGTCATCAGCTTCAGCAGCCGTGCTTGTGACCGAGTATCGGTGCAGCTTCGCGTCTTTTGCGCTGTGCCTTCGTACGGCTTGATTAACTTGTTCAACAGCCATTCCAGAATAGGCCGCACCCGACGGAATTAAGTGGACGTACTGCAAACATACGTTAAGGATTGGTTTGTAAAGTGGGAAAACAAAATGTACAAACCGCATACAGACATCTGGATGCTATAAAAACGCAACCTTTTGCGCACTGCTTTCCACGAATGGGGCTCTGTTTTCTAAATTGGCGAGTACCACTTCGGTTGCGTTTTAAGAGATGTTACAAAAGGTGAAAGTAGCAACAGGTTCTGATAAATAGGAATTATAAAAGTTCCTTCAGCTTTCTCGCAATTCTCAAACTTACTAAGCCAACTAGTTTAACTCGGTACAAATGGGAATCACTGAGCTCTGATGTCGCACTGTTCCGGTGTCTGCGCTTGTGTTTCGCGGTGGTGTAGCCCGAAGCTAGTACACCAGGATGGCTAGGTTCCACTGTCTTACCCTTCTGAAGGCTCTCCTCCCCGTTTTCTCTCTCCCGATTTACAGCCGGGCTACAGCGGCGGCGTCCGCCTCTCTAGCCCGGCTGTGGCCGACGCTGCTGCTGCGTTCGGGAAGCCTCCCCCGCGAATTCTAGGCAACGGCTGGAAGAATCTCTGGTTTCACTCTTTGTACAGCCACGTGTGTGAATACAAGTTACGTCATATGGGCAATTGTTGTGGCGGTCGTTTTAAAGCTTTGCTTTCCAACCACCTTCAGAGCATGGAATGTAGCCAACTTTTAGATGTGGAGTACCATAGGACCACCAATGCCCGTCCGCGTCTATGCGCATAGAATTTACAATCGCAAGAAAAATCACTCATGCACTGGCAGGATTCGAGCCTGAGCCTTGTAGACCAGACAGCGTTAGAATTAGCTTTCTTACACACTGGGCTACGACAGTGAGTTAGTACGCAAACGTCAGACGGCTTACTCCCTCGCCTGTAACGCTGCGGAGTTCCTCAGGACCTCCCAGTGGCCGTCGGTGTTCATCCGTGCGCACACCACCATCAAGCAAAAATCAAGCGAAATGCGATTTCAGCCGTGAGTTGCGGTTTCATTTAGGGAATAATTAAGGTGCAAACTGACTCCTGAAATGGAATGACGGTCGGGGCGGACACCGGCTATCAATCGGGGGGCAGCTTGGATGTCATTTCTAGTACCCGTACTCCGCTCCTCGCCATCATCCACGGAGTGTAGATTCTGCTATTTTTACCTGCAATGAGCTTTTTGTTGGTATGATAACGTTTTCCGCAAAAATTAGGAATGTGTATTTAGCTGTCATTCCCCCTGCTCTAAGCAATAGCTTTCTTGCAAAAACCCCATGAGCATGCTATCAAAGTATGAGGCCATGCATAACCAAACAATAGTGTTTATCATCAACTATATGTGCATCCAGTGAGTAAGGACAGGTTAGACTTTGAGGAAAGCATCCTTGACTTTCTGCACCTGTTGAAAGAAGCGGAGTTTCCGATGGTCGTAAGGTATGAAGCTTCGCAGTTTAATAAACTGCAGCACTCGACATCTTCCAAGCTTTTGGAATGTCAGACTGGCTATTTGGCAGGCCCAGACTTGCCAAGCAAAGGCTCAAACGTATTGCGAGAGCGAAAAAAAAATTAACAGGTGTTCCGCAAAACTTTGCGATGTTTCCTCTCCAGAATAAGTGCGCACGATTTCCAGGAAGGTTTCTTAGACAGATGGCCATGCCGAAGGAAGCAGTGGATACTTATCACGTGCTTGCACAGACCTTTAAGACCCTTCTTGTTCGGGTGACGGAACCAACGGCATGCTGCTGCCGCGACATAATGCCTTGCCGGTACAAAGGCAACGTTTAGGCAATTCCGGTGAAGGATAACTTCAGTTTTTTATGGTAGGCCTTGCGAAGAGTGCGACTGCACTGGGGGTTAATCGTATGCAGAGGTAAGGAGCCATAAGAAAGAGGTAAGGAGCCATAAGGAGTCAGCTTGGAAGGGCCATGAAGGCCCCTCCAAGATGACAGCTGCAGCTTCCACCACAGTGCAGCGACAGCCCTACCGCCGTCGTTTATGGAATACGGGATTCCAGCAGAGACATGCAGACTGTGCGCACCTTTCACTGCTGCGTCAGAGATGGCTTAGCTCTGTATTCCGAAAGGACCTGGCAGCCACTGAATCGAGATTCTGGTCTCGTCTCATACTCGAACTGTACCGCACCGGCCCCCTTCACGTGAACCGATGTGCCTACCATCCTGAAGCCAAGGTGTCTGCCTCTCATGTGAGCAGCCCCCTACCGGCCAACTTCGAAGCCAGAGCATACTGCTTTTCCGTCGCGGAAGTCCCACCAAGATTTTTATGCGCCGCCAGCAAGACGAAGCAATAAATTGATTATCAAATATAAGAAACGATTTATAGGGTGTTTAGAAGTAATAGAAACGCGGTTAACGGAATTCTCACCGCTGCAGTGATTGAAGCATTACGTGATCTTCCTGTTTCTGACGCTTTCATAGCACTGTTTGAAGATATTTATTACTAATGCATAGGAATAGTACTGCTGAAATAAAACCTAACAAAACTTTTTACAGGAGGGTTGTCAGCAACCGGACCGAGTATTTCCAGGAATAATTACACTGCTTCGGACGTATTTTGCTGAAGCGGAATTCGGAAAAACCACGGTTACAAATAAAAGGCGAACACTTGAGCCACCTTACGTTTGCAGAAAACATCGTCTTCTTCAGTCGGATATGTTACAACGGAACCGGACCACTCGTCGCAGCCAACTCGTCCTTGGAAAACTGGTCATAGATAAACTGGTCAAAGAGGCATCTCGTTCTAGGTGATCCCGTACTAGGAAAAGTGGTAACAAATCAACCTTCTTGTGCTAGGAAAAGTTGTCTCGCGGTTCCATTTTTGGCCGATGTCGAGGAATTGGGGAGAGGAAGTTAGTGGCGTCTAATCTTATAATTACTCCCAGGTTGACCTCTTCAGAGTTGGGGGGGTCCTCTGCTTTTGTCAGTTTGCAGGCGGTTGTTGAAATGGTTTTTCTATTTTTTAGCACATGTTCCTCTGTCCCCTTCTTATTTCCCTTCTTGTATAAAAAAAATCGCAATTTTTTTACAGGGTAAGGGCTTTCTTTTCAGGTGTATTATTTTTCTTCTCCTTCCAAAAAATATTCGTCAAACTTCTTCTGTGGAGGGGGGTCGACATTTTCTTTCTTTTGCATTGTTTATTTTTCTTTTTGCGTTATCTTTTGAAGCTTTTTGCCTGCTTTTGTATATATCTATAAATACGGCAAAATGTTGGCCTCTTGTTTGTTTGCAGGTGGTGGTTAAATTGGCTTTTCGATTTTAGCACAACTTCCGGTTTCTTTTTTTTTGCTTTTCTTCTCCTTCTAAAAAATATTCGTCACACTTTTTTGTGTGAGTGTGTGTGGTGGGGGGGGGGGGTCAACTTTTAAGTCCAGCCTTGACTGTCGCTCCCATAAGTAGGTCATATGAAACCTTACAAAACGAATGTTACTCAGCTTGACAATCATTGTTTGTCAGCAGGAAGGAAACCAAAGATCAAAATAATAAAAAGCGAAAGCAAAGAACGAAATCGCAATTCCCAATGCAGGGCCGTCACTTCAGTACCAAAAATAAAAAAATGTATTTGAAAAAACAGAAAGGGAAAACTAAATCTAGTATAAAAGACTCACGCAATTAGCTGCCCAAAGCTGGCGTGTTCCTTGAAGGCGACAAAGGAAACATTAAAGGTGGTGAATTGAAGGAGGAGTGTAAGAATGTTTAGGCATAAGATGAGAATTATACAAGCTTCTGTACTCTTTCATTTGAACATGATAGCCGAAAAACGTAAATTGTGACGAGCTGGCCGAAGGTCCAGTTGCCCTCGGTTACGAGTTTCCCTAGTGCGAGGTGGCCTATGACGACTTGCCCTATTTGACGAATTCGCCTATGACGAGTTGGCTGTGACGAGTTCACGTTTAACGAGTTCTGCTAGACTCCTGTCACAAATGTTACAGCATTCTGCGAAAATTGTACTCAGATTGTTTGCACGGTTATGAATAAACACTGTTATGACCGGGCTGTGTACCCGGGGCGCCCAAGGCATGGACCCGGCGGATCCAAGCACGGTCCTCGGCGCTAATTACCAGCGACTAGTATGTCAAGAAGTGAATGAAAAAACGTTGAAAAATGTTTATTCACAACGAATCACACGTTGCGAATCGATGCGACCGGTGTTTTAGAGCCGAACATTTCGCACGATGCTTTCTAGTGTTGCAAGTGGTCGAGCACTGTCGTGGTCTTCCAGCACCCTCAAGATGCGAGCGTTGAGAGCCCGTTACTTCACTGGTAGACCGGGCGGTGGCTGACCAGCATCCAGCTGCGCGATCCTCATCTCTTGCAGGGACTGCTCTTTCTGAAGGTATCCAAGGAAAGACCAGATGCTCGGCCGGGTGCAGTCGATATTCGTCTAAAAACGTTGAAAGATAGCAACTGGTATAACTGCGGTAACGAAAACGGTGAGTCGCAAAATATTAGGATGATACATACCTTGAAGCTGCGGTGTCAAGCTTTGGCTGAGTTGTTTGCGCGCGGAAGACATTCTAAGACCGATCTATGGACGGACTAGATGCTCGTCGGGAATGTGGCTGACAGCAGCCCGTTGCGTCGACGACGTCCAATATACGTGTCTTTGAAGTAAAGCGCAATTTGCAAGGCTTCTGGTGGAAAAAAGTCATGACGTCTTCAAAAGCGTCTCCCACCTCTACCGGTAGCAAAAATGTCAAAGCAGCTGGGCAGCATCCTCACTTGGAGTTGAATACACGTGCAATATGAGTTACCACCTTTGTGAACTCTAGCGCGAATACACGAGCGTACCAGAACGGCGAAATCTTCATCTGACCCGTACCGTGTCTGAAATCCAAACTTGCAGAGCTTGTGGTAAACTACCTGACACAGGTGGAAAAAACATCCTTGAACTTGCACCTGCCGGAATATGTTTCCGGTGGGGATGATGGCTGCGGACTCAAAGTCACAGTACGCCAGTTCCAGCGTAGGTTGAGCTAAGATACTCGAAAGTATTGTAAAAAACTTGACAAACGCGCCAGCGGCTGTCTCAGTAGCAAACATTACCAAGTTCACCATTTCATGCTTAGCCTGAATAAAATACTACCTTTGGTACGTTACTTCCGTTTTGTTCGGAAAGAGAGCGTACATCAATGGTACCACGGCGGCGTCCTTGTACATCACGTGGATAGTGTACACTTGAAAAAATATGGACGGTGTAACCTTCAAGGTGCCGTCCATAAATCACACCTTAGCCCTCTCTTGCAAGTAAATCAATGTGTCGCTGTGTGGCGAATACCAGAATTCTGTTGCGATCCTCCACTCCGCTGCGGGAATGATGAAAGATTCCTTTTTTAAGGAAACCTGCCAATATGAAATAAAATTATGATTATGCTCCACATAAAAGATTACAAAAGATTGGCAATTTTCACGTTAATGCTCAGTCCCAATTCGAACCTTATACTCATCCGGAAAGACAAGATCTTCTAATGCTGCTGGTACGGAGTACGGGTTTCTGCTCTCCTGCCTCTGCTTGCGTATCGTCGGCGCGTGGTGCTTTGCAGGCATCTGCGACGCTGTGTGGTTGCTTAACGGACGCCGCCGCATCAAGCAAAAGTTGCATGATGCTGTTGAGTTCTTTCAACGTGAATGGACAAAAACACAAGCCGGTTACAGAAAAGCAATGCACATACGGGGTTCCGGGAAACTTAGCGAACGCCACTTTAAAAGTATGTATGCCCATTTACACTGTTTTACCGCTTCATACATTATTTCTCACGTTCATACATTGATCGGACGACCTACCAGCTTTTTCCTTTATGGCATTCCGCACTTTAGGTAGGTTGATAGCAGTCGGATCTGCGGCGTGAGTGTGTTCTCCGGTCTTCCTGATGACAATGATGATCCTTCTATCCGTTGTAATTTTGGCCTTGCAATTTCTTCGGTCTCTGGAGACCCAATGGGCGGCATCTTGGAGTTCTCTGCTACGCGTGTACGAATAATCTTCGTATAAAAGCATGGGAGCCCCACGCTGTGTTTTAGTAAGCTTAATCCCGATGACCCGGTCATGCTGTTTGGCGGTCCGCACATTTGGCCCTATTTATATATATACACACAAGCAGGCAAAAAGTTCAAAAGATAACGCAAAAAGAAAACAGAAAAGAAAAAAAAAGCAAAAGAAAGGAAAAGTCTACCCCGTTCCTCCACAGAAAGAGTGTGACGAATATTTTTGGAAGGAGAAGAAAAAAAATAAACCTGAAAAAAAAACAGTACAAAAATGTGAATTTTTTTGCAACAAGAATGGAAATAAGAAGGGAACAAAAGCAGAGGACCCCCCGAACTCTGAAGAGGTCCACCTGGGAGTAATTATAAGGGTAGAAGCCCGTAACTTACTCTCCCGTGATTCTCGACATCCGCCAAAAATGGAACCTGGGGACGACTTTTCCTCGTACGAGAAGGCCAGTGCTACCACTTTTCCTAGTACGGGATCACCTAGAACGAGATGCCCTCTTTGACCAGTTTTCCTATGAACAGTTTTCCTAGGACGAGTTGGCTGCGACGATTGGGCCGGTTCCCACGAAATCCGCGTGACTATAAGGTGCCTTGCCCGAGAGTCCCTATCTCGAGATGGCACTGTAACAAAAGGCCGGTGTGACGAGTTGCCCTATAACACGTTTTTTCCGTGACGAGTGGCTTGTGACGGGTGGGCTCGTTCCCCTTTGAGATGAAACGCCCAATGAAGAGTAAAAGTATATTCAAGAGGAGAAGCCGCAGAAGCAGTGAAAAAAATGAGCACTGGAGACTAGCTTCCGTGCAGCTATTCCGGTGTTTCCCTGTTATGACCTAATGATGGTTCCACTTTTCTTTAGATGGGGGCAAGAGGAGGTGTGCATTCAACATGCAGTCTTCGGTGCACCTCCACTGAACAATAATAGAGACCGTGGTGCCAGACCTGAAGATATCAGGGCAGAAGCGGAATTCCAATTATTCCTGTTTGATGGCGATTGGTTGGTAGTAAATAAAATGTAAAAGTCATGTGTTTATATAACCTTTAGTCTGTAAATTTCAGTAGAGAACAAGAGTCGGTGCTTTGACGTTCGGACATTGATGAGGGCCGCCGACGGCGTGCACCGATACCCGGAAGAGACAACGCTCGTCCCTCCCAGCGCTCGAGGAATGACCGTTTTGGGAGAGATCCTCATACTGATCTCCAGGCTCACGACGGAGGCGTCGCGTATTGTGTGCGTTAGCGAGCAATGACCGGTAAGCCGCCTGTACCCTAAACCGGCATCCAGCTCTGCCTTCCCTCCACACACCAGGGGAGAAGGCTCGCATGCCCGTCGATCACTCCCGCCACCCGCAGCCATCGGAGCCGCCGTAGCAGACATCCGAGTGTGCGCTGCCGTATCCCGACCGAGATTTAAAACAAATTTTAAAACAAATTCATAATGCATGTTTCTTCCTGTAATTGTTGTTACTTGGCCAACTTCACTCTTGAATGTTTTCCATAGGACGACAACGAGTAGAACACTAACTGAGGCGAAATGAAAGTTTCGCAGGAACACGTAAGGCTGCTCAGATGTGTGAAGGTGAAAGCATTACTATTTATGACCACAGGTTTATTTTTAATAATTTAGTTAAGTTCATTTAAATAATTGAAATGAATTTTAATCTTGGCTCATACACACGCAGTTTCATAGCTAACAGTTGTTTTCTTGAGGAAACAAAAAAAAGGGATGAAGAAAACAATTCTCCTTAACGCAAAATTGATAAACAGCGCTAACCGAGGTCTTCTTGGCGACGGCGCATAGCTACTGCGTCTCAGGAAGTGATCGCGTCATCAGCGAACGCACGAGGGCGCGCGATGTACTCTGGCTTTATCTCGTAGCGCATCGCCGCTGGGGAGTATGCCTCGCACGACCTCGCCATACCGCCATCCCCCTGACACTTTCTGCATACTGTCATGCTCTGTCCTGCTCACTCTATCTTCGGTGGCCTCCTCGTTCTCTCGGTTACAACAAGGCCGATACTGAGGGATTACACGAAACCACAGGAGCGGCCCAAGCAGCAGAGGCCGATGTCCAATAAGTGGAAACGCTAAGGGTCCCCATTCGCTTCCGAGCTGTCGGCCACTCATCGGTAACTCGGCTGAAAAATTCATTGAGCGCCAAAGAAACGACGACCGCAAGTAGCGTCACACGAAAAGCCTATCGGAGTTCGAGCTTTAGAAGACCCATAAAAGTGGTTATTGGCCACTTTCGGCGTGCGCAATTATGGTGGTTAGCGCGGTGAACAGGGAACAACGCAGCAACAAGTAGTTAACTAAAGAGCCACGGCACTGCCTTGAGGAACACCGCCTACTCAAACTAGAATGCAGCGTATCCAAAATAGCGTGCGAGATATTGTTACACGTTCTCTAGGAATTGATCATTTGTGCATCCTAACGCAACATTGTCCGACCGTCTACGTGCTGTTCCCTTGCGCCGTTCTTTTTGCCTGCAGTTTAGGAGGCGGACGGCGCGTCGCTGCGACGGCTCCATCCCTTTTGTGGCATTTAAACGGCCCTAGTACTCATTTAGGTGTCTGCGAGATGGGTTTTTGGTATCGGCGGCTGTGTGTGAAGTATATCAGCCAGGTGGTATAACGCCGTGTGCCAAACTGCGGCTGGCCGCGCAAAAAGTGAGTCAACATTTCATTTTTGCGCGGTACGGGAAAGCTCTCGCTCGCGTCATCAGCGAACGCATGAAGGCGCCGATATATTCTGGCGTTATCTGGTAGTGCGTCTCCGCTGACGAGCATGCCTCGCACGACCTCGGCATACCGCCATCCCCCTCACACTTTCGGCATGAATTGTCGCTTCATTTGGTTACCCTTCAAGAATATAATGCATTAAAAGGTCACAGGGCTGCTCATCTAGCTCCAGTTTGGCAAAGATGTCTTGCGAAAAAAAGTGAGAGTTCGTGCGATCCCAACCCATTGTATAATGCGTTGTCTTATAGTCTCTGATCGACCGTTGCTAGAAAACAAAACTTACCGTAATAAAACGTTGACGGAACGATATTTGTGCCTGTTGCGATTGGTTGTGTGTATACGGTGGGTGCGACAAAATCTCACGGAAATTCTGTCGTGGTGCTCTGTCTCTTGGACTTTTTTTGAAGCATAATTTCATAAACTTCCGGTCTGTTTTCTCAATAAAGGAGTCAAGTAACTGCTGTGGTAAAGCATTGTGCTCAAAAATAAATTGCATGAGTGCAGTACGTTTCATATTTCAAAGTGAGTGTAATCAAGCTATAAGTGTATGCTGAACATTTTCACAGGTGCATGCGTTAACCAGTGTCCTAAGTACTGTGTACTGTATTTAGTAATACTCAGCGTGCATTTACTGTTGTAGGGAAGGGTTCTTTTGCGTATTACAGGCGTCACAACGTAAAGGTGTTTCCCGTGAATAAGTGGCGGATGCAGCAGAGAGAACAAGTCTTGCAAGCTGGACAATTGTACAATAGCGCTGTTGAACTATATACTCTGACCTTCGCAGATCGGCCAATTACCGAGGAAGAGAGTCGAGTTTTCTTGCACCTAAATGCTTCTGTTTCGTAGGCATCTCAAGCAGCTCAACGAAGCATGAATCGGTTCGCGCTTTGTGAGATTTTTTTTTATTGTCTACTATTGTGACTGCGATTTGCTTTCGTGATTAAGTTTTGAATAAGTCTATTTTGTATTCTTGCCACTCTTAAGTCTGGTTTCTTGTTTGAAGTTTGATGTGCATAATGAAAGAAGTAAACAAAGATTGTTGGTATGTTGTGTTGCTGAATTGTTTTGGGGGAAGTCGCGTAAGTGCTTCCCAAAGTTCTTTTTATTGTGCCTTGCGGCTTCCTTTCTGTTTTATGCATGTCATTGTAAAAAAGTATTTAATTCGTGCGGATTAAATTTTTTTCTGTATAATGGCATGTATAAAAGAGAAAGTGGGCCGTGAGGCAACTCACAGAATAGGCGTTGGGCATATGGACTAGCCAGAATGCCAGAAATGTGCATGAAAATAGCATGGGGTTTACGCATAGGTATTATCATGGTTATGTGCTTTGCCAAGCTTTGTCAATATTGTCCTCCCAGACCTTCGCCCATAGTTGGCTTGTCACCTTTCCCAAACACCTCCCAATAACGGCGGCTGAGGTATTGCCAAGCTCGGACACATTGGCCACTGGTGATTGGCCATGCTTGGGCTTGGCACTTTCTGCTGCTTGGGAAGCGCTTAATATCTGCTTGCTGAAACATGGCTCTACCTACAGTTCGCCGTAATCGTGGCAACACTTGCTCCCCCATCCCCTCATTGAACTGTGGGAGAACCTGATTACCAGCGACCACCTGGGCGTCCAGCAACTTCTGGCATCTAGGGCATCTGTTGCTTGGTCATCACATCGATTTCCGGACTAGAGAACCACTCCTACTTTATGGCTCATTAAAGTTTCATACAACTACTACTACTGCTCGGAACGAGAAAGACAGATCACCTCCAAGGTGCTGTCCAACGATTATAAGTTCACAAAACTGAAAGGGGCTCACACTTATAGTAACAATGATGGAGTAAAGGTCGTAGCGGCAGCGAAGTAGAAGCAAATCGGCGAAAACCATGACCTAAACCTTCGTAATAGTTGCGAAGGTTGCGTATAGCTTCGCTACCTTCAAGTCGTACGCGTTAGTGAGAGCTTCCTTCCTTTTTTTTATAGCATTATATGTCTACTAACGCCCGCACGTTCGCACGCCAAATGAGGCAAAATGAGGCACACTGAGGCAGAAGGTTATTGCAATAAATTCCCGGATTTGTCGGCTTCGTTTTCCATGTACCCTTAGGTTCAAAGACAGTGCTACAACTCTGGCGTGGGCGTATGCCTAGCCTCGACTGTCAAGCAGGGCAGGTAACGTTAAGAGCGATTTCATTCTGCCCACTTTTTAGGTGCTAACAAATCGGCTAGAAGGAAGGAACGACTATAAGATGACCCGCTGAATATAGGGAAACACCGGCCTGAACAATACAACGACGATACGTGCAAAGTGTGCAGCAGTGCGCCGGCTACGATGGCTCACATTTTATGGCACTGCTCGGCAATACCTACGGAAGCGGCAGGGGAGACAAAGATACCGCCCTGGTACCTGACCGCACCGTGGGGCAATGACCAGGACGTACAACTACACGCCATTCAGCAGATACTGGCGGCACTTGAACAGCGGCGCACGAGCGAAATCCGAGAGGTTCCGGCCGCCCAGCGCGGGCAGACTAGAGGACTTCGAGACGATTGCGAGTGAGCGGCCTTGTAAAGAGCCTAGCCGAAAAGACGCAGGGCCGCGTCACGGCGCCTGAGTAACGGACGCCGCCTGCTGGCGATTTCAATCAAGTCTTTACTCACTCCATCACTCACCGGCGATAGCAACTTGCTAATGGTACTTCAGAGAAAGGTGACGGTGATTGGATTCTGGGAAAGATAGAAGCTTAGTGAAGTCACGAGCAGTGGTAATGGTAGCGACTTGTCCAAGTCTCCAAAACGGTAGCAAAAAACAGGCAAGGTATTGAAGAATACTATCAAATGTCCTTCGCACCAAACGAGTTTATCATTCCTTATTTTTTCTTTCAGTATAATTTCTTCCTAAAAGCGAGCAGTTGGGCCCACCTCTGCCAGATGTCGCTAGCACCTCACTCGCGACTACTGGCCTTTTCCAGTTTCACTTTCGCCGTACGCAAATACATGGGTACCACAGTTTCGGGTAAAAGGGGGACGAACGAGTACAGTTGCCCACCGTCTTTCCTGGAGCAACGCCTTACCCACTATCGTATCCTTGGGCCTTGGCGTAAAATAATTTAGTAAAAACTGCTGCGTTTCCCTGAAGTAAAGGGATACTTAAGCCCTCCACATTGGTTTGAACAGTATTGCAGAACAATGTTTTAGATATTTTACGCCAAAGTTGAATCTCATGTTCCAGCAAAGCGTGTGGACGACCGTACGAGTGATGTCTTGAACCATGTGAAGCTTCCCTTCATCTCTTTCTTCCTCCATTCTGTCATTGACGTTCCCGCGCTCGGCGGAGTGGGGCTTGGGGTTTTATTACCATTTGTTACTCATTTCCGTGTCTATTGCTTAAAATGTGTTTTTTTCGCATTTGCCTCACATGAAACTTATGCCTGCAATTTCTTTTTTTTGGCCTGCTGGTCATTTTTGCCAATGTGTAATAAATTTAACCTTTCACCTTAGCGGGAGAGATTTTTCTAGCAGGACTGGTTCTGGAAAGCACTGCGATACTCCTCCTTCAAGAAGGTATTGTTGGTTTTACATGCCGATTCTGCACTACCACACACAGGCACGCGGTAAACGCACTTCAAAATTACGTTGCACCCAGCTAGCCGGTGGTCAAACGTTTAACGTAAAACTCCGTATTTTCATGATAGAGTGTCACACAAACGTTCCTGTGAAACTAGGCAATTGTCCTCCTTATTTACTTATAAAATGTTTGTATTCAATAATATCTTTTCAGCCGTACAATAATGCAACACACACCATAACCACAACTCGTAAGCGAGTGGGAATAAGAATTATTTGTAGGGAAGTGGGATTATTGCACGGATGTTAATAGCGCTTGTGCTTGTTCTAAATACTGCGACCACGCAACAAGTTACGCTTCAAAGAACAACCAAAACATTTTAAATCATGAGACCAGTTTTATCTTTCCATAATACTTGAAATGAAATAATGAAAATCAGTTTAGGCATGACTTTCGGGATGGGCTTTAATAAGCTACTCAAAACGGTTCTATGCCGAGAAGCAGAAGATGAAAGCACCATTCCATCCAAAGCATGATATCGGAGAAGATGTTCGTGATAATTTATTGCGCCTAAAATGTGGCTTGATTAGCCTTAACTGTTCTTCTACCTCACTGTTCGGCCACATAGTCTACCAATTTTAAGCAACTGCTGTGTCAAGTTAGCACATCGTTACTTTAACGACATGCCACAAGTTGACAGAGAGTAACAGGTTCGTTAATAATATTTAATAAAGCGCCTCCTGTCGTGACCATTTCCAACAACTCACTCCCCCAAATTATTCATCTATCGAGCCGGCAATCTTCAGTGTCGATATTTTATTTTTTTATTATTTGTTCCCGCCACCGTAGCTCAGGGGTAACCGTTCACGGCGTTGAGCTGTTGAGCACTATTACGCCGGTTGTGTCCCTGCCAGTTAGGCGGTTATTAGGAATTAGGCGAAAAAATTAAAATTTCCAATGGCCTGATTTAGTGCACGTTACCGGTTCAATGGAGGCTGTAAATTTTCTGAGACCCATCGATTACCGTGTGCTTCATCATCCAACCCTAGACTGGGCACCTAAATACACAGCTCCATATCTTCGTTGCTAAATATCGGCTCCATACGAAAAGGGCTGCACACTCCCAATTCTCGGTAGATGTCCCTAATTAGGAGAGAAAATGGTGCTCCTTTTCACTCGCCGAAAAATCAGGAAATCAGTTTATGGCAGCAATTAATCATAAACACAGCACATTTAAATCGCAATGTAGAAAAATAAAAACAGAAAAACTACCTGCACTTGAATTAAAACAACAATTACTACGCACGAGAATTTTTTCGGATATAAAAAGCAATTGGGATGCCCGAATGCCAAAACGTAGCATAATGAAAAATTATTGGTTCGGAAAATGAAAATATGAAGTGGAGGCTAGCCTCAAACATTCACTTGAGAAAAGGTCTTCCTACTAATTCTTCAGTTAGCCCCAGAGAAACATGTTTGTTAAAATACTATGTCTCCTCAACTGTAGATACCCGTTGTTTTTAATTTTTTTTACTCTCCCGAAAAAGGAAGACTGAGGAGAGGGAGTAAAGAAACTGATACAAAAGTTTACCTCATCAAAAGATTCCCTTTTTTTCATTCTCGTCTCTTTGCCCGGGTTTTAGAACATGCGCAGTTTGCTTTTACTACAACACACGGAGTGCGCGTTGGTGAATGATTTAAAAAGCTAACATGTCGGTGCTTAACCAGCACAACACCATTGCAAACATTAATTTTCGACGTTCTCACAGGTTGTGGATACACCGTAACTTCCTGTTTCCGCCACCAAGGTAATGAATTTATAAGCTACCAGTTCAGCGAGTCGTTGGCCTTGACACCTTAATTCGTGGACATTCAAATTTTGTGTGAATTTAGGCATTCAAACGGATGCACTTGAGACAAGAGAGAGTTTAGCGTAGCGTGTTATCATGTTACTAATGGTTTCCGTTGTACCGCCCCCCGGCTGGGTATGTGCGCTTTCTTTTCGGTGAGGTCGCTTAGTTCCGGTGACGGGCGGCCCTGCTCGCTGTTCCTACGAGCGCATGCGCAGTCGGGTCCCGGTACAACGGAAACGGTATGGTAACACGCTAAGCATAAGCTCTCTAATAACACAGTGCAGCCTTATAGTGGCAATGAAGATGTACTGATAAAATCAGAAACAGCACGTTTTTTTGTCCTGCGTATGAAATGTATGCTCACTTAGTTAATACGGGGAAGCCCGAATTTTGTGGCAATTATTATTTTGTATCAAATAAAAAGGTGAGGAAAAAAGGCATACAAGATGTTTGACAAAACAGTTTGGAGACAGATATCCTACGTTGATCACAGCGGCAGACTCCAGCTGCACATGGGCAAATATCAAAAGACGCTAAAGCAAGCAAGACAAAATATTTCTAGAGCCACATCATTATGGTCCACAAAAATTAAAGTATACATGCTACGGCGCTCAGCCCACGTGTTCTCAGAACACTGCTGTCATTTATTCATCCTCAGGAACGTATAAACAAAAACAGTGCCCGCTATGTCATTGTTCCAGCCTGCAGAGAGGTATTCGCGTCCCAAATGTGCAATTTTTATATAGGTGAAATCTTTGTGTAGGCCAAAAGTATTAAGAAAAACGCGTGTAATTAAAAGCGCACAGCAATGATGAGGCCAGAAGTAAACGAACGAAGTATGCTTTATTTTCTATGTTAAGCCCTAATTGTACGGAGGGCGTTGGCGGAAGGGTCGTGAGCCTTGCTTCAGCACATAAGGCAGCGAAACTGAAAATGTGCTTTCCACCTCATCACGTGACGTTCTAATGTTTTTTTTTTTTTTTTGAGAGGGCTCTAACAATTGTTATTTTGCTTCTAAGAAGTAATTTAGACCAGCTTTATTTTTTGTGCACTGCCCTTCACCTATGCGGGCTTTTCCAGGTTACGCGACATAACGCACGCAGTTTCACTAGTTTCTCAACGGCAGTAAATGCCTAGCCACTTTAATGCACCGTCTAACTGAACACTTGGGACAGGGAAGCGCGCGAGCAGTGGGAAGCAATACTTGGCACAAGCCTAAAAGGCACAACATTTTCCCGGCATCAACATCCGGTGATTGCAGAAAGATATTTCCGACGAGTTTCAACCTGCAAGAATAAAGACCATGACTTGACTGCGTTATACAAGTGGCAAAATATTACACAATTTAGGCAGACATACACTGGTGCTTAAGAAATATCGAATAATCCATGAAAGCGTTAAAGCAAAAACAGAAGAAATGTGTTGAGGCGAAAATCATTCAAACTTCTCGCTTTGAACTTTAGAACTCGCATTAAATAATGTTGCACTTGCAATTGTCATTATTATGGTAACGGGATCAAGGAATACGTGCGGGTTAGATATTGCGCTATAAAATCCGGACTAACATATTTCGTGCAGTTTTGTTGTTACTGTTCCTCCCGCCCACTTGCTTTGCATTCATCTGGGATCCCTTGATGCTCATACATTCATTCATACTGCCTTTATTTCCTTTTCAGTCGCGCTCCTCCCAAGGTAAAACATAAACATTTGATCAAGTCAATTTAAATTTTCCTCATTCCACTGGTACAGGCCAGGTTCCTCGATGCCAGCGCTCCAGTACGGCGAAGACGCACGTGAATCGAGTCGCCCTACTTCAGCGTTTTTACAATCGCGTTGCCCTACTCCACATGCGTTCCAAGCAGAACGTGGAACCTATTTAGCGGAACCTTCCGTTCATGTTGCCGTGCGATCTCTCAAATGCCGCTGGGAGCGCGGGCAACAGCAGGCAACGATGTACTGCAGTAGATGTAGAATATCATTTGCTAGTGCAAAAATTAAGCATTCATAAATTTTATGCAATTAAGCATTCATAAATTTTAGATGCCACTGCATCTCATTAACTCTCCTTGTCCCTCCATACGGCGTTGTTGTCCGTCCACACCCCTCCCCCTACACTATAAAAGAAAGAGTTAGTCGCGCTCGATTTCGATCTCACGATCCTGTGGGCGGAAAGCGAGGTACAGTCGCGCTCACTATGACCTACACCGCACTTTCTTTTTAATACATGGAAATTTTAGAGAGAAGTCAGCCAAGACAATTGACACACAATATAAACACTAACAGACAGCAAAGGGTAAGCACGTCAGTCTACCAAAGGTCGGCACCAATTTAAAACTCAGGCAATCAAACGCACGCATCCAAAAGATGCAGCCACTCTGGTGGATCACTCTGCGCAACATAAACGCTCCGTACCAACGCCGCCTGTTCCCGAAAAATGACCTTGGTCTGCCCAGGTGGTTCAGCATGCCGCTCAGTCATGCGGCATTTCCACAAGCTAAACAAACCTAGGAGCACAAAAACGTCATATGGCACCCGATTAACGTCCTCAAATGGCAAGAAGCGAATGGTGTATGGGGTGATATCAATGTCCTTTTTTCGTGTCCGTTGCAAAACGTCACAGAAAAACACCGCATCACGGCACAGCACAAAACAATGGTCAATAGTTTCTGGTTGGTTGCACAAGCGGCAATTGTCTGACCAAGGGATCGACATTCCTTTGTCTCGCAGCCATGTTTTAACTGGAAGCGTTTGCGAATGAAGCTTAAAGAAAAACGTTTTGGCATTTGGCGGCACGCACATATGCTTGCCACAAAACCGAGGCAGAATCAAATGCTACGAACGCGCCTTATATCCTTGACTTATTCAAACTACGTCAAGATAGCTACTGATGAACACGCATGTGGGGCAATGATTAACACTTGCAATAAAAAAAGAAGCTCCCACTTACAGCAACAATGATGGAGTAAAGGTCGTTGCGACAGCGAAGCCCCAGCATACCACTTAGAGCGATTGACCAAGATTGGCCAATAAAACATAACAATACTCATAAAACATAATATCAATACGCGTTCCCGACACGTTTCACCATTTCAGAAACAATCAACGGAAACACCAAGTGAACCCCACGATGCGTCGCATCTACACAGGGATCCCCTCGCGTGGAGGTGGGCGCAATTTTTTTAATAAAGGAACACTGCAAATATCCTGATGTATTGATGTTCTCCTTTATGTTTCCGTAATGTGTTCTTGTTCAACAATGATAACAAGTATGAAAATTCCCACCGGACTTAGACGTTTAGATTTGGCAGTGAGTATATAAGACTCACTGCGCAATACACAGCGATGCATGGGCTAGGGGGGGGGGGGCAATATACAATGTCGCTAATGTGCATAAAACGTGTTAAGTTATTTGTCAGTTTTCACAATTGGCTAGTTCGTCCTGAAGTTTTACACAATATAGAACTCCTGCTTGCTGTCAATACCTAGGCTCCCACGGAGGCCTGTCGTGGTAGTGGGAAACGTCTGGAGCTCGTGTTTTACTGCAACTCTCGCTAAACAAATCGCACCACGATGGTGCGTTAAAGCGAGCGAGCGAGTGAGTGAGTGAGAGTGAGTGAGTGAGTGAGTGAGTGAGTGAGTGAGTGAGTGAGTGAGTGAGTGTGAGTGGAGTGAGTGGGGGTGAGTGAGTGAGTGAGTGAGTGAGTGAGTGAGTGAGTGAGTGAGTGAGTGAGTGAGTGAGTGGGAGAGCGAGTGAGTGAAAAATGTTTTATTAAGCCGGCAAAGCGTGGCTGGTTCCCTATTCCAGGCAGCCATGTGATGAGCGGGCAGCCTTCGCTCTGGATGCCAAAAGTGTCTGGACATTCAGCCAGCTACACGTCACCAGGTTTGCCACATAGCTTACGGGTGGGAAGGAAGATAGAACAGAGGGGTGATTGGGGTCTTGCTTGTACTCTAATATAATATGAGGAGGAGCGGCGGGCTGTAAATAGAACTTGCATTAGGAAGGAAGTTGCGTTGGGAACAAATAATTGTGGCGGACTGTATGAGGGAAGGTATTTTTACCCCTGGGAAGTGTTATCTACGAAAGTATGAACGATGCTCAGTTTAGATTTACGATATATGACACGGGATCCCACGGAGGCACGTGGTTGCACAAAGTGCCAAAATATGGCGGGGGCTATGCGAACGCGGCAAAATTTAACTGAATTTCACGTCCAACGGGATGCATATTTGACAATCTCGCTGGCTTTTTATCCGCATGTAACGACAAGCTTGTGAAATTGATTTTTGGGCAACTGTATTGGCACCATTTGCGAGCAAAAAAGAATTGGATATATCAAGGCGCTGCGTGATTACTTAGGAATGCATCAAAACACACCGTTTCGCCGAAATCTTGATTGTCTCTATTAGGTGGTGTCATGATAAAATGTTGTAGAACAGTGTTTAGATATCTGAGTATATTACCTGTATCACCAAAAAACCAGTTCAATATGTCAAATGGCTAGTGATAAACAAAATAATTATCTGAAAATTGTTTTCCCCTCTTTTTACTCTATCCTTGATGTAATTTTTTAAGTTTCCGCGATCTTAAGCTGCAACACTGTAATCACAATGTAATGTGAAGCCGTTTGAACCATGCCTTTGGGTAGGCGTGGACATTCACCTTTTAGGCCTTTTCGGCTCGTCAGGCGCGTCATTTCTAAAAAAATAGCTCCCTTTTACTGGCGTAGCAGGTCAAAATCCTTGAAATTTATTTTCTGCATTTGTATGAGTAAGATACGTTTCCAAAAATCAGTTGGATAAACGAATCAGCGAAAGACTTATGATATAATATTTATAAACACCTAGTTTTTATTTCGAAAGAGCGACACCACCTCGATAGTGTTGTTTAGGGCAAAATCTTAAATCTACTTTTTAGATATTTTTAAAGGCTGGACATATCAGCATAAAGCGTTTCGATAAGTGAACGGGTTACCGAGATTCACGAATTTAAGAAAACGCGATGTCCCCTTTTCCCTGGTTACAAGGGCAATTTCCGAAAATCCCGCCTTAGTGAGCCCCTACGGTATTACGCATATGCACTCCCGAAATTTCAGGACTCACGACCTACCACTTTTGGCTGGGCGTTTATGAGTCCGTCAGTCAGCCAGTTAGTCGGGCACTTCGCTTTATAGGTATTATAAGCCTATTGCGCAGATTTTGTTTCCTTTCGGACGGGTGGCTAAATCGAGTCACAGACAGACAGACAGACAGACAGACAGACAGACAGACAGACAGACAGACAGACAGACAGACGAGACAGACAGACAGACAGACAGACAGACAGACAGACCAAAATTTGTGGGTTTAAGTAGACCAAGAAAGACTATTGTGTTTAAAAAGCGCCGGCGTCTCTCCGACTCCTCCATTTCGACATGGTCGAAGCGAACGCCAAGTTGCAGGTACGGATTTTCGCTGTATACCACAAACTCAAACTCTAGGACTACGAGGTGCACACTCAAGAGTGGCGGTGGGTATTCTAGAAAAGGAGTTGCGTACCTCCAGAGTAGCAGATACTCTCAGTGTGGGACTGGCCTACAAAAGTATCCATCACAAGTAAACTTCGTGTTCAACCATCGTCGTCGGTAGACTGAGGGCGCACGATTTTTTTTAGATTTCTGTGCTCCTGAAGTCACTACAAATACACTCTCGGGAGCACATAATTGCACTGCTTTTGAGTGAGTGGTGACTTCGTCGCACGGCTCTTAATATTTACATTCATTTTCAGCTGTTTAGTCGAATCGACATTGTTTCAGTAGACTTGCGCTAAGTAAAATACAGAATGCTGACTGGAACCAAGACCGCGACCAAGGCATAAAGGGTGTAGTGACAAAAATGCAAAGCTGTGGAATAAGAAGAATTGTGCAGTTTTGGTAATTTGGGGCCAATACAAGATAGGAAAACGGCAGTGCATTTCATACCGAAGATTTCAGTTAATTGCAGTAGTCAGTGAAATGTGATGTATAAACATATTGTTGCGGAGCAAGGAAAGGACATATTTACAAGTAATATACAGAAACTAATCTTTTAGATGCAGAGCATCTGATTCACTCACATTGTCCCTCCGGCGTCGTCGTCGTCGTCGTCGTTGATTCACTCGCATTGTCCCTCCTCGCCGCGCCAGCTGCCCTCTCCGCCGCTCACCCCCTCTCCTCTCCGATAGCGAACACTCTCTCGCGAGGGGCATTGGATTGGATTCGATTGGATTGGCTTGGCCTGGCTTGGCTTGGATTGAATTGGATTGGATTTGGATTGGATTGGATTAAAGTGGATTGTGTTGGATTGTGTTGCGTCATAGACGCGGCAGACGCGCTGGGGCCGGCGCATGTGCAGTACTCTCTCTTCCGCGGTTTCCTCTCCTTCGGGTGCGCTGCGCATATAACCGGTGTGCCGTTCTCCGGCGACGCAACATCCACGCTTGGCTCAAACACCTAGAGTCCACGCCGCTTTACAAGTACGCCAACGTCGTCCTCGACTGTGGCCGGCTTACGCAGACCCCTCAACGTTATGCGCGCTATAAAACGCGGTCCCTTCGCCGCTCCACCTATGCGTCGCATCTACACAAGGGTTCCCGCGATGGGAGGTGGGAGTTTCAAGTGCGAATGCACTTCTTAAGCGAGCCTGAATCGTCCGCCGCCGTATTCGCATAGCAACAGCTGCGGGTGCGCGCGCTCTTCGTCTTCCCTAGCAACGGGGGGAGATGGGCGCGCGCTACTCTCCTCCTCCTCTCTCTGCTCAGTGACTGCGGGTGTTGGGCGCCTCCTCTCCACTTCGGGCGGGAGAGCTCTCGCTCGCGTAGCGGGCGCTCCGCATTCCGACGCGTGAGGGCGCTCGTGTAGGGGCCGCGTGGCGCGGGAGGGTATTAGTCGAGCGCGCGCCGTCGTCGAGAGTGGTCGCTGGTCCTGCATCTCGATAACGATGATGGCGGACCGGGCAACGGTACCAGCAATAACGAGTGAAATATCTTTCTTTGTAGTTGTGTGCGTGTGTGTAATCTCTCGACTACTCATTAAGATCACGATATCCACCGTAATCGCGCAATCAACAACCGTGCATTCGCACTTACACACTCTCCCCCTCGGGGAAGTGCGAGGGAATTTTTTTACACATAATTTACAATACACATTCAGGCAGGCAGCTAGGTCTTTCAGCTCCTGCACTCGCTAGTCCGCCAGCGCGTCTTCTTCTTCCTGGAAGCCTGGCTGGGCTTCCCGCACAACCAGTGCCCACACCCCGTTTGGGGGGATTGCACCGTTCGCATACCTAGTTTTTCGACCGTAACTGGTTTTCTGTTCTCTAATAAGCGTCATGTGCACTGCTCCCGCCCATAAAAAGCAGCGACTCGGTGCTCTGTACTTATACGGTGTGGAAGGCGAGTCAGGCGAGTAGCACAGTTTGAGGTGGACGACGTGCACAGAGAGAGAGAGAGAGAGAGAGAGAGAGGGGAGAGAGAGAGAGAGAGAGAGAGAGAGAGAAACAACTTTATTTTTTTCCCAGAGAGCCAGAAGGGGAAGGAGTGGATTTCCCTGCCCTTCTTTTCAGTCGTCGGCCAGGAGTGCTTGAACCCTGGCGGCTTCTTCAGCTTCTTGTATCACTAGTTGCTCTAGTAGTTCTTCGGAGCTGAGCTGCGGCGTCTCCCATTGCTCCTCATTAAAGATGTTTGTTCTTTGTGTGTCTTTTTGCGTTTCTGTGCATGCCCATTCTGTGGAAAATGTCACTCCGTGGTGGCGGTTGAGAGCTGGAAGGGACGACGAGATGATTTCATACGTAACGTCCGTAACTTGACGGAGTACTTTGTAAGGTCTAGCATAGCGGGAAATCAGCTTCTCAGAAAGTCCCACGCGACGAGTCGGACACCACACTAAGACGAGGGCCCTTGTCGAAAAGTGCATGACGGGGTGACGTTCATCGCAGCAGTTCTTCTGTCTGACTCGCGAAACGGCGAGGTGCGAATGGACAATCCGACGTGCTTCGTCGGCTGATGACTGCAATGGCGATGGTGTCGCTACAGGGCTCCCCCTATAGCGACACCATCGTCATCGTGATCATCAGCGCCACAATCATCAGCGGTGCCTGGCCAGCGTCACCAGTGACAGGCGGCAAACACGAGATCGAACACGACCGTGCAGCTGGGCGGTAGCTCGTCATCGCCGCTCCAACTTTGGCCGGGCCTACGCTCTCCAAATAATGGTAGGAAGCCGCACTAGCTACACCAACCGAGTCTGCTGCTTACAAGTATATTTGAGGGAACGTACTTGCAGTGCGCCGCACCACTGCCGTATTGTTCCCGCGCCGATGCACCAACCAGCCCGCCAATCGCGTATAGGCTCCGGACAGCCATGTTTGCCGGGCGAGCGAAGCGCCTGCCGCGGCAGATCCGCGCAACTCTGGGTCTGTCCCTGCGCGTGGACCGGCTACAGCGCCTGTGAACGCACCGTGTGTCATAATGTGATTTGCGTGCATATCAACTAAATAATACAATGAAGTAATGGATAAGAGTTGTAGTAGGGGGAAGCCTCCTAAGGAAACGGGCGCTGATAGAATGCTGCCGCTTTGCTGCCGAGCCGTCAGTTGACACAATTAGGAAGCGCGTGTTCAAAGCTGTGCATTCTGCCGTGGATTCTTCTTCTCTTTCTTTTTTCTGCAAATGTGGAGTACTTACTGCATCTTGAAACATTGCGCCCACCTCCCCGCGAGTGGAACCCTGTGTAGATGCGACGCATCGTGGGGTTCACTTGGTGTTTCCGTTGGATTGATTCTGAAATCGCGTGAAACGTGTCGGGAACGCGTATGATTATTATGGTTTATGATTATTATTATGATTTATTGGCCAATCTTGGTCAATCTCTCTAAGTGGTATGCTTGGGGCTTCGCTGTCGCAACGACCTTTACTCAATCATTGTTGCTGTAAGTGGGAGCTTCTTTTCTTTTATTGCAAGTGTTAATCATTGCCCCATCATGCGTTGTATCAGTAGCTTCTTTACGTAGTTTGAATGAGTCAAGGATGTAAGGCGCGTTCGTAGCGTTTGATTCTGTCTCGATTTTGTGGCGCAGTGGGAAGAGCACCATGTACCTCGCGTTCCCCCACAGGGTCGTGGAATCTAAACCGGGCGCCGCTAACTATTATTTTTTTTTATAGTGTAGGGGGAGGGGTGTGGACGGACAACGCCGTATGGAGGGACAAGGGGAGTGAATGAGATGCAGTCGCATCTAAAACTCACACAAAGCAAGCGGATTACATGATGCTGTTATGTACGGGCAGCTTGTTGTGGGCTGCTTAACAGGCTGGTTAGCAAACGGTGAATCCACTTGAGTTCGCGTAAATTTTTTCATATTGATGACATCAAAACATGTACCAGCTTGGTTTATCACCCAACGTTTCTACTCTTCGTCATCCATGTTTCTTGTGCTGATATCGTCGTATTAAATACATATCCACATATAGGGGGTGGGGTGGAGGGGTGAGGGGTGACGCTTAAGGTTTTTGCGTTCCGAAATGCTTCGTCGGCTATTGGATAGCGTAAAATCAACGTCTCTTCTTGCAAAAGAACCTATGAAATGGTTGTCTAATCAAGTGAAAAGCTAATAAAAATACAAATGTGACGTCTAGCAATAAAAGTTTGAAATATAGGAACGCAGGACCAAATTTTTGCGTTCGAGGAGGGGGTGTCAGGAGGAAAAACTTTATCATATACGTTGGGATTGCCGTTGCGTCGGAGTAGTCAAGAGTGTCCTTCATGAACTAAATTTTTCTCCCGTTCTTTTTCGATAAACGTGTTGACGGTAATACCAGCGCTGCTATTTCTTCTCAACAGAGGTCTCACGCCGGACCCGTTAGAGTAGAGAGAACAAAGACCACCGAATATGAATACTGTGTAATTATATATTTCGATATGCCTATATTAGATGCTCTGCTTATCCATTCCCCCACTTCCTCCTCGCACAATGGAGTTTCTTTCATAGCCTTCTCGTGAAGAGTTTGTTTTCTTCGGGGCGTGTTTTTAGACAGCTGGAGCGCCGAGCACCACATTAGAAGCCAAGAAGGTTTCTTGTCAGCGGCGGCACCATAGGCCGAAAGCTACCCATGTTCCCCTACCCGTAAGCCTAGAAAGTGGGATATTGTCTGTCTTGCAGGGCTCCAGAATAACCGAATGGCGATTCATAAAAACCAGATAACACTTTGAGCCTGGTAAACACTGTAATATTTTGCTAATGTTATAATAGAATTCATAAATTCAAAATCCGCATTGCATTTCCATCCATTCCTCGAGACTGCGTATTTCCTCGGAAGTTACAGTTATTAACGACAGCTCTTCCGCTATACGCAAACAAAGGCAAATTTCATACATGTAACAGTATACTGTTATATGTATGGAGCACCACATTCGGATAAAGACAATGTGGTCTAGTTTTTGCTTCTGCAGTCCCAAGTGTACTCACATGGATGCAATACCCCAAGCGGAAATTCTGCGCAACATGATACATTTGCAAGCAAAACGTCCTCTTTGTAGAGTTTAAAAATATAAATTACCTTTTCTTTGAAGTAAAATATGCAAATCTTCGGAGACTTGTGCCCGCAGTCTTGAAGGTTGTGCAAGCGTTTCTCGTCTGGGCGTCACTCGCATACGGCCTTTATTTGCCTTCCCACACGTGAGTTCAACCAATTAAATCCTTCTTCATTCACCTGCACAGTGTGGCACAATTACTGTACTTTCTCACACTCCATTTTAATCCCAAAAAAGGGCGACAATATGCTTCATTCTCTCTGCAAAAACAGGAGCGCGCCCCAGCCACAAGTGTGCTGCTTTGAGGGGACCGACCCAGTGTTGCACATATCAAATCAAAACAGCAAGCCGCAGTTACAAACTTTTTCAAACATGATTTTGTTTATATTCACTAGTCCTTCGAAACTGCAGTGTACTCTTATTGTTCACATATATTAGATCGAGCTTTCATTTATTTAAACCGAGATGGTTGCCCTTGCGGTTAAAATTAACGAATGTCTTACTGTAGTACAGAAAATAAATGACAAAATATAACGCTTAAGTCCTGACCATGTGCACATGTTTCTCCAAACAAGCCTTTTTGTGCTTTTCAGCTGTTCCGACGCAGTAAGATTTCGCCCTTAAAACAGCACGGCTACCTCGATCAGCGCTCGGTGTGTTTCCCGGCGACAGTGTAACCCGACGAAGCGCAGCGCATCGGGCACAAATCGCAGCCGGAGATATTCGGCGCCAGGCGACGTCCCTGGCTATGGTGTACTAACAGAGAGAGGTGTATCGTTGGGGTTGGTGGGAGTTTTTTTGGGATTACAATTTTTACTGCGGAACTCCTGCTGTATGCAGCGCCTCTGGCGTGAGTTACTTACCAAATGCTTCGCACGTATCGTTTGTTTCATTCATCGTTGTTTATTGCATTAAATATCTTATTTTAATTATTTATGACATAATGCTTAATATTAAAAGAGCTCTAAATAACTGTAGAGCTTGGTTTCAAACTTTTATGTGGCTCTGGCGGCAACAGGGGTTCTCTTGGGAACACCTGCAATCCACACATTTTTTAATCGTCAAAGGTACCCGCGCTCTCTATTGGTTTGTCTGCCGCCCGACACACCTTTATCTTCTGGTAACTTCTGCACGGCTGTCTGGAGCAGCCGATGGATCGGATGTTGTCTTTGTTTTTGTCTTCAGTTTCTATAAACGAACACGTCTTTAAAAGTGGTTTCGCACCTGCAGGCAACTTCAGTCGCGCGAAAACCTGGTAGGAAAAATTTGAGGGCGGAGGATGTGCCAGGCGTCCCCCTCCCCTAGTCAAGCTCCTGAACGTGCCTGTTTTCTGCATGCTTGCACTGCGCCCAATCCTGCTGGTTTTTTTTTCTTCCGAGGGTGTTAGCGAACGAATTTATTTCATGTCATTATGTCCGCGTAACCCCGAAAGCCACAACTAACGATGTCCTGTGTTCTTGGCCGCTGTAGGACTAACGAGTAAGAGTTAGCAGATGAAAGGGCCCCGGCTGCTGTACGCCTAAATTTAGTAGAAATGAGGACATCACTTTACGCTGACCTGAAGCAAAACACCGAAAAACTACTTCGAAAGTCATGACCAGCACAATGTCGCGGAATGACATTCAACAAGCTAAACAAATTTCTCTTGAAACGATACCAACGGACACACCACAGATTCTTTGAAGTTGCCTTTGCTAGGCTTTCTATATGCCATACTTATGCAACAGAATGGCACACGCTCACTGAATATTTAATAGGACCGTGTAGCAGGGGCGGAGAACGCCTATGCCTAATTCAAATCCTTATTACGTAGAAGGAACTCGACATAACAGAATGCAAACACTTCCCAGAACTGTACATACACTTCCTAAAACACTCGTCATTATTTTTTGCCGGCAATTCAACGTTTTCACACAATAGCGTTATAAACTATTGAGAGAAAAAAAATTTTACAGCCATTTCATATCGCGCGAAAGCACAACCTGGCGTTACACGGAAGTCGTGTATTGTCTTTTGATTCATTACGCTATTACTTTTACTCCTAGATTTTATCTACACATTTATTTATTTATTTGTTACACCACTTCTGAAAAACGGTAATTTTTCGGTGCTCTTTCTGACTTGCGCCACCAAACAAATAGACATCATTAGCAAGTGGGCTACGAATTATTCACTCCGGCTAGAAATGTTGGAAGAGCGTTTGATTGCAAACTTGCCTTATTACTTTTATGTTTACTGCGTCTCCACTTGGCTGTTCCTTTGTAATTCCCCCTGTCCTACATTTTCGTGTCAGGCAGCGCACCTCTGCACGTCAAGATGTTATTCTTATTATTTTTAGAATTATGTGCACCATATAAAGGTGACGATTTTCTTGTCTTCTCGTTCTCTTCTCGAGTACCGAATGACTAGTAGGCGTTTCTTCTGAACTCATTCCTAATGCCCTAAATAACGTTTCTTCCAGTTAATTACAAAAATTTCCGGCGCATATTTGCGCGGCATAAGGTCACTGAGTGTGGCGTGCATTGTTACGCATCCTACACACAAAACGTCGCGTGTCACACTATTCGTCGTTACATCACGTTCGTGGTGGGGTGGACCCAGATTTTTTTCTTTGTAATTACGTGTCTTACCTGTGTAATAAAAGGCAATAGTAAGTTCGTTCTAGCATTCGCCTGCATTGGTGCCCCACATGTGAGTAGTGAAGAGGGAACCCACTCCCACCCTTGTGTGTCTGTGCATTTTTACATGCCTATTGATTCTTTCAGCCACTTGTGCGTCGCAACACTTTTTAAACGCGTGTTTCATGTTTAAAGAGCCTATCAACAACACTGAGTTTGTTTTCAGCGCCTTATTCTCATTTTTCGCACAAAACCGATACCGCTACCCCGAAAAAAGCCCAAATAGTACTTATCTCCAAGAAATGTCTTGCCCGACCGTTTCGAATGTCCACCTCTATCCTGATATTACTTGTATAACGCTGTTTCCCCACGAAGCTTCAATGATGCCAAGTCTTCAAGGCACTTTACCCGTGTGACAAGCTAACGCGTGCACTTAAGGGCACTTAGTTTTTGTACTGTACTTGACCCGTGCAGGGCAATATTTTTTTTGCTGTTTCAGAACGCTTCCGTGCACCTATCAGTGTTTCGCGACCCAAAGGTGCCTCCTGTGTTGTATAAGCCAAAATTAGGTAAGTACTGCTGAGTGCGCACTAAGGTTATGATAAGGTGGTTTGTTTATTATAATAAAAACAATATGGAACATTCTTGCTAACACAGGTGCCTTGATGTGTTAACGCTTTTTGCCGAGTAACCCTAGCGAGAACACTGCATAGCCTTGTATTTCCCAAGCATTAATAATTTTTATAGTTAAAATAAAGTTTCGTAAGAATGCAAAATTATAAGAAAAACAAATACCAAAGTACAACGACAGAATACAAAATGTCTACATAAAATAATATTCATAGCCATATAACAAAATTTGGTTATTGATCGCCGAAGCTGCCGGACAAAATCGCAAACAGAAGAACAAAAAACTAAAACAACACACACTGGTGAATAAACAGAAAACTAAACTGACCTTCTGAACAAAAAAATATTCAATACAATATAAATAAAATAACCTAAATCACCTTGGCCTATTGAATCAAGCGGGCTCACGCGATTACCTAAAACGAAGAGAAAGGATGCCATCTCAATTGAAGCGTTCCTTCTGTGCTATAAAGAAACTTCAGGTTCGTGAGAGTTTCTGTACCTTAAATTTCACGCTGGGGCTGTATTGATCGCTCCTTGGCAAGGCAGCATAATTGTAGAGTAGTTGAGAGGGAATATTGGTGATGAAAGTTAGAAATTGTTATTTTTGTACGTTGCCTTCACCTCCGAACGTGTTGCAGATATGTTAACTAATTGCATTACATTCTGTGGAATTCGGGAGAGTTGACGAATCGAGGCTTGTCACTCAACCGATTTACTCAATCTTCGCTTAAATAAAGTTTGAAATACATCAAATAAGTTTTACTTCTGTTGTGAACAGAGAAAATACGGTATAGCTATATCTCGTGTTAGCGCGAAAATACGGTTAATCCATCTGTCCCCCCAACCAGAAATATTTCTGCACACAAAATGAAGTTCCATTATCATGGCTTTTGTAGTGTGAGCAGCACTTACCTTTAAACAATCTGCAGAAATTCAGAAAATAGCCTTCTATTGCGTAGCATTCATTTGCCGGTGGTCTAGTATGCGAGGTTTGACAGCCCGAAATGGCTATGGCTAGCAGAAGAATTTGAATTTTTTCATTCTTTTCAAGTTTTTTTTCTTTCCTCCCATGATATAAATATGTACCATAATAGCTACTATGTGCATTCACTTCGCTTATTATGTATTCCTTCCGAAGAAGCAACTCGTACTGTAGAGTTTGTCCATTTACACTATTTTTATACGTATTTTCATCGTATTTCTCCGGACATTTTTTTTATTCTTATTACTTCTTGGTTTCTCACAATTCTGTTCGGCCAATTATATTCACTCACGGTGTTGCAATGATTATAAATGTTACTTACAATAAATCTGCATTTTTGTGGAAATTTACGGTGTTACACGGTTCGCCATTTTTGCTATTTTTATTGGTATATCCAACATTTTTTTGCGGACTTTTTTGTTTATTGTTGGGTTTGGTAGGCAGATGCATAAGATGCATATTTTTTATTTTGTCATATTCTTTTGTGAAAATTTATCTTTTACTCTTTCTTATTTTTTATTATTTTTTTTTTCAAAATTCTGTTCGACCATGTATCTCCATTTACAAATAGCGCCGGTGTTTTCTTCGCCAAATTTACTTTTCGTCAAAATGCTGCGCATTACACGGTTCGCAATTTCCGGGATTTTTTATTAGTATTTTTAACTGTTTATTCAGTACTTTTTTGTTTATTCTACCGTTGGAGGTACATGTCTAATCTGTATATTTGTGATTTTCTCACATCGTTTTGGCGAAAATTTTATTTTGTCTATTTCATTTATTTTTTGTTGTCTTTTGTTATTCTGTTCGACGAATTATCTCCAATTGCTGTATTATAAGTGTTGCAAGTGTTACTTCCGCCCAATGTGCATTTTTGTATCAACGTCACACGGTGCTGGCTGTGGGTGTACGCGACAAAAAATACTACGCAATTAAACAATGCACCCAGAATTTCATTTGCAAAGGTTGCCTGAAATGACAAAAATAAGTTTACCGATGTCGGACTACTTAAAACTCCAGAAACTGCTTATCCTGTAACAGGGCCAATTTATATAGTAATATTGCAACGTGTTTCGTCCTATAAAACGAAAACTCTTTAATTTGGGGGAAAAAGCACTGAAGAAACAAAGTGTTAAATTTCCCAAATATGGCCTCGGTCATCTAGGTGGGTTTAATTTGTGACGGTACGCCACGTGTTGTAAACTGCAGAAACTACGCAACCAGGGACAAGCGATATGTGTTAAGTTTTCGCACACGAAAATCTTAATTATTCTTTTTCACCACACATGTGGTGAGACAACGGCCATTTAAATGGTTAAAGGGCACATGATACACGTGTAATATTGTATGAAGACACATTCATGTTATAAACGTACAACTTTGCATAGAAATAGTTACAACACTTTTAATTATAACAAAGAAGATGGTGTAAGATCAATATCACTGCTTGCTTCATTTCAGGCTTCCATTGAAATGGCCGCTGCCATTAATATTTTGGCCTGTGCAACTTGCCTAATATTCTTGGGTAAGTTATCTCTCTAATCTACCGGAGTTACTGGTAAGGTGCAAAAAATAGTGTGATGCTCTGATGAAAACACGAAGCTGTGCCTGGTCTCCTTCGCCGTTAGTCGTAATAAGGCGGCCTTATTTGTTCTGGCACTGTTTCGCGTGATTTTACGCGCTCTTTTATTTAACATCGTGCTATATACCCATTTATAAATTACGACATTTTTATTTCTCTTCCTTTTAATTTAGGGCATATCGCAATGCTAATTAAGCAGGGTTAAATATTGATACAAGTGATAATTGATGAGTAATAAGTGATCATTGATATTTGATACGAAGCTCTAATTGAGAGATAAGCTGTACACGAATAAGATGGTTTTTTGATTTAAAGACCAAGTGCTCTAAAGGGAAGCCGAATAATATTTTTTGACAAAAGAACTTCAGTTTGAATAACGTGTCTTGCTTAGGACATGCTTCTACATGAAGCACTTGCAGACTGGAACCAAATAAAGGTGCCCCATACGATCAACCTTCAGTGTAGCTTACCACGATCGGAAGTGTTACCTAAGCACACTTATTACAAATGCAGAGAAACATCCAAACACTTGCGATGCGAGTTAATGTTAACGTGAAGCGAAAATGGCGTGAACGTTAGTAAGTTGCTTAAAAAAGAAGAGCGCCTCTACATATTAAGTATACATTTCCTGTTGTCTTCACACAAAAGCGTGAAAACAGACCACGGTGGGAGAAAAAAAACGAAGCAAAAAGTTGCTGTGGCTTAGCTCAGCGAAGACTGGATATGCAAAGCGAAAGCTTGGCATAGCCTGGTTATGTCTTGGTTACACTTCGTTAACGTTTAATTCAGCTGTAATTATATATTATTCGTCCAAAGCCTGCCTTTGTCTGCGCCTGTGATGCAGCTCCCGCATTTCTTGAGGCGCACGGCCAGTTCTTCCTCAGTCTTCGCCGCTAGCGTCGCGGGCTTGGCATTGCAGACCCTGTCCAGGGAAGAAGCTCACCAGGCCATATCAGCGGGGTGGTAAGACGGCGGTTGCCGACGATGGCTCGAAGCCTCCAGCTCCCGCGCAACGCTCGAACAAGGCGGCCCGGTCTCGATCTCATCCATGGCCAAGCTCGCATGCACGCGGAGAGTCACGTGGTTAGACGTCGACCAAGTTCCAGAGAGCGCATGCGCCAAGTCGGCTGCGGCGGCAGAGAAAAACGCGGACGTAGGTGGAGCTCGGCCCAGCAAGTCACCTGATGCGTTGCCAAGGGAACAGCGCAGCTGTGGTAAAATCAAGGTCAACTCCCCCTTCAGCAGCGGAACCACTCAACCAGATTAGTAATTTTTAGTTGGAATTGGGCAGAGTGAGCTCCCCTTGCTTCTCACAAGCGCGATGTCGCAAACCCAAACGGGGGAGCATACATCGTATTTTAACACACACCAACCGATCATCTTTGTGGCCAAGCAGAACCAATAGAAAACAAAATTTCCTGGCACGTTAGCGCATTTTTATATTATCTATTTATCTGTGTTTTTTACCCCAGCCGGTGTTATGGAGTATCCTAGTCTGCTTCTTGAGCGCTTTTAAGACGTCGTTTTCGCGAAGGAAGCAGTCTCACAGATACGAGGCCTATTTTATTTGAGAAAATGACTTCGGCTTTTACTGGTGTATTGCTGCCGCCAGCAGAGCGGAACGATTGTAAGATTTCTGAGTTGAACAATAGTGTAGATGAAATAGTGCAATTTGGGTTCTGTGGGCGTACCGTATTTATTAAAAAAGTACAGAATTTATTCTTGACGTGAAATAAGACATAATCCAAGACCAAAAAAGGTATCGGCACGATATTTTAAACCGCACCTACAAGGGTATCTGATGTGATCTGAAACATGTATGTGTGTAAAGGCGCTGAAATGCTCGGTGTGAGTGCTCAGTACTCTCATTCGACAAAGTGGATCTACATGCATATTACAAGTTTGTATGCTCGATTCTTGCATTACGTTGGACATCTCATTCAAGTGAGTTGAGAGGGCAATGGTGGAATACAACCAACTTGGTGAGGACAGGCGGATACTGAGGAGAACTACCGAATAGTTGCCTGACGCTGGTACTTTGCGGCTGAATGATTAAATGGCTTATTGAGTGAACAGCCGGCGTCGATGTCGGAAGGAGCCAAACAGCTCTTTCCCACGTATCTGGGAAGCGTTCTACAACTCTACACCGAGAGAAGCGAAACGGGCCCTCCAGGCCGTTAAACCGCAAATGAAGTAAGAGAGCGGAAGAACAGGGAAAGGGAGCGAAATTCCCTATCTTTGTAAACTGTGTTATTACACGGCGGCAGCAACGAGGAGCGATGCAACGTGTAGGACATAGGTCGAAGCTAGTCGAAAGCGTTACGGCTAAATGTGATTGCGAAGCAAGAAGACGGAGTCCTTTGACAACGTGAGGCAGGAGCAAAACCTCACAGCATTCAACTGAACCTCAAGGTTTACCGATTAACAACCCATAAGAAGATGTCCATGAGGCTGCTCAAGTAGTGACTAGTGCAACGGCATACCTTAAGAGAACGTTCAAGATAAGATCAACGGAAGACAAAATAGGCTTATGTCTTCACGTTCTCGGCAACTTCTTAACTCCCGAACATTTTTTGGTGCTAATGGTATCGTTTGGCGCCTTTATTACCTCATGGAGATTGTGCTGCAGGTTAAAAGACTGAACGCAAGACTTGATTGATTGATTGATTGATTGATTGATTGATTGATTGATTGATTGATTGATTGATTGATTGATTGATTGATTGATTGATTGATTGATTGATTGATTGATTGATTGATTGATTGATTGATTGAAGTCTTTAAAGCGCCGACGCAACGCAGGCGATGAGGCGCGCCGTAGTGGAGGGCTCCGGATTAATTTTGTACGTGAGCCGAAATCGCGTACGCGCCGCGGGCGTTTTTGCTTTTCGCCTCCATCAGAAAAGGGGCCGCCGCGGCAGGGAATCGAACCCGCGACCTTGTTCTTAGCATGAACGAGACGGTTCTCGCAGGGTCTGTTCATAAATTTGATTGCAGCGATTCAGATTTACAAGGAAACGTTTTATTTTGTAGACAGGGGACTATATATGACTGCGTAACCACACCGGGGGGGAGTTTATTAATTAGTTGTGCAGCTGACACGAACGATCCCAGTTCGATCCCGACTATAGAGGTCGCTTTTGTTTAGTGGGTGCGAAAACCAGGAATGCCCGAGTATGTGCAGATTTACACCCACGCAAAACAACCGAGAGGTTCAAAATTGTATCGTACCGAGCTTAAGCACATCGATATCGTTCTCACTGTATATAAACGGCAACTTTTATTTACGGAAGCGTGTGTTATCTTTTCTTGTTCCATTTGGAAGCGCTGTTTTGAATTCCGTTCATTATTTAACAAACAACTAGGCCAATTCACAGTCTTAACTCAGTTTGTGACAGTTATGTGACGCGAATTTGGAAGTATCAATAGAACCGTGTTTTAGCGCTAAGAGGTCGCTTTCATCTGCCGCGGCCCCTAGCGTGGCGACGGACGCAGGCTTTAAGGGGCTAGTTCAAAAAAGCGTTCCCAACACTTTCTGGCCTATTCAAAACGCAAACGCATGAATGTACGGTGGGAAAATGAAGAAATACTGCAATCTCAGCTACTCCCAGCCAAAAGCTCGAAACCGTCACCATAAAGACACCAAATGATGGGTCGTTACAGAGGCAACGTCCCCTCAGATATCGGTTGAATGCTGCCTGTAGGAATAACAAATGTTAGGAATATGGGTCGTGGCTGACGCAACGTCCCCTCAGATATCCGTTGGATGCTGCCTGTAGTCAATAAGGAATATAAAATGTCAGAAAAAAAAGACAATAATATTCATTAGCGCCGGAAAAGCGACTTCGACAAGTAAACACCGAGACGCGACCTGTCGCAGAACACAGCACCACAACGCCATGGCATTTCGACCCAATCGCTGTTGTTTTGCTGAGCGGGCAAAACATCGCAGCTGGCTAGTGTTCTTTGCTTCTTGGCCGGCAATCTCGGCACACAATATTGAAGTATCAAACTGACAGCCAAGCGTAACAAACATTTGAACTTCCGGGTATTAAACTCCTTTAGTGCGCCTTGTTTCACGGCAAGGCACAGTTTCAGTTGTTCAGTTATTTTAGGCAAGATAAAAACAAAATGATATAAACATCTATTTAGTTTGAAACTTTTTTAAAGGTTTCTTCTGAATGCACCTAGTTAGGATATGTCCCACACAAAAATTTTGTTACATCAACAAAAAGCAACATGCTGTATAGTGAGGGTTATCATTACTGCTTGCAAATGCAGTTTGCAGCATATAGATGCAAATATTACAGACGCCTGTTATTTGTATCACGCTGCTACGCGTGTTGTACAAACCAATTTCATGGCATGGTTATAAAAATGTATGTGTAATTTAGGCAGCAAACAGAAATGTGATAACAGAATGTTCGGTATATTAGTAACAACATGGCGACAATGACATTAAGCGATATTTATTACTCATAGTACTAAACATAACAAACAAATAGAATAGCCTTGATTGCCTTAGGCTGCGTTCCAATTCGCGGACAGCTTCCTAGACAGCCTACGAAGCAGTCTAACTAGACGTCTAAAAGAATATAATCGGAACGGCGCCGCGGTCGCAAGCGCAACACCAGCGCAGACAATAGCGTCATAGCACACATGTTGAGTTGCGCAAGCCGCAGGTTTCTTAACTATTATTACCGTTGTTATTACAAATGTTACGTAATTAAAAAATTGCACAAAGTCATCTTCATCACTAGTAACTTATACTAAATATTTAAACAAAGGAACAAGTGCTTTTGTTTTAACATTATAACGCAAAAAGGTGGCGCTGGCGTCACTTATTAGTTTAGACAGGAAGGTAGCCTGCATCGTTGCTGACTTCGATGCTGTCTCCTTGAAGCAGTCTTCGTTGACTGCTTCGTTCGAATGGGAACGGGGCTTAACATGGCGTACTGTCCGCGAAGACGGCAATGAAGCTGTCTAAACGGTAAATTGGAACGCACCCTTAGTCATAAAGTGTATATTATATGTTCGAGGCGAAACGTAAGTGCGTAACCGAGAGTACCAGCGTCCTTTAATTAAAAACACACTTCGAACCAGTTATTTCCGATTTCAAATGCATAAACAGGGATAGAAATCGGCATCGAAGAGTGCCGATGTCAAAGGAGCATAATAAACAAAAATATAGGCTCGAACAGTTCCAAGCCTTACAAGAACAAAACAAAGAAAAAGACATGCTGACGCAAGAGGTGGCGTGAAGCACTGAAAACGCGGGAAAATTTCATTGAATTGAACTGATTGCAAATAATCCCTACGACCGAAGTGGAAGAAAATTGGGGCTAAGAAGGTGTCGACGTGCGGAGCAAGAAATAAATGAAAAAGTCAAAGAATAGCAATGATACTTAGAGGACAAGTTTATGAGCAGGACGCTAATTCTTTATAATTCAGTCTACCGGAGGAGTGCTTGGGTTATCTATTATTTTCTATGCGTTTATTCACCCATCCCGAAATGTGTATTTGTACTAGCAAAATCGGAGATTGATCTACCCATCACTGTCGTGGTGTCCTTGACTTCAGACTTAGGCATTCAGTCAACGAGATGGGTAAATTCTAAACTGTTTATTGTAAACGCATATTTTCTAAACCCGACCTCCATTCCTAATCATTGTAATACAGACGCACACTCACATATTGTGCGGGGCAAAATAACACACGTGCAACCGAACCCCCCCCCCCCAAACACACACACAAATATATTACATGTACACATTTATGTGCGCGTGTGTGTGTTTGCGTGTGCGTGTGTATTGCTCGTAAAATATTGAAGGGACACTGAAGTGAACTTGTCAAGCACACGTTCTCGCTTGTACTGCGGAGACTGTCTCAAATAAACCCACTTTTCATCGTTTATCAGGGCGATAAGGCGGCATTTATTTTATAAAGCTCGAAAGTAGAAAAAATACCAACACTATGCGCAGTTTGCGGCGGCCATACAAACTAACCGCAGTGACATCAGCAAAAGGTTCCAAGTGATTGGACGCTATCCAAGATTAGCATTCAAACAAGTTTCAGTTTCGGTTCTGTGAAACAACATGCTTGAGATCTGACTTTATCGTTGGATCGGCATTCTTGATATCTCAGTAATCGGCATAGCACAATTCTGCGATGTTGTCGGCTGTAATATGCCTAAGATAAGCCAACCAGGATGGCGTGGAATCGTAGCATTCACTAGCTGAGGCGTCCTCCGCGTCACCGCAGACGTCCAAATGCCTTCCGCTTTTCCCCCATCCTATGAGCTTGCCTGGCTTATGCCCGTATCGTAAAGATTGTGTTCGCAACAGGCCGAGGGTCTGCTGATTCAGGACTGCGTCCACTGCCCCCAAGCAGTCTCGGTGCTTCTTGCAACAGTACACCAACGAGAACTCGCTAGCGCGTCAGTGTCAGTTTGCGCGCGTTCGGCGAAGTCGCTCGTGGAGCAATGAACGTTGTAGTGCGAAAGTAGCAATTTTAGTACAGAAAACATTGGCCAAAAGCGAGTAAATCTATACTTAAAAATCTACTGTCGACTATCTACTCTCGGGGATTCAAACGTACGACTTACATAGCGCTCCAGACGACTCGATTGGCGAAGAGAAAGCGCTCCCAGTGTAGGAAATATAAAGGATATAATGTATAGGCAGTTTACATTTTCATTTAGTTTTACATTTCAATCAGCTTACATGTCTATGTCTTGCACAGCGCTCGTGCAGTAAGCGTCCCCCAAATTTCCACAATATCTCCTGTCTAGCGACTGCATTTCTTAGACGGAGAAGCGTTCGCAGATGTGTTTTCGTGCTTCTGACCGCTGTGCTTGTTCACCCAAAGCGAAAAAATGCTTCCTGCACCCTAGTTTTATGTCTTAGGGTAAAAGTTTTGGTTGATTTCATTTATTTATTACCTATATTAGCTTTGTTGACTGTTCTCCGGCCTTCAATTGGCCTTAGATTTTCCTGCTAGCGTATCAGTCAGCGAGGCGTCCCATGTGCGCTTGTACAGCGCTTGTGTGGAGCGACGTGGACTTAGAGCTTGGTACAGTGTACAAACTACCAAACTAAGGCACACATAATAGGGGTACAAACTAACAAACTAAAGGTACATTCTTGCATTCACAAACGTTCGGTGGCTTCATTTGAACTGAGCGAACGAATTGCAACAACCCGTCGGCGGCTGCCCGACTAAACGCTGGACCGACCGACTCTGTAGGAGGGTCTGCGAGCCGTAGAGTAGCGCACCCAAGCCTAGCCACATTTTTGTGATGTCATGTGAAATGCCACTGCAAATGAGCAGGATGCAGAGAGGAGGACAACATTTTCGAATTGATTTTTCTAGTGAATAAATTCGCGTAAACGCAATGAGAGTGGTCGAAACATGGCCTACAGATTCCAGACTACAATTTGCGCTCCTAATACCACAATGTTTATAAATGACGTCAGTGTCCTTTCAAGCGCGTGTTTCGTGTTGTACAGCGCTTTTGAAGAAGCCTAGTGCCAACATCTGCCAACAAAAATGCAACATTTCACGTCCTGAGGTAAACAACGCATGTGGAAGAATGTACTTGAATTTGGTTGCCCCCTCCTTATTTTTTTATAACAGGTCTGGGGATCCACGGAACCGAAGAAAGACGTCGCCATGATCAGTGCCCTCCCAGCGGTAAAATTGAAACTTACGCGGCACTTCCGGTAAGGAATGCATCAAAAACTTTGCGATTGTTTGCTTTTAAAGTTAGTTTGAAATAAACCGTCTAGTAAAGAGTTCAAGGTTCCCAATTCCTTTTGAAGGGAAAAAAATATTAGCGCGCTGTATGTACCATTGTTTCTTACATCGAAACGCAGTACTTTCTTGCAAAGGCGGGCTTAAATTTTATTGAACACTTTGCCATTGCACGAACCTCCTCCTAAATTAATTGTAAGCAACACAACACCCATTTTACACAAGGCAATCCCACAAAAATTCTGAAAAAAAGTCAGATAATCACCCGGAACACAATTTTATACAACACCTGGTGGAGAAGGGTGCAGCTTTAATGAGTAACCGAAGGCTTTCTTAACATCATATGATCATGGAGCTTTGACGTAGCGAAATACTTAAAAAAGTCAATACCCGGCATGGAGATCCGCGCAGCTGACGCCGGGATCAGTGGCAGCAAGGGCTTCAAAAAAAATAAAACCAGTTGCACCCAGCATAAACACTGCTAATACCGCAGAGCTGTGGTTCTCTTGTGTCCGCTCAAATTTAAACGTGTGCACGCCAGGAAACAGCGTCGTCAACGTGCAAATTCCGTGGCTCGCGCACTTCATCCGCAGCTAAACGGCAGTGGTGGTAGGCTCCCTCCACTCTCCTTCGAGGAACCCGCTCAGCGAGACCACTGTGCCGTCTGTGGGTTAATCTGGGGACCCGCGTCAGCGATGCCACTGCCGCCCGATGCAAAACAGGTCCTCCTACGGCGGCCAAATGACCTAACAATTGGTTGACCTGCCTTTAGCTAGACTCTAATATAAGTTTAAAACGGCAATAGATCATCCGTTGTATCCCTCCGCCGAAGCGACGGCCTTTGTGTCAGCGCGGGCGCTCGTTTTGGAAGGAGATTGCTCTTAATGGCTTACATCGCCTGCTTTTAACAGCAGAACTGTTTAAGCTTTCATTTCCGCCGCATACCGTTAGCCGAAAAAATTCCCGAATAGGGGAAGCGCACGGGAGCGTACGCCTCTTGAGGGACGCCCGGCGTCAGCGAGGCTTGCGCCTGTCTTGCGCCACGTGAGGAATGCGCAAAATATACAAAGCAAAAATACCGACGGCACGTGAGCGTGCTTCTCGTGAGGAGCGCCCAGGGTCTGCGAGCTCAACCCGGGCTTCGGTGTTGGCGAGCTCAATGGCACTCTGCCCAGCGTTCGTGGCGTAATCTGTCGCGTGCTCTTCTATACTATCCAGTTCGCTTGCGTCCGCGGCGGAAGTGGGGAGCACGGAGTTTGAGCTTGCGAAGCCGGTTGCCGCGGGCTCTGAGATGTCAAAGTATGCAGACTAGATCATCCGGGCCTGCCAGCAATGGAGAACTTTCAGCGCAAGTTCGAAAATCCTTGTGAGGCGCATCAGCCTGGTCTTCGACAAAGCACAAGCTCTGCTCTTTGACCAGCCTTGCATCAGCCAGTGCAAGATGTACCATTTTTTTTTCTCTCGTGGTGTGTTTGTCATAGCTGGAGCAATTTATAAGCAGATCGTCTGAAACATCACTAAAACGACTCGAGTTATGTTAAAATACTCGCAGTTAGCCGTGCTTTGTGCCGTTCGGATGAACAGCCTGAGGCACAGTGGCAACTTCCTTTTTTTTTAATACGTTATACTAGAGTATAGCGGCATCTGTCACGGGGAAAAGAACTGCGCGGCAGCAGGGATCGGCATATCACGGCACAGCCCCGAAATGAATTGTGGTCGCTGTCATTTTGTTCATCCGGTCTTGATTCCCTCTTATTCACTGTTGCAGCGACGAAGCTTGGTGGTTCGCGTTCGTTCTCATCATGAGACCACCTGGTCGCTTGCCCGCCCTTGCCGCAATGGGCTGTTTCGCCTCCTTCATATATTCTTGGTCCGTGCAACCGAATGACGCACGACCTACATAAGGCGGAGGAAACAGCTCGACCTGCTACAGCTCCGTGGATAAAGGAGGAAATGGGAACGCAACGAACAGGCCTGAAGCTGAACAGCGCACTCAACAACACTGTCATGCGACTGCTGGAGTGACGGAGGTTAATAATAACCTCCGAGAACAGGAAGAGCTGGTCGGTCCCACCCGACAGGTTAGATGTGTGCTGAAAAGCTTTGCTACCTTTAAGCTCTTATTAATAAATGACACACGCGGCGCCAGCATTCCAGGGCGGTTTTCCTTTTGTCAGAAAACCAGGCATTACTCTTTACCAACAGAATGAAGATGCATTTGATAATGATTGCTGCATATTCCTTAAATTGCCATGCAGCCTGTTCAATGTAAAATGTTCGTCGCACAGTAGGCCAAGGTCGACACGTAGGAATACTTTTCATTATTTCGAAAAGCTAGGAACTGGAGCGCATTCGTGGATTTTTAAGGTATAAATATTCTTCAGAAATAAGAATCTTTTATATAAATAACTTATAAAATTAGGCATGGGCCGGTAGCGTTAAAGCTATGGTATAATAAGAAGGGTCTGAAAATTATTTTTTTGTTGTTGCATTGCCGTAAAGGTGAAGTTACCTTAATTTATATGCACTAATATTTACAAGAATACTTACTAAACTAATACTTACAAGTTCTACTTTTTCTTTACAGAATGGAACTCGTGTGGTAAGCAACTGCCTTTTCTGCTACGTAGTACAGCACCAAGAAATGATCGCTTTTTCAACACCGTTACACCATTTTACTAGCAGGTCTTAATGCTTGAGAGGGTTTTAAGTCTCAGGAGAAGTAGGTAATACGATAAATGGAAAACATAGAACGAAGAATACACCCGAGCAAGGGGTGGGGGAACATTCCTGTGCCAAGCAGTCGACAAAAGGGAGAGCTGTGTGATTCCTTTGGGGAGCGGAGAAATCATGTGCATTGAAAAGCACTAGTTCCTCATGCCTCCGCTCTGTTACGATAACACTCCATGAGTTTCAGCTATTGGGACGTTATGCGAGCTTCGTACTGAAACAGAGTACGCCTATCATATTAGGTTTTAACGCTAGTGCACAGGCCCAAAAAATTTCGTTTTCACGGCTTGAAATTGTTTAATTTATTGGTTCTTTTTGCGAACACTTTTTTCACAAAAGCTAGTTAAGTGGTTACTTTAGTTGTAATAAGCTTTGCCATATGACCTTTGGAAATTAGGCTTTTCAACCTAAAATACTAACGCTTAATGACTTACAATAAAAATGGTTTTTCAAAAATATCTGCTAATTGCTGACGCGATGTTCGATGTATTTTTCCTGCCTTGGCGATGGTTTTAAAGGTGTACAGCGTCATATAAAGTTACAAAGGCTGTGAATTTCGATTAGACTAAATGAGGAAATATAGCCTAATGGGGAGGGGCAGTAGCTCCAGATATGTAATATCAAATAGACACGCCCCGGCGGCTCATTGGCTTTGGCGTTGCGTTGCTAATCTGAAGAACTCGGAGTCGATTACGGCTGCTGTCTCCGCTTCTCCGGTAGAAGTAAAAGATAAAAACACCCGCGTGCCGAGGCTTTCATACTCGTAAAGTACACCAGCGTCAAAATATAATTCTGAACAAAAGTCCACGTGTTGCTACAGTCTTTCGGTGTTTAAAATCCACAAATAAAAAATCATTTATTTATTTATTTATTTATTTATTTATTTATTTATTTATTTATTATTTACTTGTTTATTTATTTATTCTAACCAACTGCAACCCTTCTTGGGGCAATAGCAGGAGGGGGATACATTGCAGCAAAGAGCAATATAGAATTAACAAAAAAACTTAAACATGGTATTGATAAAACGAGGCTTTCGAACAGCAACACAACAGTAAGTACAGAATACTAACACCACTTTAAAGAATCACAATCAGTTGATATGGTATGCGTTATAAGTGCAAATACACAAACAAAAGCACACTCGTACAAACAAAAACAATTTCGTACATTTGAAAGGTTCGCAGTGCTTGAATTTTAGTGACAAATGCACACGAGTCAAGGCAGTGCACGTAGCTAGGCATCGAATTCCAATGCTCCATTGTTAGTGGAAAGAAGCGTGTCCGTGCGAGGATAATACGAGAAAACGTTAAGAGTATGAGTGCTTCTGGGCGCTATTCCTGAAGGCCCTAGTTCTGCCTGATCCCGAGTTTCCAGTTGCTGGGGTTAGAATAGCAGTGATGGTGGAGCATCGGATACATGTCGAGAGAAACCGCCGCAAACGTGCGAAGCACGCCTGTTATATTAAGCGTGACCTATTGGGGACACTTACATTGATAAAGGACGGCTTGTGATATCATTCCATCTGAAATAGATCTGCAATACTCATTCCCTAGCACACACTAGGTAACCCGCCTTCTAATTTGAAATACCCAGACTGGCTGTTGGTGACTCCCGGCGCGGGGCGGTCCGTATTCTCGGTGTTCTGTTTTTCCACTGAAGTATGTTTGCTACGTGGCTGGAGGGTAGACCCAATAAAGCTCTACAAGCACTAACCAAGCAAGCAAAGGGGTTCACTGTGGCGGACGGTACGCGCCCACCTCCCGACCATCAAATATGACTTTTGTTTGAGGATTGGTTGAGTGTGTACGGCGGGCGTTTATCAGAAATCGCCCCGATTCAGCGTGTCAAGAGTGTGTTCGAGCGTTGACGAATGCGCTTTAGACGTAGAAGTTGTGTAATTGGTCATCGACTGTATTTTCACAGTATATGATAAAGGCTCCCGTGGTATAATCGGTCGCCTTCGCCGCTGCTATCGGAACGGACAAGAGTGAACCCCAGTTTGGAACGCCTGCTCCTGCGACTGGGGCAGCATTGGCTCACAGTTGCCTGTTGCACACGTTGCCTGTTGCACAGGGACTGTTGCGCAGTTGCCTGTTGTGCTACGTTCTTGTTGCTGCTAGCGGGCATCAAATCACATCGTGGCCACGAGGCTGCGCCATCGAAAAAGTCGACCCCATGCCCACGGATGGGTTCGGTGTGTTCGATTAACATTAGAACTCTGAGAAAAGTTTGGAATGGTGTTGCACGGCCCAGTTGAACTCGTGAAATTTAGGTCACAGTAAGAACGTACTTATTAGACCCGCAGGTACTGTGAGTGGGGTATGCATGATATATGCAAAGCTCACTGCTGAGCTAATTTGCATGGAACGCATGCTAGCAGCTCATCTGTATTCCTTGCTTTCAATCGGAACTGGTGTGTGATAGTTGAGGCTCCTCCATTTCAATGTCTGACTTGTATCTGCACGTTCAATTCTCCAATATAAATCGAGTTGAGTGAGTGCCTACAGCTTTCTGTAAGTCTCTGTATGCCCTGCGGTTTTGCGAAAATGAGAACTTGCGAATTCGCTCAATTTTCTGCACTAATTTAAACAATACATATGCCTCTGATATCAAGCCCCAGATTTCGCGAGAGCTACTCTGACAGAATCGGCAGGCGCCTCGTAGGCGTTGTTAATCTCTCCCCCACTACCCCGAGACTATGCTAACTCCCTGCGAGGCCACATGTGCGGCATTTCACCTTCAATTTGCACGTATGTGAATTCTTCGCGGCTCGAAGACCGCGAGGCGTACGGACGCCGGTCTCGCGAGCGCAATAGCTGCGAAGCGCACTGCACGGAATTCGTGTAGAGGGGAGATTTCCACAACACCTACAAGACGTCAGCCAAGGAATCAAGTGTAAGCTTTTTTACATGCACTTCCAGGGAACCTCCTGTTCATGCTATTTCTTGGTATACCGCGGGTATTCACGAGGGAGGACTAATCACAGCGTTGTGCCACCAACGCGAAATCGCGACTGCGATCTGCAACCGCAAGGCACTGTTTGAGAGACACATAACAAACGCCCCGGTGTTAAAGAGCATTGCGTGATGTGAAATTATCAGCAGCCGTGTTACCACAGCGCGAGCATCGTAGCCAAGGTCTAGCTTCAGCGTAAATTGATGCTGACTGCTGCGGAAATGGTGGACTGGGCGCCACACAAGTATACTAACTCACGAGGCTCTCAGAGCAACGAGATGGGGTTCTAGCGAATTACTGACCCATAAACACCGGAACTCGTTCCAACCAAATATAGAATAATAAAAAATGCGTACTTACCCGAGCAAAAACGATGTTTCCAACGTACATTATTCTTCACTGTCGTCTTCATCTCGCGGACACACGAACACGCTTTGTTCTGATGCAATGTCATCCACTTTTTGACGCGCAGTATTTTATCCGGCGATGATCGTTCTCTTCCGGGGTCCCCATGTTCAACACACGCGTAGGTTTGGAAGGGTAGACATCACCCATAAAGCTTTTATAACTATGATTTAAGCTTGAAATAGATAAAAGTGATAAAATCGCGCCAGCAACCACTCGGTACAAAACGCCAATGAAAAAACACACAAAAAGTGAGAGATAGTTGCCAGACTTCAAATGCAGCACCTCTATGTTTGACGAAAATTGTGTTAGTACTGTAATGTTGGTAATTATCTTTCTGCTTTCAAAGTCTGAAATGTGTTTATAACTTAAATGTAAGGTTTTTAAACACAAACATTGAATACACATAAAGTAATTGATATATATACTGATATTGTAGAGAGGTTTTGACGTTTGTTTTGGTTTTGTTTTCACGGCGGGCTTCTCAAGAGAGAAGGTGCGAGAAAACGAGCTACTTTGGGTTTAGGAAGAGGGCGGTAAATGTCGGCGTGATAGAAAGCAAGGAACAGGCGCTTACCCTGGTCGTAAAAAAAAGAGCTAATAAAACCCTCACATAAAAAAATTCATCCCACCTCCCCGAAGGGAATCGTGAGGAAATGCGAGCGCATTTCTTTTGCGCGAGAGTGCGCGGAATTTAAAATTAATGAGGAGACGGTGATTTGTAGCGTAAACATTTATTTAACACCTGTTTGTGTTGTCGTTGTACATGATGGCCACGATTACTGCCTTGTGGTCGGTAAAGTGCAAAGTCAAAGGGTCTTTGAGAAGCATGCGGGCGTGGGAGAGTGGGGCGAGCGTCGAGATGAGAAGCACCGAAACACCGCCCCTACCCTCGCCTATACTCTCCCACACACGCGGGAGCTCCGGCGAGCTCCCGCGATGCGAGCGCCCTCACACGCCCGAGCGCGCTCCTCCTCTCCACTCACTCGCCGCTGATCCGAACGCACCACCTGCTCCGGTTGCTAGGGGAGAGGAGGAGCGCGCGCGCTCGCAGCTGTTGCTATGGGAGAGTCTGCGTGGAAGTTAAAGTTATAGCTTGTGGTAATTGGGCAACAGTGGCGGGGGACAATCCCAAAGGATGGACATGTGCCGGGTGAAGAGGAAGATGTGGCTGCGACACGAGCTAGGTCGCGCGGAGAGATAACACCTGCGGGCGCACGCCGACGGAGCACGACAACCCCCGACTAAGAAATGCATTCGCATTTAAAAAAAAAAACCAGGTTCGACGAGGAATCGAACCATTGACCTACCAAACAGAAAACGTAAGCGTTAACACTCAGCTATCTCGGCGGGCGGTAATTGCTGCGCCTAAAACAACTCTATACTTACGTAAGTTGTCAACGAATATTGTCGCTTGTGTCTAGTTTATGCTGCATTTTTGAAATTCTGGCTGTCCTAACGCTCGTTTCTCACGCACCGGTCTTGCAGACGAGGCCGCATTGCTAGCGCTGCAAGCGATTGAGCCAAGGATCCTTATTTGACTCAAGAAAAGCTATCGCAGTCAACCCGACCTTTTCTGCGCAAGCCACGGTAGCCACAAAATAAATGGAATGTGCCGTTAGAATTATGGCGTTGATAACGCTTGTTTGTCCGGCACCGTCTTGCAGACAAGCAACGTCGCGCTAATACTACAAGCGATGTACACTCCTGGCATGCAGGCGCATCAAACCCGTCGTGTAAAACGACTGCTAACAGTGCGAAAACCTCTGAGTTTGTAACAAGTGGGGATTATTAGAAAGCGACCGAAGCATGCGGTGGCGGCGACGTAATAGGTACAGCAAACAGGTAGGCAGAACGGCAGCGACGAGCGAAAATGATTTTACACGTCCGCCCCCGTCGGCCTGCGCAAAAAAGGAAGATACAACCCCTGCATACACGCCCTCGAAGAAAGCTGTACGGCCTATTCAGTTTGTTGTGGACGAAGAGCAACCGAGGCTGCAGCCACAAACGATTGTGCTTGCCGTGGTATGAGCCCAAGCATATCTTCACATCGTTATGTTATCGTCCGTCTGACTGTTACATATTGAAGGGAAAATTCAGAACACAAACGTTGACGTCTAGCGTCAATGCCAGACATAGACGCTGCTGTTAGGCCCTAAAAACCACCTTCAGGACGTCTGTCGGTTCTGTCTGATGGCGCGCTCGCGCCGCTGATTACGAACAAGGCGTCTGTTGGCGTTCACTGATCGTGTTGGCGAGCCGGTAAACGCCATCACGATTAAACTCCCTGTTGGAAGACTACGCTGTTGGGACAATAGAGTGCCGACAGAGCTTCTTATTGGCCCCCCAAACGCCATCAAGGTTAAACTCCCTGTTGGAAGACTTGGCCATTGGAACGACAGAGTGCCGACAGAACTTCGTATTGGCACCACAGGCGTGCTGTGAGCCCAACAAGAAAGTCTTGTTGGAATTTTTACCCGGGGCATAATAATACGGGAACAAATTCTTAGGTAAATTCGATTTCGTTGAGGACACCGATGCCTCGCGTAAAAGTTTTATTTATAGGACTACAAGAGGCATTTTGTAGCCTTCCCCTCCCGTGCACCCAGACATCGAAACGAACCTTGAGATACCCTCCAAGAAGTAGATTAGTGCAGAGTGGAATTTAAACAATCAGCACGTTTTGTTCAATTTACGAACAGCAATTTTAGAGCATTTCCCGTGGTCTATGTGGAGAGTTCATATTTAAACCTCTCAACGGGAAGTGAAATAGTGCAATGTGCGGTTTAAACATTCAGCCTGTTTTTGTGCAATTTTGCATGCTCGCATTCACACACCGTTTTTAGAAGAAATACTTTTTAGCACCCCTTTAACGGTCGTAGCACCCTTGGAAACTGTTGATTACACCCCTGAATTTTGGCACCCTCGAGGTGGGGTGCCCGTACAATATTTGGGCGCTTGAAAGGGCAAAAAGGGTGCAAAATGTTCAGTACACCCTTCTAGCACCTTAATGGGTGTAAAAAGGTTAAGATTTGCACCCCTTAATTTGTGGCACCCTCATGATTGGGTGCCGGAGCAATGTTTTGGTCCCTAAAAGGTGCAAAAAGGGTGCAAAAAGTTGAGTGCACCCTTTTAGCACCATAAAGGGTGTTAAAAAGTTTAGTGTGTGTAAAGCACCGGAAGTTGCGCTTGATTTATTATGTTCCGAACCTCAATATCCGACACATTATGAGCGATCGGAGACAGTTTGATATCCATTTGAACATGACAGGGTTTTTTAGTATGACATTTATTTTGCCTATCAGTTTGTTATGGGATACCGTGTCGTAAGCTTTGAAGAAATCAATGAAAATAGCGTCTACCTCTTCTCCGGGATCAAGGACAGAAAGAATAAATGTCGCGAACAAACTCTGTTAATTGCGCCGCCGTTCTAAAACCACGCCGTAATCCATGCTGATAATTAGTCAGTATGTTGTGTTGTTCAAAATGCTTGATGGTGTGCTTATAAATAACGTCTTTAATAGCATACACGAGTATGAACTTAGTAATATTGGTCTACATAGTTGTTGATATCAGGCTTTTGTCAAGACTTAAATAGGGGAATCACTTAAGCCAGTTTCCATTCGCTAGGCACTACACCTGTTTCAAGAACTTTTTCAAATATTACGGTTACATAACGGGAAATCTAAACGGTATAATGGACCAAAAAGCGAATCGGTAATTTTTTCAGGACCTTTGCACTTCATAGTGTTTATATTTAATATTTGGTTCGAAATACCTTCATCGCTAAGAATAATGTCCGGTATTGATAAGGATGGGTTTGCACTACCAAATGAAGGGGCTTCTACGTCGTCGCGAGTAAAAACAGACTGGAACGAGCTGTTGAAAGCTTCAGATATTTCTGCTGGATCAATAATAGTTTCTTGTGGAAGAAAAGTGAAGCAGACGTGGCATCGCGGGGCAATATTGGTGACGAGAACTTGCGTGGGTAACTGGTTAATAAGCTGTGGAGTTGTACTCGAAAGAAGAAGTTTATGGCCGGATTTATTTTGCTCCGAAGTTTTTCTTTTGCCTGGGCAAATCTGTAATTATCACAGGTATCACGTGACCCCGCCTGTCCCATCCTACGAACACGGCATGAAAGATGCAAGATGTCACGGTTCATCCAGGCAAAATTAGTATTTTTCTTTATTGTTTTAATCGGTACAAATTGTAGACTGCAAGTTTCACTAACTGCAGAAAGAAGATAACTAAAGCATTATTGTCGTTTCATGCGGCGAGTGGAAAAGAGATTCAACTTAATCGGCTAAGCAGTAGATAATGTAAACGTCTTCAGCACGGTTAAAATCGCGGAAGGAAGTGACCATGAATTGCTGTTTCGCAACTGGCATTGTACGGAATTTGGCACGGCGTTGTGATTGGAGATATCGCCGAGAATTTCGCGTTTACACACCTTATCAATTAAGTTTGAACTGAAGATTACAACGTCTAGGTGTCCGTTATGATGGGTGCTTCCAATTACTATCTTGGTAAGTTCAAAGATAACGAAAAATTTATCAGGTCACTACGAATTTGTGAGTAACTGCCGCTGTGAGTTAAAGAGCACCAGTCAATTCCAGGGGTGTAATAATCCCGCCATGAGAACTAGATGCTTGGTGATGAGCTTGTGCGCGTTTCCAAACTCGTTAAGCGTGTGAAAAATATCATGGGAGGAATCCGGATGTGGCATGTGACACCGATTACGATGTGAGGTTTGTGAATGCGAAGTTTACACCATGTCAACTCAAGGCCGGAAGGGACGGGTAGGACTGAGAAATACGTCCGACCGAAAAAGCAACGCTACGCCACCGCCTCTGCTGATTCGTCGATCGACACGAACCGCGGCATATCCGTGTGCGGTGAATTCAAAATCATATATAACATCGTGAAGCCACGTTTCAGTTAGTCCAAAGGCATGTGGGGGGATGCCAGGACGAGAGGAAGGAAGTCGGAGAATTTAGGGGTTACGCTTTCTCCTGTTAAGGTAGATAATAGTTAGACTAGGGGCAAACTATGGGGTCGTCAATGCGGAGCCCCACAGGAAGGCCGCGCACAAGGAGTGCCAGCAGCACTCCCTGTGCGCTGTTATGGGATACCGTGTCCGTACCGTGGAGTGGGGATGCACTTGGGTACGGAACGTGCTGAGCACTACCCAGCTTTTTTTGCAGCACGGCTATGGTAACCAGGGACCACACATACGACATGCGAGGCGTCGCTCTCCTATTTCGAGGCGTAGCTGTGCGATTTTTTTGGTCGCCAAGGCATCTTACTGCACAAGGCTTCGCAGGCCTTTTCTGCTTCGGAACCACCCGAAATGGTTTCTAGTGTCGCCACCCCTAGTTCTAAGGCGCTAACTGTTGCGTTCAATTGTGTTTGCAGGCCTACTATGTCGCCAGCGATTCGTTTTCGACTTGCGAGCAACTGAGAAAGCCTTGTAAGGTTATCAAATTCGCTTTTCCTAGCATTTCAAAACAGTGTAGCTACCTCCCAAGACGTATTTGAACTTGTTCTAGAGCGGGTTTTGAGGCCACCTGTGTCACTGACTAGGTTGACTGCTTAGTGGTTTGGACTAGGGCCAAGATTTAGTTCCATATCACCGCTAATTATCAGGCGGAAAGCACAATAGCACGCATTAGGACATTGTGCGATAACCTCTGGTGTGCAAGAGAGCAGCAGCAAGAGACGATCCTCAGATCTCGTTCAGTATACATAGTTTAGGTAACGTACCTGTGTGAAGAAGACTAAAGGATTCAGCATGGTGCTCAAACTGCTTGCTGCCTGCCCACTGGTGAGGACCACTGCGGCCAGTACTTTTATATGCACACAGGAAGACGTCTCCTGCCAGGGACATTCAGTGATTGGAGCATCAATTGCGATGTTTTTGTGTTCCTGGGCGTGAAAACCTTGAGAAGCACTGCAGCTTAATCTAACATTGCTATTAAGCACGGGCTGGACATGATAGTTCAGAAGCACGCAGTCATGAGGTGCGCACGTGCCCCTGAATAGTCAGTCGTTGTTGTCGTAGCAGAGCGTCCCGTCTTCAGCGCAGTATTGTCATAGAACCGTATATATAGTCCGGCCAGGCAGCAGGAACTGCTGCTGCCTTGCTCATGCTGCAGACCGCCGCATAGACTGGACAAACATGAACTGAAGGTTTAAAATTAGGGCAGATGTACTTCGTTTCAAAATCGGCTTGAAGCTGCATGAAGAACCCTGGCGTTTAGCCTTTTCTATTTTAGGTGTTAGAGGGCGATTACAAAATTGAATTGTGCTCGTTGAGTTTAAATACATTTAAGAAAATGAAGGAAGCTCACACTAATGCCTAGGGCTTGAAAGCAGCGAAGCTGTACGCCACAGTAACGTTTTTCCTCTTTTTGTGTTCACGGCGTAGGTCAAGCCTCGCCGCTGTACGAGGGGCAGCAGCTGGATGTTCGCACACAGTTCTGGGTCGCCCGTGGCCTCGCGGCCCCCCTTCGTGGCATGCGCTTATCGCTGCGGTGGCGACCTCCTCGCCTTCCTCCGCCACGTCCCGTGCACAAGTCCCGCGCACATCCCCTTTCCCTCATCACCGCCTATCCCTCTCCTGCCGCCTGCCACAGCCTGCTATCGGGCCGCTGCTCCGTGCCGGGTGCTTGCGGAAGGTGTTCTGGTTTCACCTCAAGCGCTAAAAGGGCAAAACTGGTCACCCCGCGAAGACTGCCCGAGGTAGCGTAGTGGAGCTTCCGCTACAAAAAAGGGGCATGAGTGTATGAGTACCACATCATCCGCGGCACCTGTCGTATTATTTGGATGACGTGGGCCGTTACATTGACACCGTTATGTAGCTAGTGCAGATGGTTGCTTCAGGGAATAGATAAAAAAGAGTGTGCTTTGCGATTCTGCCCTAAGCATAGCTCTGGTAGTACCGATGGTAACGAGAGAGAGCGAGGGAGACAAAATATAACATTCCCAAAGATTTCGCCTGATATGTTTGTAATGGGGACCTTGCAGCGGTGTGCGTACATTCTGTTTACTGGAAAGGTCACTAGGCCATCGGGGGTTCTGTCCGCTACGCGTATAAGGTCGTTTTCTTGTTGACTTAGGCACACATTGAAAGAGTCGTGAGGTTTCCTGAGGCCCTCATAACAGCATGCATACCAACATGCATACTGCAAACGTTGCTAAAACCTCTGGTGCCTCGTTTGTGGGCCACGAGTATGAGGTGGTGTTGCTCGAGCCGTCAGGGTACAATGGAAACGTAATGAGGTTTGGCGTGGTCCCCGTGCTCTTTGTGATTCTAGGGATGTCTTGTTCGGACCGAGTGGTGTCGCTTCAGGCTTAAAATTCATCCATTTGGCTATTATTCATTTCCACGGGCTCTGTTCACTTTCATAATGCTGTCGGGAATTTGTTTTTATGTATCTTTAACGGGGAAGGTAGTAACATTCCGTAAGCCATGGTGCATGCTGTTCGATGGAACTAGGTGTGACGCACACATGAGGCACCAAGCGAGTAGTACATCTCTGAAAAACAGCAAAATAACTTGTTTGGTTCAATGGACCTTGTCCCATGTCAATATGGAGCACAAACACATCAACATGCGGTGGTATACGGTGGAAACGCACAGTAAATATCATCATTTGGTTAATCTGACTGAAAGCCAGCTGTACTTTTCGCGCCCCCGAGTGGTCATACCACGAAAAGTTAAGACTTTAATACAGATGCTGATAGGATACGAGAAATCTACCGATATTTGGCGTACAGCGCTAATCGTCGGTGATCCGCCGATCGTGAATTGGTCACCACCTGGCAAATTTGAGAGCTGAACTTGTGACACATATCGCTGGGTGTAATGACTTCAGTGCGCCTCCACTACAGACACTAAAACCGTTAATAGATCAAGCAATGTGGCTACAAATACTTTGGCAGCATGCGTGACGTTAATTAACTTACAACAGTGAAAGTAAATGAAAAGAAGGGGATGCGCTAGAATTGAATTAGGAGTAGAGAAATAACAGAGAGCTGCGGAGCACTTGATAATGCATGAATGTAGTTTTGTGGGCTGAAATCTCGCCAAACGGTAATTCCTGATTGTTGTCAACATCATAAAAAAAATCACTGAACAGAGAATCAAAGCCGCAACCTTGTAGTTACTAGCGTTGCGTTACGCCGCCTGAGAAAAAGTTGCCGCTAAAGGTTTTCTAGAAAAACGTACTCATGCCTAAGCTGCTAAACGGCATATAATATTGCGGAAAGCGACTGATAGTCTCTGAGCTGCCTCTTACGTGGCTGTGGTTTACGGTAGGCTGGCGAAATTAAAATACTCGTTTTCATGGCTTACAAGGTCATTGTTCGAAACAACGATTTATAATCTCCAAACACTGTGTGTCTGGCGACGGGACGAATGTGCACAGAACGCTCAGTGGAATACATATGTAATTTTTTGTAGGTGAGTAGCCTGCTGCAAACAGGGCTGATTTACCTGTAGTATAGGTCTGGTTACACAGTTTTAAAATAGCCCTTGGTGGTGGAATAAATATGTAGGAATCGGTTCCAGAATATGTTTGCAATGGAGCTTCTCTGTGCAAGTAATCAGGGCATTCCATTTGCCAGGAAGAGGACTATAAAAATTAGGTGCTTATAGAAGTGAGAGAAATTAGGCAAGAACAACATCAATAACGTCCTACTAGGGCCCTGTATTTTAAGGGTAATTAGTTAAATACTCATAGCGGTAATGGTTGAAGAAATAGAAAGTTATGTGTTAACCAACATTCGCAAAGGAGTAAGAACCGCTTACGCTGTCCCCAGAACAGAGTGGCGTGCAACAATACAATATGAAAAGGTATATATCACCAGGTTCGTGAACAATGTTTGCTAATTATGACCGATTTGTTTCCCCATTCAGGAATACCGTTACAACAAAACAGTCTATGACCGATGCAATTGCACGCAAACTAACGGAACCGAGTGGACAGCCACGAACGGGGCCGCATGCAGTGTAAGTGGGTTATGACGTGCGTTCCTGAGTTAATGCTGACCTTAGTATTATTTTTCAGAAGTATTGTAATATTAGAACTTTTTTTGTCAGTTGATAGGCTGACATTTTACGCAATGCCTGTTTGGTACGTGTTTAATAGTCAAGAAGGGTAATGATAAGCGCTTAATGGCTAGCACTGTTTCCCGTGTAATAGATAAGCGTATTTTGACTCCAAATTTCAAAATGCCAGGGTAATATAATATCAATATTATCAGGCCTCTTTATTTCGATGCGACATATAGTTACGTACTTTGTTATTGAAATGTTGGAAACAGAGTCGCAGGTACCTTTACGGGTACAACAAACAGTTTACTAATTCCAGACAGGTGTAAAATATCGGGCGTACAATTATGACAAAATTGTTTGAGAACAATAATGGAGAAACACCTGGTATGGCCGGAAAGTTCACCTGCTGGGCTAACATCCAAGTAGATACTCGCCGTAGGCTACATACAACGTTTATAACAACCTTTGGCGCTTTGCTAGGTTGTTGAGGGGACCTCCAAAAGCACTAGATGGGAGGGGGTGCCAGCAGGAAAGTCGCAGAGAGCTGTACCTATAAGCGTTTTTAAAACCCCAGGGAAATTATGAGTTACCGCTGAGCATAACATGAATAGACAACATACGTTTACAATTCCGGATGATAGTACGGAAGTATAGATATACAAACTGATTTTGAAACACGCATGTATCATACGTAAATACTTAAAACTATATTTTGTGTCGAATCTAATGAACACCCCATATAAATGCTCACTCCTTAGGCGTTCGCCATCAGAAATAACATGTATTTTGTCCGCTTGGGTTGTGATCGGGTTCGATTTATCGGGGCTCAATTTTGTTATCCTTTTTTGTAGTTCCTACCCCAAATATTTGGCACGAATATTGCTATTAATAACTGGTCACTTTTCAGATAACAACATTAGGTTATGATGGAGAACCTACCAAAAAAGCGGGAACATGCGTTCATGGCCGGTGCGTATACACTAAAATTCCACGTGGGTGCGACGGTCCGGATCAGAAAAAGCAGCCTAAAGTGAGTACACAATTCAAGCTTGTCCTCACACTTTGTTCAGCATCGTCAATAGACATACCACACGACTGGCCATCGTCAGCAAGGAAGGGCTCGGTGTACCTAACTGCGAGATGCGAGGTGTGCCACGAGTTTGCCTTTTATGAATGGGAGCAGTGGTGTTTTGTAAATAGGAACATAAAGAAGCAACACTCGCACCATTAGAAGGTTCTCTTGCTCTTTCGAACCTCTAAAATCATGCCGCATGCGTTAAATAAGTTACAAAAGTTCAGATAGTTTTTAAAGTACCAAGGATTGTCTATACAGTCCCGTGCAAATTGCGCGCATTTTAAGACCCAACACAAGCAAAGGCGGGGCATCAAACACATTCCTTTCAGCTCTGATTCATTGGTAGTCAGCGGTACCTCCAGCGCCCCTGTCGAAAGGTAGGGAAGGGATTGTGAAGACAGCCAATTTTTCATGCAATTCTTTTATATTCCTTTAGTCATAATAACTATCGTCGCCGTCGCTTTTTCTTCGCCCTGCTAGGCTCCACTTCTCTACGGCGTCATTACACGTGTCATCCCAACACAGCCATCGTAGATAGATATGGTTTATCCTTTTCCACTACTTTATTTCTGTCCTCGTCTTTCCACCTTTTCGCTTTTCTTTCCGTCCCCCTTTTCTTCCACCAGCGAGCCCGATAAGTTGCGGATACCCTCCTCAAGACGGTGTCAGGCCCCTTCCCCCCTACTAGCGCACTCCTAAAACCACACTGCTTGCTTGCACTCGCCACAGCCCTCATGTCTACAATTATTGAAGGTAAACTGTAACAGCGTGCCGCATTCTATGCTGCCGCTTTCTGCTAATTACCGTGGGTACCCAGGCGGTAAGTTTAAGTACAAAGCGTGTTTATTTATGCGCAAATGACAGCAATTAAGGTGAAAGATTCGGCAATGCTAACAGCTGCGAAGTGACAGCACGTCGGGGCACCTTTTGCTTTGATATGTTAAAAGTGGAGGATGAAAGATGGCCGACAGAGTTTGCTTCAGGATGATACATTATAAAGCACACACGTAGTCACACACGCATTGTCAAGGAGAAATATTAGTCTTTCTAAGATATCTGTGTGTTAGCCGTCAAAAGCACCCTTGATGTACCGAATGACGATTTAGGGCTTGTGGTTGGCCGCGGAGCTTTCAGTGTAGTTTAATAAAACAGAATAGCGCAAAATATGGTTAGTGTAGTTTACTGACACACAGTTTGCTGGCACTGTAGTGTGGCTAGTTGTAATAAAACGTATAGCGTGAACACAGGGGGTGGGCAGCTAAAAATGTTGTAAAGAACAGGTCAGAGTTCTTGATGTTTGCGGCCTGGAGGCTGCAAACATCAAATGTTATCGAAAATTAGTAGGTTTTCACAGAACCCAGCGTGAGTGAGCTAGGTAGGATATTTGCTGGCGCACCCCGCCTCACGATCTTTACGCCGATACCTAACCCTGACCGCGATCCATCATTCACACTTCTTGAAATAAACAATCTTGTGAAGCCTCACTTGCAAATTTCCCGCCGAATACCACACTAAAACCCAAACAAATAGCTACACCGTCTTGATATAGCTCGCTTGGATCTGCAGGAGAACATCGACTCAAAGGCCCGCGGGTGCCCTCCTACAACTCTTGCAGCGTATATCCACGCAGACAAAGCAAATGACTCTGAAAAACGTTCAAGGAAATTTGGTTCGCCCGCAGGAGGTGTTTTGGTGTACCTTCTAAACGAACCTGGAGATTTCAAATATACAGATAGATCCTAGCGACGCCTCCCATTCAACAGCCGTATGTCTTAGAAAGTGTTAACGCGTTCCTTCATTTTTGCGAAAAGCTGAAAAGGGATGCCAAAAAGACTTACGCGAAAGCGAGAGCCTATAAAATTTACATACTGCATCAAAGATCATGTGCTTGCAAGTGTGGATCAATTCAAGTATTTAGATGTTATTATTTCATCTGATTTGAAGTGGAACCAACATATTGCATATATTCAAAAATAAAGCCATGCGCAGCCTTGGGTACCTGAGGAGAATTTTACGGAAATCGTTGCAGGAAATAAAACTCATAGCCTATAAATTTACGTTAGACCCATAGTTGAGTACGCGTCTATAGTTTGGGACCATTACACTAAGTTGAACTATAATAATTAAAAACTTTCAGAAGAAAGCTATTCGCTTCGTGCATAATAGCTACAGTTGGAGTATTTCACCTAGTTTACTTTTGGAAAAAGCACAGTTAACCAATTTGCAACTAATAACGTATTACGACAGACAGAAATATATGTATTTGCTGTATCGCGACAAGCTATGTATTAGTAGGGATGGCTATATTGAACCAGTTATACCGACAGCTTTAAGAATTCATTCTTTCCTGGTAGCGTGCGCGAGTGGAATCAGCTTAAAGCTGACGTAGTAGAATGCAGGACGGTCGAGTGATTCATGACTGCTTTAAAAAAAATAACATTTTTTGTACATTTTTCTTGTCCAACAGCATTCCCGTTGCATATCTTCTAGTGTTCGTCCCGAGTTGTAGCTTTTTATCATTCTGTGCAGTTGTGCTTTGTGGCTCTCTTGTAGAATTGGCTGGTTTCCTCCCACAGACACTCACACGTGCTTTCTTTTTTTTTCGTTTGCTTAGTAAAGTCGTTACCATATTGTAGATACATTTTTCGCTCTCTTTGTCGCGTTCTGTTGGGATAAAATCGTTGCTGAAAAGATGCCTTGTGTCTTGTCGAGTTTAGTGGGTTGCTACTTGTGTGAAAAGTTATCTTTTTGCGCATGTGTGCGCTATGTTACATTAATGCTTCTGCCTTGTTTTGGTTGCCTCTTTTGTGCTTTTTATACCGTGCCTACAGTGATGCCACTACACATAAACCTTTTTTAGTGAGGCATATTGCCACTCACTTGCTTCCTCAACTTGTTCATGTCGCGTCTTTTTTTTTTTTTTTACGGCCCCCTCCTGCCAAGGACCTCGTACTAGAGGTCGGCAGTACCATGTATATAATTCAATAAATAACTAAATAAATACTTCTAGCTGCGGTAGTGTACACCCCCCCCCCAACTCTTTTCGAGTAGCAATGAATGGTGCAACACTTTAGTTTAGAAAAAGAACACTTGTTTAGGTGTTATTTTTGCTGCCGATTTGGATTCCAAATAGTTGGTAATAAATTTTTAGACGGTCTTTGTAGAATATTAAATCACTGCAAAATATTAAACTTAGGTCTAAAAACCTCCAATTGTTTTTATTTTTCTGCCGGGTGATGTGACGAATTTATTTGAAGGCTTCCACTTCTAAATAAATAATTTTTATTAAACTTACGAGATTGTAGCATGAATTCGGCTTTAAAAAAAACACGCGCATTTGCATTTGACACTCGCGAATTCAAAATATCCTGCTATGATATTTTATATTGCCGCTTCATTTTGGCGCTTCACCTATTGGGCAAACCTTTTATAATTGACAGTTTCCCACGCAGCAGCAATTGTTCCTGGTGAATATACAAAAGCAATAATTTTTTTATATCCAGGAAGGCGAGGTTCCGGTCGGATGTGCTTTCACGTGCTATGGTGACGACGGGAACAAAGAATTTGATTACTATAACCTTAACACGACGTGTCTGGTGAGTAGTTCTGTTTTAGATCGCTTTCGATTTAGTCTTGACGGATAAGCTGCAGCTTCTTTCATGTCTCATAACTACTGGCTTATAAAACAAAACTATCCAAATTTTGCATCGACTGCACAAGGTAATAGTCCATGAGAAAAGGATAATTTTCAAACGTGCCAAACTACCAAACTATTTCATGCGTGGCGTGTATATAAAATGAATGGCATGAACTTCTTGTGCCTGATTATTTTTGAGTGCTGTACCTCTAGCAGTCTAACGGGCGGGTGCTTTGGGTCACAGAAGGTGTCGTCATTTACAAACGTTTACCACTCATCGTGAATCCCTGCTCATTGCACAGTGTTGAAGGATCCAAAAAATGAAGATCTACGTTTCCCCCAGACAGCTACGCACGTGAGCCTAAACGCTGACAAATTCAAACATTTCCCCCAGACAGCTACGCACGTCAGCCTAAACGCTGACAAATTCAACATAAGTGCCAACAATAACAACACGCAAAAAATGAAGAGGGCATTGTAATTTCTTTTACACATCAGTAAAACTTTCGGGTGAATGAGTGAAGCCCGCTTGGCAAATAATTTTGCGACAAATGCAAACAGAGGTAGCACTTCCTGCCACGCTGACGAAACACTTGCATATACAACATATACAAGCATGTTTTCGAGTGCGGGTACAGCCTATCATGCGAATATTTTCCCATGTAAGGCACTGTAATGTAAAAAGCTTTTGCGAAAATGGGTGCCTACGTAGGAAGTATAAAAAAATATTCCTACTTTAGGTTTAGGTATTAGCATAGTCTGACGGCCGTAACAGCTCTTGAAGACGATATAAACGCGACATTTACTGCAGGTGTAAACAATAGGGAATATGCAACTCTAAGCGCACAAAATAAGCTCACCCTAATATTTTGCGTGAGACTGTTTAGTGTGCTCTGGTTAGACAATACTCGATCATAATTGTGCAGAGACAGCTACTTAGAGTAAGAGATAAAACTTATGGGGGATACGTGCCTTCCTGACATGCACGGCACTTAACAAAGCAACACCCAGAAGGGGAAAGAACGCAAAGATACTTAATTCTTCTAATGCTATGTTCAGACTAGCGACGCCACAGCTATATCATGAGCTATGGACGTGAAAATACCATGTTTCACGCAGTTCGGTAGGCTGATACGTCAAATGACGTCATTATTTAAAGATGTTACGGCAGTTGCGACAACAGACTGAACCAGGCCTTACTCGAGCAGCATCAAGTCCAGTCCTTTTAACGCTGACGCCGAACAGCCCCCCATTTCTTGCGATGAATACATTTATATTCCCCGCAAGGGCTGAGGGGCGTCGGTGATAGACAACACGCGTGCGCACTGCGTTTGTGCGCTCACCAACTAAATGGTTAGGCGTGCTGGGTGAAACCATGTACACTGAAGGCCATTGTGAATCGAGTAAGCAACCCGCCGCGGTGGCTCAGTGACTAAGGCGTTGCGCTGCTGAGCACAAGGTCGCGGGTTCGATTCCCGGCCGCGGCGGCCGCTTTTCTGATGGAGGCGAAAAGCAAAAACGCCCGTGTGTACGAGATTTCGGCGCACGTTAAAGATCCTCAGGTGGTCAAAATTAATCCGGAGCCCTCCACTACGGCGCGCCTCATCGCCTGCGTTGCGTCGGCGCGTTAAAACCCTACAATCAAATCAATCGAGTACGCGAATACACGAAGTTTATTTCGTGAATATAAACAAAAGAAGGCTAGGACCCGTGTGTCAGCAAGCTGTAATGTACAGAATTCAAAAATTTGTATTCAGAAATTCAGTAAAAACGGCAACAAAGGAGCTGGCGCGACGTTTGAAGCACACGAGGCTTATATTGATTCATTCTCTGTTCCGTTATTTACCTTGCCTCCCCCCCCCCCTTATCTCTATTTCCTTCGTCTTCTATTGCTCAGAATACCCGTTTCATTCTACACGTGCCTTACTATAGGCTTCTTATACTTGTGTAATCAGTCTTCATAGTTCACGTTCGTGCTATCGTATTTCTTTGTGGTTCGTGTTTGATTCAAAATAATCTGCACGGTACAGCTTGACTGCGGACTTTCTTAAGGCACGCGCACTTCCGTGATGCTACTGTTTTGTTATTTATTACCAAAATTTATTATTTTGATGCTAAAGATGGCCAGCGATGCAATAAACGGTGCAATGGAAAACTGCAAAATATTACGCGCCGCCTTTTCCTGTAACAAAATCACGCACGAAAATGTTTCGAGTAATATGTTACAGCTTCGAATATAAAATGTTGTTAAATGTAGTTTTTGAAGTTTGTCTATCATTTTAGAAGAGTAATTGTACTAATAAAATTACTTCTTTCAGCACTACGTTAACGCGACACACAACATTACCACAACGTGCAAACAAGTTGGACTTGAAGTACTTTGTAGAGAACAAGGGTTACTTGAATTTTGTTGAAAAGAGGCGCTGGATTTCTGCCTTTCGTGAATTTGAACTGCGCAATAAAACATGCTCCAATAAAAAATATTTTTGTCGCCTGTGAGCTTCGTTTCTTGTTCTGAGTATTACACGAAATGTTTTTATAAATAATTACCTTAACTAATGACTTCAAGCTAAGCTTCATTAAACTAGTAAAAGTGCTCTTGTAAGTAGAGAAGAGCATAGAGGCACTAGTATTTGAAGCACGGCCCTAATAGAAGCGGCGTGGGTAATGCATCAACAGGCAGCCCTCACCTTTAACGGCCCCCTCTTCTCGTTTAGGTCTCTGTTTGACCGCAGAAAGCTGCAGACCTAAATCAACTGCTTTATCACCTCACAAGGTAACCACTTACGTCATAGAGAGCACGTTGTTTACGTGGGTATTCTGTTGTAACAGAAACCAAGGAAACTATCCTTTTGGGGTAATAGTGGCGCTATGCTTAAGGCTGAAGGCTTGTCCACTCTCTGTCCCATAGAGAGTACATTCGAAGCGAAAAACAAATCCTGCACTGAAATGCTTTATCTAGTCATTGTGCGTGGATGTGGCGCACTAGATAGGTGTTCCGCATTTGTCCGCAGTCCTCCGCTGCGGTACACCTTATTGTCCAGAAAAATATTCAGGGCATATAACACCCTAATTTCTTATTGAAATTTATAAATGTTTATCCCGTCAATTGAGTGCCGGGAGTTTTATTCATTTTACAAGGAGGTGCCAAAGTCAGACACAGAAGGGTCTTGACATGCGCGGAAAAGTGGACACAGTTTCGCGTGTGCCGTGAGTGGCCGTTCTTCGCAAGCGCGAGGGACATTGAATTTCATTGGTTTGGCTTGGCTTGGCTTGGCTTGGCTTGGCTCGGCTTCGATTGGATTTGTATTGGATTGGATTAAAGTGGATTGTGTTGGATTGTGTTGCGTCATAGCCACGGCAGCCACACTGGCGCCGCCGCATGCCTAGGTGTGCGCAGTAGCCAAGCCTGACGCCGCACCGGAGCCGCTTGATAGCCGTTTTGTGTGGCTCGTGAAGAGCCGTGCTCAGCATGCGCAAGGAGCAGTGACTGGACAGGACTGGACTGGACAGGACTGGACTGGACTGGACTAATTAGACTGAATTGCACTGGACTGCACTTGACTGGATTGGACTGGATTGATGAACCTCAGCTCACGCTACGTATATCCTGGCATAGCAGAGCTAAGCAACTGCTATTTTTTTTGCTAAATCTAGTGGATGTGCCGAGAACGCTCGATGGTCGCCGTGAGGTACGCCTTCAAGAGCACTGGACCTTTTCTTGGTGATTTTTTCCTCAAACGGCGAACTTACGGCGAGTAACAACAGGAGCGCTGCTAAAAATTGGCGCAGCTTGCACTAGTGGCGCAGGGCTGGCAGCAGAGCTGGCGGCATATCTCCCTTCGCCTGGCGCACATCACATGGATTTCCCAACTTGCCGCTGAAAGTTCTATATGACTGCTCGGCCCGGATCGTTTTGTCCGCAGGTTTTCACAACTCTCCAAAAGTGTACTGGGTTAGCACTAGCTGGAACTCGCTTCAATGGGTTTCGCGACCTCGGAGTATGTAGCGCGAGCTTTTCTGTGCTCCTGACTTCAGGTGCGATAGTGCGTAAACTTGTAAAGAGAAGAGGACGCGAGTGATCCGACATCACGCCACGAACGCTTGGCAGAGTGCTCTCGGAGGTACAACTCGCCGACGACGTGCGCTCCTCTCTAGCGGCATGCTCACGTGACCTCGGTATTTTGGAGGGTTTTTTTTTGGCGAGCTCTTTACGTGTCGCACACACCCGTCCACTCGGCTGTGCTGATTTCTTTGGTAACGGTCAACGGTGGAAACACAAATCTTAACCAGCTCTGCTTATAATATTTTTTGTTTCATATGAATATGCACATCCAATGCTCACCTCCCCCCTTTAAAAACGGTTTTCTTGCTTTCGCATGCCAGAATTGACCTTTTCCGCACAAATAAGAACGCTCGCAGGGGCGTTGGAAGCTGGTTTGGAAGCAAGGGGGGGGGGGGCAGGAATTGAGTAATAGCCGCAGCTTTTGTTTGAAGCCTCTGCAAATTCATTGTAGGGGTGTCGTTCTAGGTGGGTTAGGAGGTTGGAATGGCATTGTCGACATTTTGGGCGTATGTGACGGTGCGGTTGTGGGTAGTTACAGACCCTTTTACAGACCTGTCCTTCCGTATGGGGCCGAGCTCATAGTTGTGCACGAGCTACGTGGATGGGGTGCATACTGTGGTGACGTCGTTCCTGAATGTGTTATATTCCGTCCGAAGCAATACAACTTCTTTATGTAATTTCATATTTTCTTCCCTGATATTCTGAAGATCTTGTTTTATGGTGCTCAGCTGTGTAGCAACTTGAGCAAACATGTCTTGGATTTGTGGTGGTTGCGGTGGCGGTGGCTGCTTGGTCTGTTTTAGGGGGTGTGAGTTACACGTCTCTTTCGTTCAACTAGGAGGGTTAGGGTTATTATGCTTTGGGCTAGCAGTGGAGTCAGCTTTCTCGAGGACATCATGAGGAGCTTGGAGCGAGGCTAATAAAGTGATTTGCTGTTAAAAAATTGGGCCCATCTCCCCGCGATGGGGACTCGAGTAAATGCGTCGCATAGGGGTGGGTGTATTGCGTTAACGTTTAGTGTTTTGGGAGTTGGTGGTATTGTGAATGCGTTGTATCAGCAGCTTCTTGGCGTAGTTTGAATGAGTCAAGGATATAAGCTTCCCATTCTGTGTTCGCTTTGTGGCGCAGTGGGTAGAGCACCATGTACATTGCGTTCCGCCCGCAGGGTCGAGGGATTCGAAACCAGGCGCCGGAAACTATTTTTTTTATATAGTGTAGGGGGAGGGGTGCGGACTACGACTACGGACGTCAACGCGGGTGACATCGTGAGTTACTAAAATGCTCTGCATTTAAAATTTAAGCAAGGCGCTTGCATTCAACGAAGGAAGTTGGGCTCTCCGATTGTTGTTGATGGCGTGTGGAAGGGTACTGGGGTTGAGCTGTGGGAGAGACCAGTTGGCTCCAGCCTACTTGTTTTGGCTGATTGGACTGGGTGTCGGGTGAAGGCTTCGAATTCCTGGACTGGGCGTCTTGTTTGCTTCGAAAATGGCTGCGTCTCCGGGCTGAAGGAGTCGTTGAACGGTTGTCGATGACGGCCATGAAATGGGGAGGAGACTCGAGAAGAATCAGATGTGCTCAAATGGGCTCGTCTGAGTCGTCTTTGCTGAAGAACGAAAGGACAGCCAGGTGGCCCGGAGAGGTGGGGGCCAGCACAAAGGTCGCAGGCAGGCGAGCATATGTGGTTTTGTTGAGGCTACTTGATCACGTAATGATGAAAGAAGGGAGTGGTTGGGCGAGGACAAGCCGTGGCTCAGTGGCCTACGGTACGACCTGTAGCGCAGACTGGGATAGTTTTCCTGTAGGTTGAGGCTAGGTATTCTGCGCCCTACAGTCGGACTGGGTAAGGGATCCTGGCCCTTGCGAAGTTCAGAATCACTGTAGATGAGAAGCCAGGTCTTCGCACTGTGTACACTTCATCCAAGGGACTGATCAATGTTGTCGAGAATATCTGCTGCAGTAAGTCGGGCCGGGACCACACTGATGATACCTTTGACGGTGTCGTCGGGGGCCAGGCCGTGAAGTTGGACTGGGTACTGCTTGTTCTCGAGGTTTAGATGTTTGACTTGACTGAGAGCTCGTGCCGCGTCAGAGGACGTAGTACTGACGCCGGCAGTGTTTTGTGCTACGTCCACTCTAAGGCGCACATTTGCTTGACGCCACTTGACTTTGATTGCGTTCAATAGGGCCAAAAAGAGATCAGCGTGTTGCATGTTGTCAAGGGGGACTCCGCCCTGGGGATGCAATACGAGCTTGAAATCACCCTTGGGAAATGGTTTAGGCATAACAGAAGGCTTGCTTGTGGGTGGGGGTGCTTGCTTGGTCTGTGGTGGTGACATGGCTGCGGGAGGGCTTCCCGCGGTGATACAGCGCTGCCGGCGATGTTGGGCTTGGGAGACCACATCGATGAAGTCATGCTCGGGATGATTACTTCCCCCTGAGTGATTTTCTGTAATATGGGGATCCATTTCAGTGACCGCGCATGTGTTGGTTGATACTGAGGTTCTTGATTACTGACAGAGCGGCCTTTTTCTCTATTATCAGAATCCATGTCTACTTCAGAGGAGGTGTTGTCTAAAGGCAGAGGCGTGGTGCTGGTAGTGCCATGCATGATGAGCCCCTTGGCTGCGCCCACCCATTGGCCGTAGGCATGGCTCTGGAATTGTGCACAAAGAAATCGTGATCACGGCAAGTGTCAAGATGATCAGAAGAACTTGGTGAGTCCGGGAGTTCTGGTTACAAGGCAGAACGAAACGAAATAAACACATTACTAGGCGAAAATCCTCGGAGCTAGAGTAAAACATGTCAGATCAGCGCAGCTCTTTTTCTTCTTTCTACTAACAAGAAATATGGCCAGATAGGCTCCATATGCGTGCATGGGCATATGTTCTTTCAACCCCACCCTTGCCCGCTTTTGCCACGGGACACTGAAGCTAGCAATTACCTTGTCTAGTCGATTTTTTTTCTCTCTCTCATGTTCGAAGCACGTGATTCTGATTTCTTTGTTGTCTTTTTTTCTTCCCTTTTCCACTTCTCTCATTTTGTTGCTGGCCCCCAACCATGATCCGATTGTACGAAGTTTTTCTTACCCTGCTTTGCCATTTCCCTTGCTACATTTTATATATATAGCACTGAAATCAGCTCACCTTGTACTCTGAAGAAAGGGAGTTATTTTTCTGCAATGTCAGTAAACTTGTATTTTTAATGTTTTTCGCGTGTGTCTCTGCCTCTACTTAACTTATTTTCTCGCGCTCTTTGTGGCTTTTTTTTTGTTGTTTTCAGACTATAGGAAAAAAGCATACGGGAAGAGAGTCTGTTTGGCATCACCGCAAGTGTTCGGGGAAGTGCTTCAACTACCTGCATATTTAGAAAATTTTACATCTTTTTTTGCCATTGCTTGTTTTTATTTATTGTGTTGTTTTGGCTTGGCTGTCTCGAGCAAGGTCATGGTGAAAACCAAAATCCCGCTGGTTGATTGATCGCCCGAGAAGTTTGTAGTACAGGCAGTTGCTTAATTGATAAAATATTTTAAGAAAGTGAAGAAATCGGCACAATGGTCAAGTAATCAATATACAACTTTTCCCCCAATGAACAAATGTAAGCGAATCAGAAGTAATATTGGTTCTCCAGCCAACGGTCCAGTTATGACAAGCTGACAAAATTTCCTGCTGATGAGTAATCTGAAAAGCGACATAACTCGGCTGTTAGCTGAAATTGTTCGCGGAATTTCTTAAATTGTTTCGAGCCAAAATAGATCCCACAAGTGTGATTTACGCCGACCTTACTTTCCAAGAAATATAAATAAACCTTGGCCAATATACACTGAATCTGATAGGTAAGTACTGGTAGTACTCGGTGATTCCCAGGTGGTGATATGTCAGCGAGTGTAAAAAAAAATACTTATTTCTTACTCGTAATAAATTAATCACTGTTTAGTTGTGCATATTTAGTAATTATGAACTGGAACTGCCCCTCTGCAAAGCAGAGAGAAAAGACGTGTGCCGAGGTAATGTACACTGCTCACATAGCACATCGCCAATAAACGTGTCTGGAATCTCACAGTCACACCGAATACACGTTGTAGAAATACTCAACTTCGCACTCAGAAGCCACGACCAATTTACACATGCTTCACCTTTCTGAAGATTCCCTGGACATCGGAGGCCGCCTTGGGTCGCAAGTCTGTAAATGCGGCACATTTACTGGAAATGATATGTACAGACCTTGTCAGAAGTACCCACGCCGCAAGACCGCGTACGTGGCAGGCTTGCTACGTTATCGTGCCGCCACCAACAACGGCTCTCGCAGATGCTTCCCTAATTACAGGGATGAAGAAGGGTGAGAATTAATATTCTTCATCGTCGAATAGCGACATCAATGTTACTTCTGGCTCTCTTTGTACCCACAACCAGCGAGCGTCTGTGGACGCGGTTAATGACAGCGCCGTGATAGCGCTGAACGGCTGCCGCGTGCGCAGTCGTATGGCCTGGGAACTTTTGACCAACACAGAACGTCTGTAATAATTGTATGCATTGTGGCATTTGTAGTTTTTAAATATTTTGTGACAAGGATTCTTTCGGATTTGTAATAATTATATACTGATACAGTACCGTAAACTGCTGAGCGAACACCCACCCCCGAACATCGCCCACCCTCTTTAAAGGTGGACCCCAAAGATCGTCCAACCCCTAAAATCGATGGAATTAGCGCCTACGAGTGAACAAAATAAGCGCTCATCATCTGTTCATGTGTTGATGCCGTCACTTATCTGTCCTTTCCGTACTTTAGCGGAAAGTTAGCCCATCTGGTATTTTTTCTTGATATCTCTACAGTTTTGGTTGGCGGCACGGCTACGTTTTGTAGTTTTTTGCCCCTGACACGTACAATCGAACGCGGGTATTTCTATCCTATACGGGGTCTACTAACGGTACCCAAGTGACAACCTTTCTAAAGAGAAACATTAAAACTCTGTAGCACGAGACGGGGAATGCACAGATCGATCATGTTTTGGTAGAACTCATACCTCGCAAGCGCAAAGACAAGAATATCTTCATCCTGAACGTGTATAGTTCACCCAAACAGCGTAAATGTGACTTTGGCGATCTTTTTACGGAAACTAAGGTTATTACAAAAAGCAGTCCGCTTTTGATAGTGGGCGATTTTAATGTGCACCATCCGGCATGGGGGTTATAAATTTACGCAGGTTAAGGGCAGAAATCTATGGAATACAATTCAACAACATGGACTGATCCTCATTACAGACCCGATGAAGCCGACGAGGAAGGGAAATAGCGTATCTGCAGACACGACACCAGATCTAACCTTGGTAAGCAGTGGCATCAAGGCCACGTGTTGCAACACCGGGGAAGACCTAGGTAGCGATCATAGGATTCTAGAGGTCATAGTTGAGAATGGCCCACAGGTGGTCAGTAAGAGGAGAGTTAAGGGGCCCTGAGATGGATTTCAAAGTGTTTTTGTTTGTGTCAGAAAACTACTCTATAGTTCTTGTAGAAACAAGTCCAAAAATAGTAAGCATATTCGCTCACGCTAACAAAAGTTATTACCCCGACGAGACAGAACTATTTGTTGGCTCGGCGGCTTGCGATGACGACATAGTCCGACCTCGTCCGAGGCGAAGCACTCATTTCATGGTTGGCCGCCGGAATGTCCGCGATTTTTGACGGCGGCGGTCGTTGGCTTACAGCGTCGTCGTTACCATGGTTACTTCAGCGAGTGGATCGCACATGAGACGACGACGCCCTTTTTTTTTAAGCTACCTTTTCAGTCCTTACGGACTTTGAGCAGGAGGTACTGGTGATTGCGGAAGTCGACCTTGCATGCGCGAGAGTTTCCGTGAACGGTAACTTATTTTTACCGTCGCTACATAACGATACAGCGGCTAGAATTTCTAGCGCCTGAGCGAGCTCCCTGCGCCGGCGAAATGTACGCTCGCGTCTCGATTAGATTACCGTAAAGTTCCCAGAGAACGCCCTCCCCCGAAACATCGCCCACCTCCTTTTACGGGTGAAATATTCAATTTACTGAAAGACGCGCCAAACCCCGTAAAATCGATGGCTTTAGCGCCGATGAGTGAACAAAACAAACCCGAATCATCTCTTCATGCATTGTAGATGCGGTCCACTTATATCGCCCTTCTGCGCTTGACCTGGAAGTTCGCTCAATTTTTTCTGACATCTCCGCAGTTTTGGTTGGCGGTGCGGCCACCTTTTCGTAGTTTTTCGCACCTGACCCGAAAGTCGCCCATCTCGTATTTTTACTTGATTATCACTGTATTCAATTGGGTGGGCGTTCTTCCGGAATTTTACGGCACCGCAAATGCGCTGCGCTCGGCACTTCACGCAGCGCAACCTTAGTGATGCTGTTTACTACATTCTTGCTAAATGAGTGATCAGGAGCACGATAAATGACAATTTTTTTCAGAATGAGCGAGCAAATCTCAGCCCCTACTTCAGCCCCACGCTTCCAATGGGTTCAGATGCCTTTATGAACTAGCATAGCTCTTTATGCTTTTAAAATCGTGTTGGCGCAAGGTAAATATAGGTAACTGTGGAATAATTACAATATATCTTACTCATTTCATATCGAAATATTTCGCGGAGGCGTGAATTCTTGTTAATGCAATACTTGGTCCTAATTGTTCTCACTAGATGGCGGCATCAATCGTCATGTTTTCTATTTTTTAAGCTCTACAGCAGAAGTATAACGGCTCTTGTTAAAAGAAAATTATTGTATTGTGAGAGTTCACAGTCTGAAACGTCCAATATTCAAGCTATTTCAAGCGTAAGGCAAACAGCTCTGGGCCACTCTGGACAACAAACTTTGTGTCATTTGCTTTGAGACAAATTCGCCAGATGTCGCTACTTGGCAGAGCCGGAATGCAGAAAACCGCAGAGTGCAATCCTTTCGTTGCAGCGGCAAACGGCTACTCTTGCTTCATTTAACACGGTAAACTGGTAAAGCGCGCTAAGGACACTAGGCAACAGGTTCATTCAGAAGGCCGGTGCAGCAAAACCTCACTTTCCTGCTATCATGACTTGATGGGAACTAATGAAATGAAACTCTTTGGCAGGGGTTGTCGTTATGGGATGCGCATGGCTCCTTGCCCTTGGTCGCGACCGGACAGCAGAGAAATCAGCTGCGACCAAGCGTGTGTGCTTGAACTGATTTATTCAGCCCGCGTGAGCACACTTGTGGTGGGGGGGGGTAGCGTGCGCCTCGTGATCACGAGGCAGTTCCCCGGCGTACGTCCAAGCACTGCGTGCGGAGAGCTCCGCGTTGCCGTCGTCGGCGCGGCGCACCCTTGGCGCGCCGTTCGTTACCACCCTCATAACTGAAACAGCGAATCGAGGGCTACGCTCGAAACACAGACAGTGCAAAGAATCCTTTCGGGTACAGCGTCCAAGAAAGCTAATGGAAAGAAAGCGGATAATGAAGGGCTGAGGCGATCACGCTGACAAGCGTCGTTGCTCCTGGGCTCACTGTATCCTCGCCGAGAACGGAGGAGGCAGTCAAGCCCGGTTTGGCCCGGTGTGTAAGTGCTTACACTCCGGTATAAAACAAATATGTGCGACTGTGTAAACGCACACACAAACAAAAGATGGTTTTTGTAGCTTTCTGAGTTTTTAACGCTCGTAAAAAATTGATTAAATCAAGAGCGCACTAACACGTCACGATTAGTTCAAGAAATAGCCGTTGTGCTCCGATACCATCGACCCCCCAACAAACCCCATCTCAGGGGCCCTTTAAGGCCACAAATTGAAATACATTTAGAAGAATAAGGACGTGACAGGACCCGATAAATAATATTAACGATTGGAGTAAGGGGGTTATTCAATCTGTTCAGGACGCCATCGAAGAGATTGAACTTGAAGATGATCAGGACGTGGTTGATAGCCATCTTCTGAGTTTATGGAAGAAAAGAAAGAGATGGAGCAAAAGATCAGCCAGAATCTCCGAAAACAACTTGCTGCATTAAACAAACAAAAATCGAAGAGCATGCTTTAGAACTCACGAAGCAAAATTGGGGTAATATTTGTGATCAAATGGAAATGGAAATTAGCAGTGCCAGGACATGGCGGCTACTGCGACATGTATTAGATCCAGAGAAAACCAAGTCGTAGGCTCGACAGTAGCTTCAAAAGCTTGTTTATAAATATGAAGGTCCAACGAAGAAACTGTTAACGGAGGTTAGGGATCGATACCTCAGTTGTGCTGGAGTTGAGAGTCTCCCTGAGGACGCGGGCTCGGAAAACCCGGACTTGGACAGTCCCATCACGGTCGCGGAAGTGAGTTCTGAAATCAACCGCCTCAGAACCAAAACGGCTGCCGGGCCGAATAAAATCAGCAACAGGATGCTCAGGAATCTTGACGACTGTTTCATTAGTAATCTAACAACGTATAGGCAAAAATGCTGGGACAAGGGAGAGATGCCGCAAGAGTGGAAATCTGCGAACTTGGTCTTGATTCCGAAGCCAGGAAAGAAGCTAAGCTTTGAGCACCTCCGACCAATTTCCATCACATCTTGTGTTGGAAAATTGATAGAGCACGTAATACAAACTAGACTGAATAGATTCATGGAAGATCAAAACCTGTACCCTGATACTATGATAGGCTTCAGACCACACCTGTCGGTATGCGATGTCATGCTTCAGCTGAAACAGCAGGTTATTGACAGAAAGACTGTTGATACTAGGGTAATTGTGGGCCTGGACGTCTCTAAAGCGTTTGATAATGTAAAACACGCAGCAATACTCGAGAACCTTAGCGTGCTAAACGTAGGCGTGAAGACGTATAACTACGTAAGGGATTTTCTCTCCAATCGGACTGCAACCATCAGCTTGGGAGGAGAGTCGCTCGAAAATATTAAATTGGGGAATAGAGGGACACCGCAAGGGTCCGTCCTCTCCCCGAACTTGTTTAATGTAGCGATGATCGGGCTTCCAGGGCGGCTGGACGAAATACCAAACCTGAATTACACCATATATGCGGACGACTTGACGCTGTGGGTGAACAGGGGTAGCGACGGCCAAATTGAAAGTACACTTCAGAAGGCCATAGATACAATAGAAAAATATCTTGAGCCGATCGGGTTGAAATTCTCGGCAGAAAAATCAGTGGCTCTTTTTCTGCCATCTCCAAAGAGGAAAAGAAACAGTCCCTCTTCCAAGAGCTACGACATTGCTTTACGAGTGAATGGAAATGCCATTCCGACCGTGGACAGTATTAGAGTCCTAGGGCTGCGCATACAAACAAATGGCAAAAACACTGAAACTATCAGGAGACTTGAAGCGAGTACCAGCCAGACGTGCCGGTTACTTAAGCGGATTTCTTACAAGCATGTTGGAATGAGGGAAAGCCTGAACCAATCTCTTTAGATTAATTCAGGCTTTCGTCATAAGTTGTGTACTATTCGTTGCACCCTATCTCAAACTTTCTATAACAGAGAAAGATAAAATCGAAATCATACTCAGGAAAGGGATCAAAACCGCACTAGGTATTCCTCCGAACACCCCGACGGTAAAGCTTCAAAGACTAGGTGTATCAAACACTCTGGATGAGCTCATTGAAGCCGCCACGGTGTCTCAGCATCAAAGACTTTTGAGAAGTAAAACTGGAAGGAACATCATGGAGAACCTGGGATTCGAACCGTATCAGTGTTCCAAGCAGACTGATATCGTACCTAGACCAATTAAGAATAGACTCATGATTATACCGCTGCCTAAAAACATGCACCCGGTATTTCACAAAGGCAGACGAAAAATAGGGCTATCGCCTTGCAGGCCAAGTTTGAAGGGAGGTCTGATGTGCTGTACACGGAAGCTGCCGAATATGACAATAACAAGACCGCACACACAGCGGTAGTAGTTCGTGAGAGTGGAGACCCAGTCTCGTGCTGCACTGTCAAAAACACATTTGCAACTGAGGCAGAAGTTGCTATTGCTCTAGCAATAGCACAAACCGGTACAAGGGTGGTTGTTATTGACTCTAAGGCAGCCATTAAGAATTATGATATGGGCAGGGTCTGTGCTGCAGCCGCCAAAATTCGCAGAGAAGGTCAAGTATCAGCAGATCAAATTTCACTGATATGGTGCCCGGCCCACCAGGGTCTGCGGGGGAACGAGAAGGCGCATGCGACCGCCCGAGGCCTCACTTACCGGTCGATCGCATCTGACTCACCGCCTCCACGCGAGGAACCCCGTCCTTCACGTGACGAACTAAGGACATTCCAAGAAATAATTTCGCATTATAAGCTCGGTCGCAAGACCTATCCAGCGGCGGATAAACAGCTCAGCAAAAAAGAGGAAGTTATGTGGAGAAATTTGCAAACCGGGGTGTTTCCGAACCCTCAACTATACAGCAAATGGCATCCGGAAGTCTTTACTCCTAAGTGCACTCACTGCAATAGCATTGGGGACCTAGTCCACATGGTCTGGACATGCCCTTTCTATAACGACCCGAACAGAAATGTGGAATCCTGGGAGAACTTATTACTTAACCATAAAGCAGAAGAGCAACCCAAAGTCCCCGGTCTTTCCCTGACCACCGCCGAATCCGAACGGATTCCGGCCGACGGTTAGGGGGTGAACGGGGTTTAGGCTAATGCCCTCTCCCTCGTCATTTTAGACGGGTGGAAATTAAAGTTAATTCTCTCTCTCACTTGATATCGCTGAAATTTGTGTGGGCATGCTTTCGGAAATTTACAGTAGTTGTTTTTTCCTGATGATGGCCTTTCAGTGCTGTATTTTACGTATGTTTCATCGTATTTCAATGTGTTTTCCATTTAAAAGATAATAAGTGTGCTCTACATACGGTTAAATAAAATATTAGCAATATGCATAGTTTATTTCATAATTAAATATTTCCAAGAAATAAACATTCAGTTTATACGAACGCTATCCCGAATTTTTCTTCGTATTGTTTGTTTTTAGGAAATTTATGGCATTTACTTCCATTCTCAAATATCCATTCTCAAGCAAGCATAAATACAATTGTAAAAAACATGTAGGAGGTAAAGCCCTTAGTAAAACTCTACACTTAAAGGTACATCTGAGACTTTTGCCTTAGAATTCCCTTCAACACTTCTTTAACGTTTTTTTATATCGTTAATGTTTTCACAACGTATTCAGCAAACAGATCCAATACATAGAGTAGTCGTCATGAAGCACCTTCAGCTGCTTTGTGCCCATGAGGTAAATTAAAAACTTGCTCAAAACGTGCTCACATTCTTCACGCGCTGAAATTACGCCAGCTAAATTAGGAGAGCCACTGAGTGCTACGGTGCCATCGACCTAATCAAAACAAAGCACCCAATAAAGAACCTCAGACGTAGATGTTTGGGTCTCACAGAATAGCTTTTTTGATCGCGTAGCATTTTTTGCCGAGTACCCCCCCATCAAGGACCGCGTAACATCCTGCATTTCCACAAAATGCCGATTGAGCGGAAGCAACACCTTAAATCGTTATAAGAGCAAAATGGCGATTATTGAAAGAACAGAATGCAAAAATAAACAACGAATAATAAAAATACGAATAATCATATTTTAATGAAGACGATCTCACAAAATCAAAAGTATGCATCTGGGACACCAAATTCCGAAGAGTAAACGAAAAGTCCGCAAAGAACACGCTCTACATACGAATAAAAATAGCGAAAATAAGCGAACCCTGTAATATCCTGCATTGCGAAGCAGATAAGAATTAAATGTAGATAATTGGCATAACAGAATATTAAAAAAAAGCTGTGTCTAGCGTTCCGTCCAGACGGAACGATATACAAGTGCTGAAGTTCCGTCCAGACGGAACGGAGCTCTGCGGGTTATGCTTCCGTCCAGACGGAATACAAATGAGAGCTTAGCGTTCCGTCCAGACGGAGCCGGGGTGAAATTTGTACAGTTCCGTCCAGACGTAAGCAAAACCGGCTGATTAGACGTTATTATCACTCTTCAGATTTGGTATAGAGGGTGCACCTCCGACAATGACACTCTTGTACCGGGTTCGATTCCCCCTGGACATACTTTTTTTTTTGCACAGTTGTGCCAGCGTTTAGTAATTACTAAACGCTAGCACGAAGTTAGCTGTTAACAGCTAACTTCGAGAGCAGTCGTCTTGATCTTGCACTCAACCAGCCGCTCCACTACCGCTCACTAGAGCCAAGGCCGACGTATCCATCGCCAGAGTTCCGATCCTCTGTAGTTCGTAATGGTGATTACTAATTACAGTTATTCTTGCTAGTCAATAAGCGGAAGGGGGTCGTTCGGCTGGGTAAATATCAAGAAAGACTGGTCGCGCTGTTCGTTGTGAAGCGGGCGTGGTCGAGCTTGGCGGTTCGTTTGACGGCCGATCATCTCATTGAGAGTGATTATAAATCAAATGTGACTCTGGCTAGTCAATGAGCGGAAGCGGTTTGACCGGTTGGGTAAAAATTAACAAAGGCGATCGGACTAATACCCTAGTTACACGGGCACAGTTCACCACGGTTAAGCGAACCGCAGTTTGATGCGTTACACGACAAACGAAACTGCGTTTACGCCGCTAATTGTGGTTAATGCACACTGAGCTCGGCCACCTCAGTTCGGTCACGCTAACCGCAGTTCCCGCAGCCGCAGTGCTCAAAATCGCACAAGTCAGTTGGGACGCAAGTTGCGGCGCATCAGCGGAGGTGAAAAAAAAATAATAGAAAAGCACCTGGCGTTCGGAGGAGACGAAGGTTCTCAAATAGCCGGCGTCCCAAAGCTGCCCCCAAGAGGCGCTTGCGTTCTTTGCGTCGCTCCCGCAGTCAGCGCGACTGCCAGTCAGCAGCGGCTCGTTTCCCGATCCACCCGATCAACTACGACAAAAGCCGTGCTAAATTTGTCAATTCTGCGCGTCGTTCGCCAAAGCAGGCAATCATGGTGCGTTTTCAGCACTCGGGAACGATCGGCGCGCACGTCGGCCGTGCCTGCAAACATGTCGGCGCGCCTGCCCGCACGGCACTGAAACCGGCTCGAACCGGCACAGACCACGGCAGCAACAGCTTGTCGCCGCTCTTCGAAATCAATCTGATCGCGGAAAAGAACTTCCACATGCGAGAAAGTGGATGTTAGTGTGGTGAAAAATTGTGCTATGGATTGTAATTCGCAGTTTTAGAGATAGCGGCCGACCGGCGGTCAAATATTCACCGCGATGCTAAGCCTAAAGTTCCCAACACCGAGCAAACGCGAGAAAAACGAGCCGGTTGCGAGCTGTTGTGGAAGCCCCTCTCCTAAATCTCGCCTCGCGCGAGTGCGTTGCGTTTGGGTCTGAAGCGACTGTTTTAACGATATTTCCTTTTGTCTACACTGCTTTCATTTTGTTTTTTATTGTGTAGTTTAAAGTGTGTTAATTTATTTTTGTTACGCTCACAACCAAGTGACCGCGGTCACCACACTTAAAATTTCGCGTGTAACAGCCAAAACCGCAGTTTGCGATAACCGCGGTTAAGGTTTAGTAACCACGGTTAGACTTAACTGGGGTTACTTCCGCCGAGTCTCAATACAAACTCTAACTCTGTCAAACAGAACTCCAAGCCGGCCGCTACCTCGACCACGCCGGCTTCACAACAAGCAGCGAGAGCAGTCTTTCTTGATATTTACCCAGCCGAATGAACCGCTTCTGCTCATTGACTAGCCAGAATAACCGTTAATTAGTGATCACCATTACGAACTACAGATGATCGGAACTCTGCGATGGATAGGTCGGCCTTGGCTCTAGTGAGCGGTAGCGGAGCGGCCGGTTGAGTGCAAAATCAAGACTGACTGCTCTCACCGCGTCAATTGTAAAGTGGGCGCGAAGTTAGCTGTTACTAAACGCTGGCACAACCGTGCAAAAAAAAAGTATGTCCGGGAGGAATCGAACCCGGTAGAAGAGTGTCATTGTCGGAGGTGCACCCTCTATACCAAATCTGAAGAGTGAGAACTATGTCTAATCAGCCGGTTTTGCTTACGTCTGGACGGAACTGTACAAATTTCACCCCGGCTCCGTCTGGACGGAACGCTAAGCTCTCATTTGTATTCCGTCTGGACGGAAGGATAACCCGCAGAGCTCCGTTCCGTCTGGACGGAACTTTAGCACTTGTATATCGTTCCGTCTGGACGGAACGCTAGACACAGCCTTAAAAAAAACGTGAAAGATTAAACAAACGAAATTTTCACGAAAATTATCTGCCGAAATAAAAATTGTACATCTTATACACCTCCCCGCCCCCCCAAAAAAAAAGAAGACTAAGAAAAGAAAGTCCACAAAGTAACGATCGAAATACAAATAAAAAATAAATCAAATGTGCGAGCATGTAATCCCGTCCATAGCCACAAAAATGCATATTTGGCAGAAGTAACACCCTTAATCGTTATAATAGCCCCAAATAACACGATTGGTGGCACATAATTGTGAAAAACCGAAAATATTAAAAATAAAAAAAATAGTTAAAGTGACCTTGCTAAATCAACATTACACCATTATACACTTCCGCCTTAAACTGAAGACTACGAAAAAAGTCCGCTAAAGAAGCTTCGGAATTTTAATACAAATAGTAAAAATGAGCCAGCCGTGTAACGCTGTGCATATCCGCCAAAGAATTGACGGATGTAACACCTATACTGGTTATAACAGCGTATGTGGATATACAGAATTTTGAAAAAGAAAAAAAATACCAAAAATTTGCGCCACTCCACCCAGTGAATGCTTGTTCTAAAGCAAACCTGTAAACGGCACCAACAACGATTACCCATGCGACGTCACTTATTTCTTGTAAAAACCATCTTCTGGTAGCTCGTGCGTGAATTCCTGGAGGCGCCTCCAGCTTTTGGACGTCAGCCTCACTTTGCAAGCTGACCACGCGTGTTGGAAGTACCTGACCAGAAGCCAGAAAAAATTGCTCCCATCCCACTCCAAAAATCATACACTGCTCAAACGAGGAATAGCCACCGCGGGCATAACGCAGGCTTTGTCAAAATCTTGCTACCACGCCGTAAAAGAAAGCCTGAATGTGCAGATCAGGCGGCTCAAAGAAAACGGCTTTCCAGAACCACTCCTTTTAGGAGTGGCCGGAAAAAAGTTAAACGCGGGGTTGGGCGTCAGCAAGTGAAGGATGACAGAAGACCACCGGGAGTAATTCGGTACATCCACAGCTTCTCACAAGGGCTGAAAAAGGTTGGCGAAAGGTACGATGTTAAAGTTGTTTTTTCCACCCCACACAAGCTGAAGGTACTGTGCAAGCGGGTGAACAAGGATGACCCTGAACGCCCACCATCTGAGGTGAAACACAGAAACCCCTTCTTTAGGTGCGAGTCAGAAGTCGTCTACAAAATTCCGTTGGACTGTGGGAGGTCCTATATAGGAGAAACCGGGAGGTGCCTCAACGAGCGGCTGCGGGAGCATAAGAACGCGTGCGCAACCTACAAGCGCCCGGGCATTGGGCCGATCACTGCAAAAAATGCAAATGCGAACCCCAGTTCATTGAAACAACAGTATTGGCACGCTCCTACAGCAGAATGACCTCGCATGCCATGGCGCATGCATCAGCCAGCCATCGGGGCTTCTAAAAAACAAAGAAATTCACCTTCTGCAGTTAGATGTTCCCCGTGAGACAGTATGCCAGATAGAGAGGAAGACGAGCGCGCGTGTGAGAGAGAGCGCGCAAAAAAGAGGTGACGATAACAACTGTCAAGAACTTTACACAGATAGGGTTTTGTGTGGTGGTTTTGAATGTTTCTGTTTCTATGTTTATGTTTCCAATGTTTTCCGATAGGGTCCGCAAATAAAGGCCAGTGATAGTTGCGCTTTCGTAAGCCTGCATCTTGGGTTCCGCCGTCCTGCGTCTTCCTTAATTTCAATTTAGCGCAGTGTTTTTACAAGAAATAATGTGCCAACTAGCCCAGAAGCAAGCTTTCATTGACGTCACTTAGATTCACGCACGTCGCTCTACAACTAGCGAAACCTGGGAGAAGTGAAATGGACTTAACCACACTATTTAATACCTCAAAGAGATATTCTTGGTCAGAATAAATCAAAGTATGATGCATGGAAGGTGGTTGGTTGAGTTGTATCGGTGTATCACATCAGTGGATAGTCTTTTTTATAAAAATAAGGAAGCTCAAACCCGGTGTTAGACAGTCTTACTTCCTCTCCTCTGCCGCCGAGGACGGAGGCGACGAGATCGGCGGCAGAGACGAAGGAGGAGAAGGAGTTGAGAAGGAGGAGGAAGAAGAAGGGGAGCAGGAGGAAATACTTCTATTTTGATTTATGAACGGCCCAGGGTGCGCCCCAGGGGAGGGGTTCTTTCTTCACTGGAGCCCATATGCAGTCCGCGCCGCCTGTTCTCTGTCCACCAGCTGAAGCAGGGTAGGCAGAGAGGGCCTGGACAGCAGCATCTCCCATTGCACTTGTTGGTTAGTTGACGGAAAGAGGAGAGGGTGCTCAGGGCTAAAGTCGCACACCCCAATTATGTGACGGAGGGTTCCTACTTCTGAGCAAAATTTACAATCAGCGTCGTTGCGTTTCGGGTCTATAAGTGAATACGCGTCAGGTGTGGGAAGGAGCCGTGCCGTAGAGTAGTTTGTTTGTTGTTCTCTAGAAAGTTCAGGGTAAAGCAAGGTAGGGTCTGTGTCTGAAGGTGATAATGCTGGTCTATGTCCTTGAAAACAAACGGGTGACTGTCCTCATGCCGCTCCATAGCAGGGGGGGGGGGGGTGAAAGTGCAGGCTTGTTGGTGGGCGTTTTCGTTGCCCTCCATGGAAGCATAGCGGGCGTCCAGATGAGCTGCAGGATGGAACCGATGAGTGAATGACCTTTGAGTGACCTATTAACACACGCAGTGTAGCTTGAGACACCCTCCCCGGCTGCCAATTACGGTAGGTGATTTCGGAATCGGTGACTGCCGTTGGAACCGTTGGTTGAGTTACAGCCAAGGCGATGGCTGCCTCTTGTGCTGCCATCATGTCTTGTGTCTTGAGTGAGGCACACGCAATGAGCTTGATATTGGTGGTAGCCACGATGATAGCGTACTGCTGTGATCGATGTTGAAAGGCGTCTCTGTAGATAACTGCATGATCCCCACCGAGGATGGTGTTGAGCGCTTGAGCCTATGCTTGTCGGCAACCCTCGTCGTGTGAGGGGTTCATATTTCTAAGCAAAGGGAACATCTTTAGTTCTTGTCGCCAAGAGTCCGGGAGTACATCAAGCGCAGTGACATTCTGTGCTGCCCAGCCAGTCTTGTGAAGGGTGCGGCGATCCACCGCAGTTCTGCTCAATCGGAGCTTCTGGTTAGAAAGATGGCCCTCTATCAGCTCTTCCACCGTATTGTGGATCCCCGTGCTAAGAAGCCTCTTTGTAAACACAATCATGGCAAGACCAACGGCCTGCTTAACCGCTTTTCTATTCAATATATAAAGCATCCTTATGTCCTCCTTCCCGAAAAGAGAGGGGGTTGACGTAAGTGACTCTTGAGAGGACGAAATCTTGAATAAATCGAAAGGTATCGGATTCCTTGAGGTCTCTCTTCTTGGTGGCAACTCGCCTGATCATGTGTGTAATTTTATTCATGCTGTGTTTGAGGCGCTGCAATGATACGTCACTCTTGGTGTTGGCCTGAAGATGTAGGCCCAGCATCTTGATGCCGGGGTTTGCAGTGATGGCCTCGCTATCAAGGAGTATTTGAATGTGTTCCTTTATGTGTCGTTTGGCGTGAGGGCGGACGACAAGGAGCTGTTATTTCTTACGTGAACACTGGAGGCCACTGCGTTTAGCACATTGGCGTACTATAAGTCAGATGTCATGCGTTGGTGTTAGCTTCCTTTAATTTTTGTAACTCCTGGATTCTTTAATGTAAAGTGCCCTATCGTAGCCATACCGCTGAATTATTTCGGAGATATCAAATAATTAAGGTTCCATCAATGTACGATTATAAATTATGTCATTCTATAAACTAGGTATATTGAAAAATAATGATGCCGTCACCAGCATAGCAATTAAAGAAAAACATCCGGATATAAGTACGCCATCCTAAGTGGGCATGTCGCTAAAAGCAGAACTAATTATGGAATCAATGTTAAAATTTCATTACCTACAGTTTTAGGCCTGAAATAAAACGTCCCCCTCTTGGTGTTGGCCTGAAATGTAGGCCCCCCAATGTTGATGCCGGGGTTTGGAGTAGATTGTCCTCGTATCAGAGTTTTTTGAATGCTGCCTTAAATGTGTCTTTCTATGAAGGCTTGATGCAAGCCGCTGCTTTTACCGCGTGAACAGGGGGGGGCCTCTCAGCGTTTAAGCACATGTCCCCCCGAAACTTTTTTTAGGTCAAATTTCATTTCAATTTTAATTTCAATTAATTTTTGTAACTTCTAGCTCATGCACAAGGCCCGCACAGTGCTGTAGACGTGCCGTGGGTGGAGCCCACAGTGGTGGGAAAGGTCGCGTGACATTCAGCGAGAATACAAGGGGTAAACCCGTAGAAGTGCTTGGTGAGTGCACCCCCTGTTTTCTCCGTCTACGCGTGGGCTAGCGTGGGATAGCGCCCCGCTTCAGTACCTCGGTGTGCCGTTACATCAAATAGGGAACACTGGGCCTCATTGGTCATCAGCGCTCACGCAAGTTAAGCGCGCATCGCAGGCATGGAATGGGCGAGACCTCTCTGTGCTTGCACGTGCAAGAGTGTGCAATGTCTTCCTTGCCACAAAGCTCGTTTATGTGCTTCAAGTGCTTCACTGTGCGCGAGCAAAAGTTCAGGCCCTACATAGAGTTTTTGCAACATTTGTGTGGGGTTCTCAATGGGAACCTATGCGCAGGGACAACTTGTTTCTTCCTTTAGAGGCAGGGGGTGTTGGGCTCATGCATTTGTTTGTGCGCCAACTCGTGTCTCGTTTTTTCTTCTACAAATTGGTTGATCACCCACTTTTACTAACTGCACTTCAGCAGCGCATAAGTTTCCATTTGCCTTTTTTGCTTATATGTACGGGCGAAGTTAATACGAAGCCTCCATGGGGATTTCTCAAGGAGGTCGTGGAGTCTTTATACTTTCTTTCCGCGCGGTTTTCCTTGGAATATCTGTTCAGCATGTCCAGAAAAACTATGACAAGCACTCTTCTTGAAAGTCTATTCCCGGTGCCTATTTATCGCCAGTCTTACTTAGGCCAGCAGAAAAGGAATGTTTTAAAACGCGTAATGAGTATGTGTATTCCGCCAAATGCAAAAACGTTTTTCATCAAGTTGCATTCTTCCACACCCCCAGTTAAGACATGGCTGCGCGGAAAGGGAATGTCTATTCCTTGGTCGGACAACTGTCGCCTCTGTTATCACCCAGAGACAATTGATCATTGTTTTTTGTTGTGCCGGGACGCTGTGTTCTTCTGGGACCTTTTGCAGCGGATACTAAAAAGGACATTGACATCACCCAGTACACCATTCGCTTTCTGTCTTTTGAAGATGTTGATCGGGTGCCATATGACGTTTTTGTTCTCCTAGGATTGTTTAGCATGTGGAAGTGCCGCATGACTGACCGGCATGCGGAACCCCCTAGGCCGACCAAGCGCATTTTTCGGGAACAGGTGGCGTTGGTGCGGACCGTTTATGCTGCGGCGAGTGATCCACCGGAGTGGCTGCCTCTTTTGGATGCGTGCGTTTGCTTGCCTGAGTTTTGATCTTTGTTCGACTCATGTCCTTGCCCTTTGCTGTCTGTTAGTGTTTCTATTGCGTGTTAAGTGCCTTGTCTTCTCATTTTTTCTAAAATTCCATACATTAAAGAAAAAAAAGTGGGCTCGTGCCTTAATCGGTAAGACAACGGGCTCTCGCTGTGTTATTCTATTAGTTCCAGGTTCGATTCCTGGCGGTGCCAGTAAATTGTTTTATTTGTTCACGGGAGTTTTCTGTTGATATTAACGGTCGCGAAGAACCCTTCGGGGTAGAGGTATAAAGACTTACTTTAAAATAGCAAAAATAAAATTTCAATAAAATTGTCAGACAAAATCAAAAATATCCAAAAATATGCAAACATATGCAACAACACCCCTTAAAACAGAAGAATAAGCAAAACAATTGTGAATAGGAGCGTTCAAAGTACCACATAAAAATAACGTATACGGTCCAACTCGTCAGTATGCCTTGCATCTTAGGAAAAAAAAAACGAAATTTGCGAAGTAAGCACTTAATCCCTAATGAAATTAATATACATCATGTACTAACAGCAACGAAAAATACTGAAAACCATGCATAACCTAACGTTTCTCGCTACTCATAGCCACATTGTGCTTTGCATTGTGTTTTCTCGTTTCCGTTCTTTCACTGGATATTGGTCACTAGGCGATCTTCTATTCGTTTAAAATGTATACTGTTGTACGTCGCAATTCCCGCTGTAATTCCTGGGCAGCAATGGTATTTCCAGTGCATTCTGCTGCTCTGATATTTATAAAACTGCCTTAAAGCGAACCTTCACTGTTCTCACTCATGGGTTCTGTAACCCGAAAACGTCCTGCAGAAAAGCCAACTTTCTTGCCGATGAAACGTCGTTAGAGATGTAAGGGCTGAGAAGAACATCAAAAAGGAAATTTCGAATTCCGGGCAGGCTTTGCTTTCGAGGCTAGAGCAGGTTGCTGCGAACTAAGATATATTGTGGCGAAATCACAAAATGATGGGGGACGTGGTCTGCGGAAAAAACAAACTTGTCGGCACATAGTGTTAGAATGTGAGGGTATCCATCAATCTACATAGATATTGGGCTTTCAGGAGCCTAGGATTTGGGGGTTTCACAGAGGAATTTGACTTTGAGGCTGTCGAGGGTCGAAAAGAAGATTAGATTGGTGGACGAAAAGCAGAGAGGGGAATATTGCCTAGGACAGTTACCACCTGTAACAGGGAAAAAAAGTATTACGGGCCTGCCCTAAGCAGCGCTAGTATTAAACCAAGAGTGTAAAACATGGTTATATTAGTCCTTTTTGGTAAGATGACATGTCATCACCCCGCTTCAGAGGAACCAATGCAATCATCATCATCATCATCATCATCAAGATTCATCGTGGGTTAAGTGAAAGAAAAAAAAACTCTTCTGTGGCCGGAATCGTACCTTGGTTCCTCGTCTTGTAAAGCCGGCATCTAACCGAGTGGTTCATTTCGAGATGGCGGATACTAGTCCAAACTCACACGGCAACCAATATATCCATCACGAGAAAGGTTTGCGTACAACCATCGTCCTCGCTAGACAAAGGGGTGCATGATTTTTTGGTGTGTTTTACGTATGTACCCGCCGTCTGTAATACGCCTGGGGCCTTGAGGATACCTAAAACAATAAATAAATAAATAAATAAATAAATAAATAAATAAAAAAATAATAAAAATAAATAAAAATAAATATCTGGCTGCGAAAACTCTCACTGTAGACCCGCGGCATAACAATGCGACGCTTTGGCAAGGAGTTCTCTGGATTTCTGTAAATTTCTTCCTTCGCGATCCCTGCTTCGCATCGGCCAATGAGGACTCAATATGGGTAGGCAATTGGCACGTACTACTAATACTCCTACTGGTTTATTTTCTTGAACAAGACAAATATTTACTTAAAGAAACAATGTTTATAATACAGGGAAAATATATATGCTTCGTAAAATATAAAGGACAATATGAGGGATACCAACCAATCTTTCGAGAGCGAAGCTATTCAGCAAATCGTTGTTTTGCGTGTGCGCAGGTGAAAAATACAAAGAAAATACCGAGCGTACGTAAGGGCGCGCACGTGAGCGCATGCCTCGCGGCAACCGGGCCCCCGGAAGTTAAAAAAGAACACAAGAAAATGAGGAGCGCTCGTATGTGCGTGCCTCGTGGTGACCGCCCAGCGTACCCGGCGCGCATTTGTCAAGCCACGCAAACCCACTTAAGAAGGATTGTCCAAGATTCGCCAAAAGAACTCCAGCATTCGCCGTAATCATTGCACACTTGCTCGGAACGAGAAAGACTCCAGCTTTTGCCACGATCATGGCTACACTTGCTCGGAACAAGAAAGGCACGTCATAGCGCACACCCCTCCACGGTGATGTAAAATGATTATCACGTCCAAAATCTTGAAGGAAGCTAACACTTATAGCAAAAATGGTGGAGTAAATGTCGTTGCGGAAGCGAAGAAGAAGCAAATCTGCTGTAATCGTGGAGTTAAACCGTCGTGATGGTCGTGCAGGTTGCATAAAGCTTCGCTACCTTCAAGTCCTACGGGTTAGTGGGAGCTTCTTGCATTTTTTAAAAGAACCGGGAGATTCGCCTACTTTACCCCTACTCCTACATGATATTTATACCAGGCTAAGGTATTCAAGCCTCAAAAACACCATTTCTCCTCTGGGTCCTCCTTTATTTTGAGCCCGGACGATTTGTACCTTCCCTTCTCAGCACGTAACAGCACGCAATGGGGAAAAAGGAGTTGAGTGGATGGACAGATGGGCTGATGGGGTTGTCGGATTTCGTACTGAAACTTTTTGGAACGGCGTCGACCCGGGAAAGCTGCTTCTTCGTTCCTGAATGTACCATGCGGGATAAAAAAAGCGAGAAATGTGGCGCATTGAATACAAAGTGAAACATACCAAAGGTGTCACAAGGCAGGTGTTTCTGCGAACGCTGAAAACAAAAGCAAATATCATATTGCTTGTAGGGCAAAGTGTATGCGGTTCCTAGAAATATACCGCAGCTGGAAAAATCACAAACGGTATTGTTATTGTGATGCTGAGTGTGTGCAATACAGCTATCACAGGTGTTACATGAGCAACCTCATCTAATATGCTCCCACTCGTGTCGCTGCTCTATACAGGCGCACTTGGCCGCGGCGTCGCTTATTATCTGTCGTAATATCCGCTTTTTCGCAAAGCACGCATTACGTAGCAAAAGTTAGCGAATGCTTCTTTCTAACTCTACTGGTTGCCATTTTTTGATTCGCGTTACCGGGGGATGTTGAAACCAACTATAGTAAATGGCGGGAAGGAGGGCTCAATGTGTGGTTGTCTCCCTAGATACTTAATTAAATATTCCCCTCCCTTTGAGTGCCGTCAATAGAGCCCAGTTAATGTAGCCTCCTCTGCGCTACTTGTTCGCAACTACAACTACAGTGACCAACCTTAGTGACCACTGCAGCTTTGTAGTTAACATGCTCAATAAGTCGTCCCCATCCTACAGCTCATTATAAGCTCATAATTTCATCTCACGAGTTTCAAACGCTACTATCGCACGGCTGCAAAATGAATTGAAATCTCATGGTTTCCCTTTCGCGGACCACGCATGCCGAATAATGTTGATTAAAACTATCTACGCAGCCTTTTGTTTCCAAACACACTTCTACGGCTTCAAAAAGCAAGGAACTGCCATTGGTCCAATTCTCTCAGCAAGTCATGAACGGCTCCCGAATCCCCCATGCCTTCACTTTGTTTCCTCTAGCGATTTATAAGAGATTTTGGCTTTTTTTAATGCTCTTGTTCTGGACATTTAAAACCACCTTTGAGTTATATGTTATGATCTCAAGACATTAGAGTCTACTGCTCACGTTTTTGCGATACGGTTGAAAATACTGTACTTGCCACCCTGTTTTCTATATGTTGTAACGAATGGCCTACTCAGAAATATTTTTCGGGGAGTGTTGTCCGCTCCCGTTAAAAAAAAGAAAGACATCCAGTGCCCAAACAAAATTTTATTGATTTCTGGGATTTTCTAAACCGGCACCTTTGTTATTTTTGTTATAATGTTATACCGTCGACTCCCGTTAATACGAAGTCCTCGGGGACCGCGAAAATGTTCCAGTTAACCGAATTTACAATTACACAAACTGCACAAGAACAAAGAGCGTTGTTCTTAGTCCTCAGCATGTCTCCCTTTTTGATTTTGTTCATAATAACGACTGTCGTCGCCAATTCGCTCCTACAACACGCCGTGCCCTAATAATTGATACATATCACGAAATTCGAAGCCTGACGCGCCCCCACGCAAACTGCTCACACGGAGCTGGGCTCACCAAAGAAGGCTGAGGACTTGAAAATGGAGAAAGGCGTACGCAGGCGTGAGTCTCAGGTTGCCACTTTACGGCTGTGCGGTCTCAATAGCGGTGACGCCTATCCACTGCAGAACACGGCGGTGTATTGCGCTTAAGATTTTAAATTTTATCGAGAATTGATGGTCACTTCAATACTTCTGAAATAACTTCTAAATTACGGGTATTGAGTTGCAGCTTGTAATTCTCGAGCAATTTCTTGCATCGAATCACATGTATAATTGCCGGGATCAGGACATAACTTTCCATTAACCGAAAATTTCCGTTAAGCGGCTTCAACATTGCCGAAAAGGTGGGTAGTGAGGGACGCTCAGATAATTTCAGGGGTGTTCTAATACTGAAACATCCCTACCCCTCCCCTCTGGCTACTGCTTGTTCTTAACCTCTCCTCAAAAAATACTCCCGAATACTCCATAGAGATCCACGTATAACAATCCCGCTTGGCTCTTTTCTTCTATAAAATACCAAAAAGAACAATGAACGCCTGGTAGTGATGGAATGGATGACTTAGAGGAATTAACTGAAACTTTGAGGGAGTTTCCATACTGAGCTGTTTTATCATCCCCTGATATTACAACGACAAAAGCTAAAGTATTTCATAGAGTGCGCCAACTCGAGTTGGTTACCTGGGGAAACTGCGTTGTTCCCAGATTGACGTGATACCAAAGTTTGCACAAATACAATATTGGCTGCGCATAACCAGAGCTAATTCGCAAAATTCCCTTCAAATGCGAACGCTAGTTTCCGCAAGCGTCAACTCCTATATGGCTTGCAACACTCCGTTCAGACCCGAATGCCGGTACGGATGGGCAGTGAACACGTTTATGCTGCGGCCAGACATTCCGATTGCCTACTAACGGGTCCTGTTAAAGCGAATGGCTGTAATTGGTGACCTCCGCACTGGTGGCACACCACAGTTAAACCGCGCCAAGGCAGCCCCGACACGCTAGTACAAACTTTACGGTCTCAGCTGAGGCGGCAATTACTAATTGACCTCAAAGCGCAGATAGGTCCAAGAGCACCCGCGTTGGTTGTACCGTGGGTTTGACTTTTCTTGTCCTTCAGCTGAACTATAACGTTACAAAATTCTAAGGCTGAAATAGGCTATCGAGGGTGACTAGGCAAGTTGGCAACACTTTTAACCATCCTTACATAACTAAAAAGAAACACATCAGGATCCATTCTACTCTGACAAGGTACATAATCATTCATCATCATCATCTCCAGCCTATCTACGCCCACTGCCGGGCAAAGGCCTGCCCCATTAATCTCCAATTATGCCGGTCCTGTGCAATCGGCGACCAATTTATCTCCGCAAACTTCTTGATCTCATCTGCCCGTCTAACTTTCTGCCGCCCCCAGCCACACTTGCCTTCTCTAGGGATCCACTCTGTTAGCCTTAATGACTAATGGTTATCTTGCCTTCGCATTACATGCCCTACCCACGTCCATTTCTTCTTCTGAAGTTCTTCTAATATGATCTTAACACACGTTTGTTTTCTGACACCCACTCAACTCTGTTGTTGTCCCTTAATGTTACACCTATCATCTTCCGTTCCATTGCTCGATGAGTCGTCCTCAATTTAAGTTCAACCCTCTTAGTGAACCTCCCAGTTTCTGCCCTTTAGGTGAGTACCGGCAATATGCAGCTGTCATACACTTTCTTCTTCAGGGACAATGATAGGGTGCAATTCATTATCTGCGAATTCCTGCGGTATGCACTCCACCCCATTCCTACACTTCTAATTATCTCTGCTGTTATTTATCTAATTATTGGGTCCCTGTTAATTAATGTTAGTTATGAATTCCTGTTAAAAATGGTTCATTATATTATTAACCATTGATACTGTATAAGAAGTTCATGCCACAAACGGTTAGAGAATGTAGATGTATGCATTGTTCTCATCCAGTGGCACTGGTTGTGGCTATGGCTCTGTGTGACTTCCTAATGAAACTTTCAATTACTAGAGGTTTATCCTAGCACAAAAACAATGGCCCGCCTTGTCGCTCGCGTAAAAGCCCATGAATTCGCAGTTGAGGGGAATATGCAGCGTTTAAAACTACTATGATTCAGTGCAAATGTGAGCGATACTGGACATAATGTACCGTCGTCTTAAATGTCAGTTTTATTGAAACTGTTTGCAAAAAGTGTTCACAACACCAGGCATATAGCCTTTTTCGGCTGAACTGTCTTTTTGTAAAAGAAGCTTTTGCTCACGCTAATTAGAAAGGCACGAAGTAGCATCATATTTTCATCCGCAAGTGGGACCACTTCCTACTATTAGTAAGGTAGTACCAATCCACAGAATGCATTTTCAAAGCGCTTCAGGCGTGCGCTGCGCTCGAGTCCAAGGCGTGAGCCTCTTCGGTATGTAAAACAGACATGCCGGTTTTAGCTAACTGCGATGTCATCATCACAATCAAAGGGCGTTTGAAACATAACAGGGACCTGTGCAGCTCGTCATAACCAGTGAGAATAACAAAAGTCAAGGGTTTTTAGAGGGCCTTCTTCCTAAAAGTGGCAGCGTGTAAGTTTGGTGCATAAAAAAAAACTCGCGAAGACTGAGCGACAGCTTGTCCTAGAGAACGCGTTAATCAGTAAAAAAAAGCGAAAGAAATCAGATATATAATGCGGCGAATGTAACTACGCAACAAACATTCTCCCACATTCTCACATATAAGAAAACCTTAGCGCCCGTAACTATTATTCCAATTCGAACATCAAGGCTTAAACTGAGCTGTAATTGTAATATTCCAGGCGACTGTCAGTATGAACTTCAAGTTGAATTCGGAGACCAAACGGATCGTTGGGCAAGCTGTTCACTTATACATGAAAAATACATCAGGAACCAGACGCATATATATTAAAGGCGCCATGCAGTCAAAATGCAAGAGTTGGTTTGATTTTAAAGATTGCCTCGTTAGAATTAGAGTGACACTACTTTAACGCTAACTTCACTCAAATGAGCAACATAATTATGAAAGTACGCAGGAAGCTCACACTAACACATACGACTTGAACGTAGCGAATCTGTACGCAAACTTATCGACCCTCACGACGGTTTAATTCCATGATTTCAGCGGTTTGCTTCTTCTTCGCTGCCCCAACAAATTTTACTCCATCTTTGTTGCTGTAACGGCGAAGAAGAAGCAAATCGGCTGCAACTGTGGACGACGCGACGACGGGGTCTTCTTCCAAGAATGAACAAACAGAACGCGAACACTTCAACTAGGCGCCGCAGGTGCAACGTGTACGCTATCACGTACTCTGGCTCGAGCAGGTGGCGTAATTGCTCTCCCCACAGTTGTGGTTAAGTGAGTAAGCCGTTTGACTCTCGGTGTTAACTCACGGTCATTGCCGAGTGGGTAATACAACTGACTCTGCAAAATGAATTTTAACACACTATTCGTTGTTGGCGTGTGATTCTGTACCGTCTTCGCCTTTGAGGTGTGTCTTTTGCATACCGGTTTACCAACAGCTTCGCTCAAACTCCTTTCACGCCTGCTGTGAGGTTTTCTTTGTTTTTTTTTTTGTGCTGATCATGCGCTCCCGAGTACGCTATGACGTGTCTGTCTCGTTCCGTTAAGTGCCGCCATGATACGGCGAACGCTAGTGCTTTTATAGCGGCTCATGTTGGCCAATCTCCGTCGACTTGACGAGCTTGGCTTCACTTGACTTGGTTTGGCTTGGAATAGGCTTGGCTTGACGAGCGTGAGCTCGAGGCACACAGTGAACGTTGGAGTTGTTTTTTTAGTCAATACGGGCCAATCTCCCTAAGTCGGTATGCCTAGCTTGACCAACGTGCGCTCGAGGGACGGGTGCACAAGCCCTCGGTATTTTCTTGGTATTTTTATATGCGGTTACCATAAAGAAATGATTTGATCAGCAGCCTCGCTGTTAACAACATTTGTTTAGAACGCTGTTTGAACATTTGTTAAAGTTGGACCCAAAGAAATCATGTGGCCCAGACGAAATACCGACAGCATTCCTTCAACGGTACGCTGAGTGGATGTCCTATTACCTGCAGCTTTTGTTTGAAAAATCATTAAGGGATAATTCAGTACCTCAGGACTGGCGCGACGCGAACGTTGTTCCGATACATAAAGGTGGAAATAAACTGTCCGTAACAAACTACAGACCCGTCTCGCTAACAACGGTGTGTTGTAAAGTATTAAAGCATGTGATAGCCAAACACATTCTTAACTTCTTAGAAAAAAACGATTTGCTATGTCAATTCCAGCACGGCTTCCGATCTGGCCTTTCGACAGTCACTCAATTAATCGAAACTGTCCATGATCTTTGCGAGGCTATAGATGAATGCAAACAGGTAGACGTTGTATGTATAGACTTTGCGAAGGCATTCGACAAGGTTCCGCATCATAATCTGCTCTACAAATTGCGAAGGCTAGGAATTAGTGAGGGCATTGTTTCATGGATCGAGGAGTACTTACGGAATCGTTTTCAAAGAGTCAAAATTGGAACAAGCGTATCCGAAAAATGCGAAGTTCTGTCTGGAGTGCCTCAAGGCTTCGTTTTAGGACCGTTATTGTTCCTAATGTACATAAATGATATTCCTGCCATTGTCAACGCACCTGTTAAGATGAAACTTTTTGCGGACGATTGTTTGATTTATTCTCGTGTACTATGCCCCAACGATCAAATTGAACTAAACAAATGCCTGCAAGCATTAAATATATGGTGTCAACGGTGGGGCATGGAAATAAATTATAAAAAAAACAACATATACGCATGTAACAAGAAAGCGGGATGTTCTAAGATTTGAATATAATATAGGGGAATATGCCTTGACCGAGGTACAGAGCTTCCAGTACTTAGGGGTGACAGTGGCGCATAATCTCGATTGGCGCATTCATGTGCATAATACCTACACCAAAGCATATCAAAAGCTTTGCTTTCTTAGGCGGAAGCTACCAAACGCGACTAAAGAAATTAAGTTAGTTGCCTACAAGACTTTCATACGGCCCGTTTTAGAATATGCAAATGTTGTATGGAGCCCACACCAAAAGGGTTTAAAAAGAACGTAGAAAAAATACAGCGAATCGCAGCACGTTTTATATGTTCTAGGTATCGCCGCACAGATTCAGTTACAGATATGCTTCAGCAGTGCGGGTTGGACCTTCTGGAAAGCAGAAGAATAAAACAACGGCTGAAATTTCTTTTCCAGATATTGCATGGATCATTAAAACTAGATAAGGAACAGTATGTGAAAGCGCCTCCAAAACATACACTCTAATCCTGGTAACCCATAATGTAACTTCTAAACGGAAATAACCTATAAAATAAAGGTTACAACGGATCCATTTTAATGTTTTCTTTATCCCAGTCCATTCTAAGGGTTACAAGCGTGAAGTTAAAAGCGGTTGATAGGTTACATTATTGATTTATAGATTACATCAACAAAATCTGACATGTAACCTTTACGTTGTAACCTCGTCGCGCATTCTCTCCAGACGGCCGTTGATTTCTCTGTTGCATGACGGGATATAGAGAAATGGCGGCGCCCGCAGGTCCGGTGGCCGCGTTTTCGCGCCACTCGAGCCTTTTTACCGCTGTGATACCCCTACGATGAAGCGAGGATTGCTGTTACAAGACTTATTTGTCGTCGTGAGTCGTAGAGGCTGCGGCGAGCCCATTTGTGACTGGCAGCGCTACACGGCCCGTTCTTCTACGACCAGTATCAAGTTCGCAATACAAGACTTATTTGCCGGCGTGAGTCGGGGAGGCTGCGGCAAGCCCATTTATGACTGGCAGCGCTACACGGCCCGTTCTTCTACGACCAGTATAAAGTCTACGACCAGTATAACGGCTCCTGGCGGGAGGGCACGACGACCGGCAGCAAGCGGCTCTCCTGGTGTCGCTCTCTCTCTCTCAATCGCCAGAGGGGCCGCGTTATATTTGCTTTGGGGGGACGCATTGGGGGAAAAAGCGCATCCTAGCGTGTGCGGACTATCGGGAGCAAGTCTTAGGCACACCCGCAGCCAATCAGGAAGACGCTTCTTAGCTCCAATCAGACATGTCCCCGCCAAAGTGAAAATGAAAAAATCACACACAGAAGACACAAAGTTCTAACTCGAAGGCGTCCGTTTCTGGCAAAAGAATTACTGGTGAGAATAAAGTAAAGGTATACAAACTCGAAAAGGCGAAAAGAGAGGCGGCCGTTTGGACGAGACCGGGGGTCGGAGAACATAGCGGCCCGCGTAGGCGCGCAACGGGGTCGGAGACGCCAGTGCGTGCCGTAACACAAGACGCGTGGATGGTCCCTCTCGAGAGCCGCGTCTCCCGGGTCGGCCGACGGGCCGACACACACTCGGCAAAAAGCGGGGCCTCGGTGGCCGAAGAGGGATGCTAAAAAATTGAAAAAACCAAACGGAACCGGGGCTTCACGACACCTTCCCCGACGGGAAAAGAGTGCCCTCACTCTTGCACAAAGTTTAAAACATAAGAAAACATTTTCTCCAACTCACAGAGATACTGAAATGACATGGCATGCGGACTCGAGAAGAAAACAACAGGCTCGCACACATGTTGGTCGATGAAGTATGTAGGCTGGATCAGTCACCACGCACGCGTGCACCTAATAGAGTTCCGTTTTCAGTTCACACACGCACAGTCTCTTGTCCAGCACAGGCGAAAACATTTCCATTACACATAACAAGAAAATAACAAGAACACCATGAATAACATAGGAATAGCAGGCGCGGTCTAAAAGTCACATCTCGGAGAAATCTCAAAAACAGCTCCACCATTCAGGCCATTTGCCGAGTTCTAACAAGTAAGGCGCGAAACAAATAACCTGTCCTTAAACAACAGATTGCATAAAACATGACGCAAAGTACCCGCTATCCAACTTCAAGTAACCACCAAATAAAACTAAAAACAAGCGCCTTCTCGGCCATCGTCACTCAAGCAAATACTCAGTGCCTTAAAGATAGGAGTACACACAGTTCATAAGAAGGCACTAGAAAACTGAAATAAGATTATATACAAGTGCTCACTGTATTGGAGTTATATCTCACCGGCAAGTGTAAATCTACGCACACTAGCCACTGTTGGGCACTTCACTTGACACAACATATCTGCATTCGACTCTGCTCTTTCTAAAATCGCCCTACTCGCGTGATATGACAAACACACACTCAAAGTAAAGCGAAACGCTTGTTCAAACATTAGCGAACAACACAAAGGAATGGCTAAGAAAACGAGTTACAAGAAAACTGTTAGCCATCTCAACATAAAAGCTACAAAATTCAAGACTTCGTGAAAGCGCATTTGAAGTATGATACAAAATAAAAGGTTGGCGCCTGACGAAGCCTTTCAGAACAGTTCGGACGCTCCTAACCGCTCAATACTCAGATACAAACAATAAAAGCAAAGAAAAAAAACATTCATACTTGTTCATGAACACGAGCGGAAACGATATAGGTATAACATGATAAAATAACAAAGAAGACGTTAAAGCTACATTACATTTAGTGTTCATGCTTAGAAATGAAGAAAAGATTATCTGCCAAAATCTCAGCAGCGGCGAGAAACTTCCGCCAACCCGACACCTTCGCAGAACTGCAGACCCGCTAGCTCCTCCCGTCCGCGGCATCCCGGGCACCCCTGCTGGTGTCTTTGTTTGTACTTCGAGTAGCGTCGTGCAGCGTAAACATCTCTCAACTCCTCGTTTCCCTCAGACCCCCAACCCCGAAGTGGCTGCCGTATTTGCTTCAAGACAAAACCTAACTTCGGTGGAAAGGAGCCGAGGAAACGGATATCAGCAGTCTCTAATATAGCGAGATCTGCGAAAAAATCAGCCTTTGCAAAGGCGCGTGGGGGTCTTCTTCGGGGCTCCTTCGCCGGGAGAGCCGAACGCTTGTGCCGTTAAGATTCTGACTACAAAGCTGTCCAACTCCCGCGCGAAGAGCCCACATACCCCACGATAAAACGGCTGCACGCTCATAAATTGTTGCCTCAGCATCTACAGCGGCTAGTTACATAAGCAGACTGGTGCTGGCACAACAAATGAACCAAAGACAACCAATCAGTGGGCGCCCCGGACACGCGGAGAAGAAAAGCCTACCGGCCTACAGTCATGCGGTGCGCCGAGAGGCAAAAATCTCTCACCTTACTGCATGCGCGGGAAGTTCGCCGCCGCGATGGGGAGTGGCCGGCGCGGGGACGGTCGGTCCGCGTCTGGCCCGCGGGCTCTTCTTCGCAGGAGCGGGTGCCGAGCATGACGGGCCCCAACGAACCTATCTAGTAACGTTGGACGGGCCCGGCTTGCCGCGGGCTGGAAGCGCGGTGACGGCCGTGAAGCAGGGAAGTCTTTTTTGCCGTCGCACATGTCGTCGCTTGCGTTTTCCGTACACGTGTGCGGACGAAGGACGCGAAATCTGACGATTTTTGCCAGGTCAAGAAGAAGAACTCGAAGATGAAGAGCAGGAAGATGATCGATGAGAGGGAGGAGCCCATGATGGCAGAGGGGGTGTTCGCTACCGCGCACCTATCACCACTTTTGTAACGTAGTATTTTGGTTACATACTGCCGCTACTGTAGCATGAAGATCGGAAGGAAAAAGTCGAGACGTCGAAGAGGTTTTAAAGTTAACTTGTTTACTTTACAGATGACATTGGTGACATTTAGCACATATGAATTAGAATGAATACTCTTGTTACATAGATGAGAAAGACAGTCAAAGATTAAGGGTACTTAGCGGGACATAGTTGGCGGGCGAATGGCTCACGGCGGGAGGGCACGACGACCGGCGGCAAGCGGCTCTCCTGGTGTCGCTCTCTTTCTCTCAATCGCCAGAGGGGCCGCGTTATATTTGCTTTGGGGGGACGCATTGGGGGAAAAAGCGCATCCTAGCGTGTGCGGACTATCGGGAGCAAGTCTTAGGCACACCCGCAGCCAATCAGGAAGACGCTTCTTAGCTCCAATCAGACATGTCCCCGCCAAAGTGAAAAGGAAAAAATCACACACAGAAGACACAAAGTTCTAACTCGAAGGCGCCCGTTTCTGGCAAAAGAATTACTGGTGAGAATAAAGTAAAGGTATATAAACTCGAAAAGGAGAAAAGAGAGGCGGCCGTTTGGACGAGACCGGGGGTCGGAGAACATAGCGGCCCGCGTAGGCGCGCAACGGGGGTCGGAGACGCCAGTGCGTGCCGTAACACAAGACGCGTGGATGGTCTCTCTCGAGAGCCGCGTCTCCCGGGTCGGCCGACGGGCCGACACACACTCGGCAAAAAGCGGGGCCTCGGTGGCCGAAGAGGGATGCTAAAAAATTGAAAAAACCAAACGGAACCGGGGCTTCGAGACAACGCTGTTGGCTGCATCGGCCGCACATGACGGGTTATTGGCCCATGTAATTGTCAGGTAGCTCTGTTTTAATAATTGAATTTTTTCCCATTAAAGTCTTATATTATCGCGATATTCTCTAGGTATTACCATTTTGTTTCATCCGTCGGGAAATGTTCATTTTTCTCGCTGCATATGTTCGGAATGGTGTCGAGTTTATTGGTCTTGTAGTAATATATCCGGATAAACACAAGGTGTGTGCTGCAAAAAAGTAGTCCACTAAATGCTGCCCGAAATTTCTAAACTCCCTTTTGTCCAGCTCAAGCCTCTTTTTTGTGAAAGTTTGTCCTACCGCACAATAAAAAGTTTTCATATGTACAACACTCTTCATTTTTGTAATTCTTTTCCTTGAATGGGTAAATTTAGTGTTGGTCATTTTGAGACAGCGGGCCATTTTCACCATGTTAAGTGGGTTTATTATTCTCATTCGCACAAACCAATTGTTTATTTATTCGTGTGGTATTGCAGGGCAAATGGTTGTTTCGCATGATCCTAGGGTAGTGCAGTAAAGCGACTTTGCCGAATGGTGGTGTGTATGAGCCAGCATGCAGGCTGCTTGATTGTTGTTGTTTTTTTGATGATACAGAAATTGTGACGAATTACACAGACAGGTGCAGGTGTAAAAATGGGTGCTGCACCCTCATCGGTTCCTCGCTGTTTGAAAAGTGTGGATGCATATGGCTAACTATGCTATGACTTATCAACACTGCTGTTTTTCTTGCAGGCAGCGTTCCTTGAGCTGACATCCAGGACTCCCCTGCGTATGAGACAAGTTGAAATGCAGTCTGATTTCAGTGGAAACAACGGTAGGAAAATACAATAACTAAAACACATTCATTGAAATATTCTTTATAAAGATGGCACCCAGGCCTGCACAGACAAAAGTATGATTCACTTGTAAAAATTCGAGGCTTTACTTCAAGTGTTATGATGTTATATTTCGTACCTTATTTTGCCTCATGTTTAGTGACTCTTTCTATCAGTTCGTTACTACATGAACTTTGTGAATTGACATAATGATTTCCTCCGCATGGAGTTTTGTAGTTTTTCAGCAACTCTAGCTATTCTATAAGATGCGTGGTTTTGCAGAGCCAACAAGAAGAATTCTTTTTCGAAAAGAGCTCTTTAAGTAAGCTCCAGTTGTTAGTAGGTGCTTGTACTGTGTTCTTTCTTCGTCTGGTCAAGTTTGAGGTGTTCTTTCATTATGAATGTATACCAACTGCCCAGCTGTAAAGCCTATTACATTTTAACTCAAATAACCCTTGGAGTCATTACAGGCACAAACCTCCTGGGAATGCCACTTGAAGATCGGTGCAAGTTCTAGATGTACCCTCTCCCACAACACATCTGGTCGAAGAAAAAATGTAAGTTGGCGATTCCTTTTTACTGATAGCCGAGGAAGAAACCACCGATAAGAATACTTTACTGAAATGAAAAACGTTTCGGCTTCCACGTTGGATCCTTGTTCAAAATGAAACTGCCAGTACAAGGAGGGGGGGGGGGGGCAGGGGGAAAGGTAAGGGAGATGTATAAGTACAGCCAAAAATATGAAGCAGACGGCGTCAGCATCGTGAAAGCACGTTTCATTTCATTTATTGTACCTTCAAGGCCCGAAGGCCTGAGTTTAGTGCGACGTTTAGTGCGTTTCCTGAGTTTAGTGCGACGTTCGCTCTGTTGCGTGTACTAGTGATTCCACATGAAGGCGCTGAAATGTTTTTGTTTTCTCTTTTGCAAATGTATGTGAGTTTATCTCGTAGCCCAAAGTTTCTGCCTGTTCTGGGTGAGCATGCAGAAACATTTCGTGAGATAAACTGGAACACGGCACGATTAAAATTCGGGAAGGTTGGCCGGTATGACTATAGTGGCTTCGCGTTGTTCTGAACAATGCGGCCAAATTACTCTGTGTAACGATTACTGAAATGATGTGAAATTATTTGAAAGGCCGTAAATCACTCCTTCTCTGGTGTGGCCTTTCATTTCATTATCTGGTCTGCGTCTTCATTTCCGTGCAATATATTTTTCGTACTTCACATGCCTGTAGTTTGGTGTGAGGGGCTTATGGTTGCACTGGATTTTGTTCTTTTTCTGAAATTTTCTGTAGATGGCTCTACAGGGTGGGGAAATCCAAGTGACGGCCCCTCACATATATACCTCCATCTGCGGCAGCAGTGAACAAGTTATTCAGATGACTTCGGGAAATCTTCAGCGTGCCCTGATTTTGTACCTGCTTCTGTACCAAGTAAATTGCGAAGCTTATCTCTGAATTTTTCCAAGCGCCTATTTTCATGCAGGAAATTATAGATCCCATTTAAAGTTTGTCCAAAAGACAGAATGCAATCGGCCTACAAACTTGTTAGTGCTGCATAAAAAACGGTAACTTAGCGTGGGAATCACAACTCAGGTGGAACTGTAAAGACGAACCCAAGAGGGAAGTGTAAAGATGGATTCGTAAAGACGAGTGAATTCCAAGTGTAATATTAGCCTCTGAGTGGAACGGAGATTGTAGGGAACATAGCCATAAACACTGCTTTGTATGAAACAGTGAATTTGTAATAAATGTTCTTTCTACTTTCCGACATTCTGCGTTTTTTCTGTGGGGAACCATGACAATAACGCTGTACTGGGAAAGTGCACCTCTGAGAACCATCTTATAAATGTAGCTCAAACTCGAATTCGTCTGAAATTGTTCAATGGCAGTATCCAAACAATTCGAAATACTTTGCATACATTCGTGCAAGTATTGAAGTGAAGAATCTGTATACTTGGCCATGTTTGTGAAGATGTTCACGCAACATTTATTGAATAGGTTTAATAAGGATATATGAATAAACCAAATTTTCCCTGGAAGTCTAAAGCATTATCGGAAACACCAATTCGCCCAGAAATCCGCACTCGTCTAATACTCATTAAGGAACGATAATAACATTGGGGTGATTCGCAGCTTTGCTTTTTAATAAATAGCCCACAGGTGTTTCATAATAATAAATGTGAATGTTCAAAACTACTGATGCCAAACTTCTGGCTGTTAAATGCGCAAATATGTGTGCATGTACTGCAATTCTCTTTTGATAATCATGGCCAAATTGTCAGACAAGAATTCTTGGCTTAAGGCTATGTTATCACAACTTTGGCGTCCTTTTGAAGTATGCTATCAAGTGCATGTTTCCACTAAAGCTTGCTTTCACTAAAACCTAATGTTGTGTAACTAAAGCTCAAATTCATACCCGCAATTTTCTAAAAACACTATCATGCATGTTTGATACTGGTTTCTTAAACAGCACAAAGCTGATACAAATATCAAATTTAGTTATGCCTGTTTATAAGACTTAAGCGTTGCCAATACTCACGAAGATTTTGGGTGACAACCTGGGTAACGATTATCGAACAGGTAATGCAATGCATATATATTAGGAGAACATTTTCAAGCTTTCTGGCGCCGCAATTTTAGGAATTATAAAAGTATAAAAGTTTATTCAAGGAACGAACAAAAGACACCCGACGCAAAAGTTTAGACGGCGCAATGGACAGCATGGTCGCACATATCGTCTTCCACTATCGCGATGTTTGTTTACTACGCGGGAAAGGCGCCTTCGCGGTGCAGCCACAGCGGCGCCGGCGAAAGCGCGCTGGGCGCGCAACATGACAGCTTCCAGGTGTGTGGCCTTGGACGGCGGTACATGTAACTTATATAAAGGTATACATGCTGAAAGTTGCAAAGCAACCCATAACTGAGTAACCCTTACGTGTATACGTATATAAAGGTTACGAAGATATAGGTTACATTTGTACCTTATAAATTATAGGTTACAGAAATTCGAAAATGTATACCTCTATCACGGCCTCCGCGATCGGGTGCCGGTGGCGCGCCGTTGCTCCGGCCATCCCATTCCGCGGGAGAGAGCGTAATTTTTAAGGGGCCGTTTCGGCGCTTTCCGCCGCACCGTGGCGCGCGGAGCCGATGGTTGAAAGCAACAGCCGTCCGTGCTGCGCCGGTCCGCGAAATGGCTTTTGACAGCTTTTGCGCTCCGTATGGCAAAAATAAACGGCCATAGCTGCTTTTAGAAATGGAAAGTAATATTACAGCACCTGGTGATGCCTTTATGTCAGCTACTGTGGCAACAAGACGGGTTTATTTCACATGCGCTGTCCCGCACTACGCTCCACGGAACCGACTATGCCTTTCCGATAATACCGCGGTAGCGAAACTACCTGCGTTTAAATGTTGTTTAAATCATAAACAGGTATTGTTATTTCTTATGCTGGCGTACGGTCTTAATTCAGTTCTGTACAGCCAAGGCTATTTACTTGAGACAACGGGTGACCACTGTTTTTTTCTGGCATTCGAATCAATCTTTATCGGTCGTAATACCGGTTGAGACAAAAACGCTGGAAGTTAATTATGTTGAGGAATTCCTGAGCGACATCGTAATCTCCGTGGCACATCTGCGTTACGCTATTACGTTTTTGTTTTCAGCGGCAGCAAACAAAAAATAAGTTTAACTTAGATGTACTCCGTTTTTATTTCGTTCTTAAAGGTATCTCGAAGCCTACTGGGAAGCGCAATAAGCACTGTGAGTGGTATGAATACCTAAAATACACGAACTTTTCGTTACTGATTTCAAGTCCCATCTGAGAAATAACTTAGCTTTTATATGTTTGGTTTGAATGTTAGCAATTTCTGTTCACCCTAAACAGTTACCTACCATATCGCACAAGCGAGTCCAGGGGCCGCATGGCTTTTTTTACATAATCAGTGCGGAATCATTAAATACTTAATTACGCAAAAAATATGGAGTTGGGGGTCAGTGCGAGCGTTTGCTCTGTATATGTCGATCTCATCTCAGTTCTAAAAAAATCAAAGAAATTGGTCGCCAGGGCGGTTGCATCATTACGCTGTGCTTCATTTAATTGTCATAATTCGTTTACATTGATGTTATAAATGTTACAAAAGTCCCGTCTGCTCCACATGGCCATGTGGAGAGTGTATGGATACAAAAAACGGCTGTAACTTTTGTTTTATCAAAACTATCGCGAAACAAATATGACAATATATTAGCGGAAACGACTCGAACATTACGCAAGGTTTTATCTGATTTTCACCATTAAGTAGTTCACTGCTGAAGTTGGAATTTTGTCTGCTGTCAAAACATTTACGTGAGGGAAATGAACAGCTTCATATGGTTGTCCAGTTTCATTAAAAACATTAACTAAGGAGTATACCGTATACGTTCAATCACAAATTACAAACAATGTTTGTTTCATGCACTTCTTCGATTGCACCCTGCTGGTCCGGCCGCTGGTCAGCTTTCACACAGAAGAACGGCAGTTAACTGTTTTTTTTATTATACGCAGTAGTTTTATTTACAAATGTAGGATCTCAAAGCGTGTGACTGACACAAGCTGAAAACATTTCAGTGCGGTAAAAATTTTTATATATATGCTTATAATTTCAAATCACGTTGCAGTGCCCTGGATGTTAGTTTCTTGCGTGATGGGGCCTGGTAGGTGACTGTTGCAACAACATGACACGCCAACTGCAAACTTGTTCTCATCACCCCAAATAACCATTTATAATAAATCTATAAATAACCTCCGAGAAAGTACTGGTACCACTCCGTATGCTAGCTCCACGCTTGAAACAGGGTCAACCTTTCGTTGATCGCAGGCACACCTTTGCTTCAGTCAGAGTCCTTCAATGCTTTGAAGGACTCTGCTTCAGTTAAATAAGTTTCTCTAAGCTGCTGAGACAAGCCGACTTCATAAAATCATTGTCAAGTCTCTTATTTCATCAAAACAAAACGCCCGTAGAGGAGGCAAGAGGAATTACGACAGCGAAGACACCCAGTCGCGCAATCTCCGCCAAGCCATTCAGAGGAGCCGGTGCGAGCGGCCGAACCATCGGCTGACACCGCCACCCCGCGGCACGTTGCGGAGTGAGCTGCTGGGGGACGCGCCGAATGGGACGGCCGGAGCAACGGCGCGCCGCCGGCAGCCGATCGCGGAGGCCGTGCCTCTATTAAGGGTTACCCAGCTTAGAGTGTCCCGAAAAAATCACAGCAGAGCGATTCGAACTGTTATTACGCACACTGACGTGTATCGGTATTCTTTTTTTCCGAATGTCATTGAAATGTGGAATAAACTACCAAACGATGTTGTGGAGTGCTCGGGTGTACATCAATTTGAATTAGCTGTAGATATGTTTTTTAGAAATAGTGCGTCATCCGAAATCTGTTCATGACTGTGCGCTAAGAGTATTTTAGTTCACCGTTTTGTTCCCTTGCCGTATTTTCTTTCCGTGTTTTGTTCTCTTGCAGTATTTTGCAGTGTCTTGTTCATCACTGTGTGTTATTGCAGTGTTTGTTCCCTCCCTGTAACGACCCTCACTAGAGGGTCAACAGTATTATCAAATAAATAAATAAAGAAGAGAGTGGTCATGTAACCCAATAGCTCATTTCCGCATTAGAACCTGACACGTAAAATGGGCAGCGGTGGGATTGGCTGGGGCCGGCAAAAGTAATCGCAGCGCAGGCATGGTTTGTAAGCTTGCAGATAGAGCTGTTTTTGCTTAAATGTAACGCATATTCATCAAATAGCCGCAACAATGGTAAGGTAAGCAATGGAAGGTACGAAAGTACACGCAAATATAGAGCACCAGTGCGTACTGCTGTTGCTACTGCACGCACTGTGCTTGTGTTATCTGCACAGCAGTCCGGAGCTTTGGTGTTGTCTCACGCGACACTGGCCGATTGGCGTAAGCGAAATCGTCTTACATGATCCTGTTTTGGAGTATACCCAATGTTTCAAATAACTGTTACCTCCAGCCGTAATAAAAGCAAGGCAGGTTCAAATACAGTCAGAAAACAAAGCGAGGTTAGACAGCTGTCCTGCGCAGTATAGTGGCGCCACGCAGGAGGGGTGACGGTAAACAAGGCGTTACGCAATCCGCTGCAGTCTTAACAGCGTAACAGCGTTCGCTTGAAGACCTGTCCTGGTTACGTCATCGTTGAGAGCACTAAACGCACTATTTGGCGGGAGAATCAAACTTTTCACTTAAATTGACTAATGCCTCAGAAAATCAAGCATTGTTTGGTGCTGTACAAGTCCTGGGGGCACTATAAGCCACCAGATTGTTCTAATAAAACGACTTTTAACTTTGTCTGCACAGCCCCTTAAAGGTGGAATTCCGCTTCCTGCAGAACGACGTCATTTCCACTTAGTCAGCATTTTCATTCTGTTCCATAAAGTGCAATATCTTTTGAAATATTACTGCATTTTAGATTAAGCCGGTCGTTTATTATATTTTAAAAGGCAAAAACATGGTGCCAAGAGAAGAAAATTGTAGCCATTTAAAAAAAATGACCGCGTGTCGGCTCCTTTCGTTGCAAATGTCGACGACTTAGGATAGTCGACTGGCGCCACTGCCAAGTAAATGCAGCTGCATCCCTAATCTGTCCGCTCGCCTCGCATGCTGTTCCTCTACCGTCTCGTTCATCCCAAGATAACACGCTAGAAGTTTGCTCAAGTGAAGTAAATATACCGAGTTCTATGCTCCAAGTCGGGTGCCTTCATTCCGGCGCTGCCGTACGGCAGAGGCAAGCGTGAATGAAAACACCTTACCGCTATGTTTATAGAACCATGTTTCCCAAGTCCACGAGAGTTTCAAACAGAAAGTGAAACCTATCTAGTGGAACCTTTCGTTGCTGTTGCCGTTTGATTTTTAAATGTAGCAAGAAGCTATAGTAGCACGGGTAACATCATGCGACGGTTTTCTTCAAATGATGTAGTATTTCATTTGCTATCAAAAAACCATGGGCGTCCGTAAATTTTGTTATTAAAGGAACACTGCAAATATCACTTACGTATTGATTCTCTGCTTTATAAACGCTTAATGTTTGTTTTTGTTGAACAATGTTGACAAGTGGGAACATTGACACGCAGACTTGGACATTTAGATTTGGCTGTGGGCATATAAGACTATTGCGCATTTTCTGCTTCACTTTGGCCTTGTAGCTGAATCAAGTAAACGGACAAATTAGCGCCCCTTTTCCAGGCCAGCGCGGGATCAGGAAAGGATGCCCACTCTCTCCCCAACATTTTCTCCTGGCCATCGACCCTCTACTTACACGTCTTGCCAACTCCCCTGACAAACGCGGCTTTGCCCTTCCTGGGCAGGCCCAGGTAAAAGTGTCGGCGTACGCAGACGATGTGTCCCTGTTTTTGCGGGACGACAGCAGCTTTACCGCGTTCTCACGCCTCCATTCCATGTACAGCAAGCTGTCTCGCGCACAAATAAGAAGACGCAGGAGTCAGGCACTGCGATTCGGAGCATTCACGTCCGACCTTCGGGGATAAGTGGAGTGGATCGGCGCCGTGTGTAACGTACCATGCCTCGGGTGAGGTAGCGCGTGTCATGGACGGCAATTGTGAAGAAGTTCAAAAAGCGCCTGTTGCTAGCTGCGCAATTTAAACTTCTGTTCAAGGAGCGCAGCTTCGTAATTGAAGCATGCGTTTCTTCTGCTCTTTATGACGTTACACGCATAGCTCGCCCCCCGCCAACCCCCAAATGTGGTGCGGAAGCTGAAGACAAAGTTCTTCTCTTTCTTTTGGAGAGGAAAGACGGGAGGGTAGTTCTGGCTTTCATGCGGCTCCCAACCAGCATGGGGGGGGGGGATACAGCCTCCCATGTATATCGACAACGTGCAGCGTCCTGGCGTTGCGTGGGATTCGCCACCAGGTGGCCGTAATGGACAGACCCTTATCATGTCGGCTCCGCCTTTGAAGGACCATAAAACCGAAAAAGCGGACCCAGTCCCCAACAGATGATACCAGAGAGACAGTTAACGATCAGCGACGTACCAAGACCTCTTGGAGTGAGTGTTTACCACTATTGCTCACGCCAGTAACGATCAAGCGCAAGGCCCCGCCAAGCCGCTGCGCTAGCTCTAACAAGTGTTCCACCGAGGAGCGTTCCTGCTTGCTCTCCTAGTCCCGCCAGGTTTACGAACACTTGCATGCCCGGCCCTCCTCGAGCCGCATGAGCACGTGCCGCGCTGCGCCGCCAGGCCCAACGGGCGCGAGCAAAGTTCGCCTCAGAATGGAAATTTCTGTGGAGGGATCAGCAATAGACCCCGCGGAGCTGCTAAAGCCCGACTGGCAGCAGATCCGCCACAAGGTCAAGAACCTCTCCCGACATCCGGCGATGCGTAACGAGCCTGTGAAAGGACGACGCCCCCTCAACAGAGGAGAAGACCAGGACCCCCGCCTCCAGAGAGCCTGCTCCCTGACGACGATGTGAAGATCATCCTCCGCCCTCAAGGTGGACTGGACCTCCACACGATCACGGCCGCCACGCTAGCGGACTGCGTTTTGATGCAGGCTTGTGGAGAACTACCCAACGAGGACCAAGTGAGAATCAAACACAAATCAAAGTTCATCATTGTCAGCACCTCTCTAAGGAGAGAGTGCTCAAGTGCCTCAGCATGACCCACCTTCAAACACATCTCCCGCCATCCGATACCGCGGTTGGAGTAATATTACCATGCCAGAAAAAGACACTCCGGAAGGAATTATGCGCAGCCTGACAGCCTACAACCACAACCTCCACATACCAGACGCCAAGCGGCTGCGGAACTCCACCCTAGTGCAAGTGCTGTTCCAGGGACCCCATGTTCCATTCTCGGTGCGCTACAGGGTGGCCACCTTCCGCTGCCACCCGTTCAAGAGAAAATCGGACGCATGCTTCAACTGTTGGCAGCCGGCCCATCGAAAAGACGTCTGTTCCAATCAACCACCCACCCAAAGATGCGTCGCTTTCGGCCTAGCGGAAGCCCCAGAACAGCATTTGTGCTAACCGAACTCCATTTTGTGCTGAGAGGCCCACCCAACGGGAGCCGCGGGTTGCCCCCGACGCTTCCAACCAAGGCGTCGACAACCAGACACCAAGAGCGAGACGCCGAAGGAACCAACCAACAGTCAACAGAGCAGCACTAACCAAGGAAAACCACACCAGACGGAGAGGAACAGCAACCACAAGCATACCGAACCCCCCGAGAAGACGACACAGGGGAAACAACTGTCGCCACTCGGGCAATAGTGGACTTACATCCAAGTCCTCCAAGGGACGACCGGCACCGCAACAGCGGCAACACCAGCAAAGGTGTGTACCCAAGGCCTTTTCGCTCCCAACTTCACCCCTCCTCCCCTAAATACTATATCACCTACTCAGGACAGCAAACGGGATCTAATTCTAAAAGAGTTGCAAAATATGCGAGCCGACATAGCGGTATTTAGAAGCGAGAACGCCCAACTGAGGGCAGATAACAGTAACCTTAAAGCGCAGATAGCGAAGCTAACAACCAGCAACGCCGCGGAGACAGAACCTACCCCGCCACCACCTAAGCGCAAAAACACGAGAAAGCCCCAAGGCCGACGAGAACATGGGCAGTGTATACATGCAAGAACTCAAACAAGAATTGCTTCAGTCACTCAACGCCACACTAAAAGAATTCATTACGGCCCTGCGAGCGGAACTATTTGGAAGCCTGACGAGTGCGAAGGCACCGGCAAGCAACTTAACCGACCAGGCGGGCACGACCCCTGTACCAATAGATATCGAGCAAGATGCCGTCTTCTAGACACATCATCATGTGTCAATGGAACTTCAGAGGCTACAGAGCCAAGAGAAGCCAACTGCAAGCCCACTTGTCCACGCTAGATAAACAACCCGAGGTCATAGCCTTACAGGAGACAGGGTCCAACACTGAACGCGTTAACTGTACAGCGTACACACACCCCGATCACCCGCAGCTAGCTACACTCGTCAACAGAAACATATGCACATCCGCTAGCGAAATAACCAACAAAAATATACCGTCCGTATTCATTCCTCTATTGCCATTCAAGAAGGGACAGCAGCCTCTCCAAGTGCTCAACATTTGCAGCCCACCAAAACAGACGGCCCATAACTTCAAACCCCTCCTGCTGGAAGCCCTGAAAATAGCCGGACACCAACCCTCGATAATAGTAGGCGACTTAATTTCTCCACACGAGGCATGGGGATACCATAAGACAACAAACGAGGGAAGGAAAGTAGAAAAATCAATATAGAGTTTGGGTCTTACCCTACACAATACGCCAGGAACACCGACCCACATCGGAAATAGCGTACAAAGAGACACAACCCCGGACTTAACCCTAACACACCAAGTAATAGCGGGAAAATGGGGGTCTCCGTTCGAAAATTTGGGAGCGACCAGTACATAATAGAATTTGAAACCAACTAAAAGGCGCGGATGGCTCAAGAGCCACCCAGGAAATCCCTCACCAACTGGGATATGTTCACACAGAAATGTACGCAAGTAGAACCGCCCAAGGAAATTACAGAAAGCAACATCAGAGAATGGATGCAAACCATTTTGAAGTGCAAAGAAGACAGCGATGCACCAATAGACCCCATAGTCCCGGCACCGTACGTTGATTCTAAGCTACAGCACATGGAGGACGCATATCGCAGCATATAAGCTAGATAGAAAAAACACGGGCATAGGAAAACACTAGGAAGAAAGCTTCAGAACCTCAAGATAGCAATAGCCAAATACGCAGACTACCTGACACAATTGCAGGGGCTCCAAGCGTGCGACGAAATGCGCGACACACTATCGATGAAGCGCACGTGGGCGATCCTACGGAAAATAATCGACCCCAGCAACAACAAGACAGAACCTGGAATGAAGATCACGAAGCTTATACAAGATTACGAGGGCTCGGAGCTACAAATGCATGGTGAGCTCATAAGCTATAGGCAACCCTGGTTGCCTATTTTTGGCCGTTGGTTGCCGAATTTTGGCCGTTCATCATATGATCAGTGGCTGCCAGAACCTGGATGCTGGCCGGACGTGCCAGAAAGCGGCCATAGACGGGCTGGTCTTAGGACACACTTTCTGTGCCGCCTGGGGTGCTCCCACCTGGGCATTATATGGGCGCGAGGAACGAAATACTATACGCCGAATTCACATTCGAAGAGGTGCACTCCGCCATCAGAACGCCCAGACGAGCGACCTCACCTGGAGAAGACAAGATATCCAACAAGATATTATGACATCTTTAGGAGACGGCAATTGAGACCCTGACAGCCTACTTTAACAAGGTGTGGTGCGAGCGGGAAGTGCCCCCCGACTGGAAGCACGCTAACATAGCACTCATTCCCAAGCCAGGCAAGCCAATCAAAATCGAAAACCTCATACCAATATAGCTTACGTTGTTCGTGGGGAATCTCATCAAGCAAGTCGTGAACGCCCGCATAGTAGACTGCCTCTAGACGAACGACATACTACCACACAACAAACGGCTTCAGACCAAGGCTCTCCACTCAGGACGCACTTATGCAGATTCAACACGAGTTACTGCACCACCCACCGAAAAAAGACAATGCGGCCATTTTAGCCATTGACCTCCACAAAGCCTTTGATAACATATCGCACGAGGTAATACTAACAGAAATCTCGACGCTCGGTCTTGGAGTTAGAACATTCGCCTATGCTAAATCCTTCCTCACTGGTCGGACAGCTAAGATGAAACTAGGAACGTCCCAAACACAAATCTTCAAGACTCCAGACAAGGGGACGCCGCAGGGAGCCGTAATCTCGCCTTTAGTCTTAGATCGAGAAAGCACAGATGTGAAGCACTCTACAAACCCACTCCTTCCCCCATCGCACGCAATTAAAGCACTCCCACCCACACCTCTTCCCCTCCGCAGAGTTTCCGAGATGCCGCAACGTGGACACGCTATACCACTTCTTATGCGAGTGCCCCGCGGACCCCACCCACCTTTCCCACCCCCACCCACTGGGAACAGGCCTTGGGTAGCTCGTGCCTTGTGGATCGACGCACCCTGACGCAACGGGCACTACAGGTCGCTTCGGCCATTTGGGCTAAGGCCGACCCCCCAACCTCAACCCGGTGTCTCAACAATAAAGTGTTTTTCTCTCTCTCTCTGGCGTTGCGTAGGTTTATAGATCTCACACCAAACCTGGACTACATGAGAAGCAGCTTTCTAAACTACTTCCGGGGCACATCGCGATGCGTGTTTTACTGTGAACTCTACATCGGCCCTTTGGTCGAGGAACCACTGCAGTTGTACGCCGATGTCAAGAAAAGGGAGTCTACTCGGAGCCTGCGAGCTGAGCGGACGTGCTTTTTACGCGCTCCTCCGTTTCCGAGGGATCAGCTTTCACCCCGGCAGCAGCGAGAATCTCTCCGGGAGCGTCAGGGCCACCGGCCACGCAGACGATCTCGTCTGGCAGTACTGTGCTGCCTCCCGGACAGCCCCCGCTTCAAGTCTGCGCACTGGGTCCTGCCACCACCTGTACCTACGAACAGGATGCCCCTATCGAGCTGGATGATCAATGTGGAGAGTGTATAACCCCCGGGAAAGCCGGCAAGCCTAAACTCACCGCCCGCCCAAGCTTCCACCTACATGCAGTCGGATTTCACCTGCCACCCATGCAATCCGACGCGCCCGCGGAGCGGCTCGGAATTCTCCCCGCCGCCATCCTAGCGGCGAAGCTACCGGCGCATACATGCGCCGATATTTCACTCCACTTACGCCGTCGCGACCGCCTTGCTGTTTTCAAAACAGAGCACATCGAAGTCGTGAACCACCTCCTCCGAGTACAATGCATCACCCTGGCCAGACGCACACATCAAGTAGCTCCTTACCTCATGGCCACCACCAACTCGTGCCGCGGAGTAATCCACGGAATTTCCACCGATGCCACGCCTACTAGTAACTACTGACGCCTACTACTGACGCATCGAATTTCGGTGCGGTCCCCACAAGCCTTGTGCTCACCACTGCACAGTCTGCCGGCAATACGGACACCGCACGCTGGCATGTCTCGGAAAGCAGCAGCGGTGCCCCATTTGCTCCACCGTCACCACCCGTCCCGAAGAGCAACATTCCTGCACACCTTGGTGTCTTGATTGTGAAGGCCACCACGCTCCCTTCGCAGAAGTCTGCACCATCCGCAAGACCCGGGATGAGGCATGTGCCAACGCGGCCCAGATGCAGCTCCTACGGCACAGACAGCACGAAAAAGTACATCAAAGTGCCTCACTACCAGCGGAGGCATCACCCCCTGCATCGTCAAAGCCGCCCACTTCGTCCTTGCCACTGCCTCCGTCTGCCACGTGGGCAGGTCAGCGATCAAATATACCCCCTGCACCATCAGCCCCTGCACCTCAACCCGCACTAACTGCGCAAGCGAAGTCTGCGCCAGTGAATCGAGACCTGCCAACGCCACCACCTGTCGCACTGCGGGTGGGGCCGCCGATTACACCCGCACTCGCCTCCCAAAGTTCCCCCACACCTTGTCTGCGTCGACCAGCTCGAGCAGCAGCTCGAGCAGCGGCTCGAGCAGCAGCTTACCTCGCGCGTAGTTGCCCTTACATCGCTAGTTGAGAACCAAAAAACACGTCTCTAGGCGCAAGACACACGCACTTCTAGCCTCGAAGCGCTCATTACAACGTTCACGGAGTCGTTTAACAACCTAACTGCCACCATAAGCAAAACATTTGTTGACGCCCCAACAACCATGGAAGACACAAGCCAATCAAATAAACGCGTCCACCCGATTTCAGCTTCGGTTTTTGGGTTGGCCACCAAAATTAGGCCCGCCACCCTTCACGTCCCACCCAACCTTTCCGAATAAGCTCTCCTGTGGCACTAAAACGGGCACAGTGGAACTGCCGCAGCCTTTCTACGAATCGCACGACTCTGCATCAATGGCTCCTTACGATAGCCACACTCCCTCACTTTCTTCTTTTACAAGAGACAAGGCATGCAAAAGTCATCCCTGGCTATCGAGCTCTGCATGCCGACCACATTACGCCGCTGTCGCCCATTTGCATTGGTAGGGATATCGCATACGAACAGGAAGACGTACCCTCCTCATTACTTCCATACGTCACGGCGCTCTCCTATTACCCAGAGCCCCAGCAGCAACCCCTTACTCTTGTGAATGTCTACAATCCCCCCAATTCCACAGTCCTGCTCTCTCCTCTCATTCGTTTTCTTCAATCCTTTCCCAAACGGCGTGACGAAAACCTTTCGGAAATTGTTAGCACAGATTGCAGACTTGGAAATTTCGTACATGGCCCAAAGCAAACTTTGCGAAAAACTTTCTGTGGCGGAGCTCACTATGGAGCAAAAAGCGCGCTCTAAAAAGGCGCTCTGGAGACAGCTTACTTCTTCGGTCCTCCCAGCGGACGTTAGAGATTTTGAGTGGGAGTGTGGTTGGGTTTTCTGCCCACTAGAGACCGCTTTACAGAGTGCGGCGTAACACCATCATCGCGGTGTACTCAATGCGGAGAAAATGAAGGTTTGCGACACGCAACCTTTCAGTGCTCTCTAGCAAGGGCATTTTGAAAGCTGATGTAACGTAAAGTACGCCTTGGGAGCGCACAAAATCCGGCGATGCCCTAGGGATGTCTCTGTTATGTGTTGGGGCGCTGGTTGTATGGAGGCGTCGTGGTCTCGCTGCACTGCGGTCCTGGCCTCACAAGGCTATGTTTCCAATGCTGCTGCGCATGCGCGCGCACCTGTTCGAACTCCTGGAAGCGGAGTTTGCCACACTTTAGGAATAGCCGTTCCTGTTGCATTGGTCGTTCCGCTTCATCAAGGCGAACAGCGCACGTTTGGAAATTTGAATTGTAGAATATTAGCCTTGTAACCATACTACCAACAAGATGTAATATTAGCCTTTTAACCAGACTAAAACACGATACATAGTAATCTGCACTGTTCACTTTACTAGCTGTGTATCTGTAACCATCTAAGACTGTAGCACCGCAACTAACATTTGTGGTGTTTCGACCCTGAAGTGACTGTTGGCGTTTGTCGAAAAATTGACTTTCTACTCGGTGTATATTGTACCTTGCGGGGTACAAGAAGTTACAACTTGTATGTAGGCCAGCAGCCGCCATATCTGGGTTGTTGCTTTTGTGCGTTTCCGTTTTGTAATTTGTACTTGCTACCGGACGCATAGTTCCATCGGGGCATGTTATGTATCTGCTTTGATGGAAAAATAAACCTCTTTGCAGAAAGACGGACAGACATGGAGACAAACCAAAGTACCAAAGTTTCTGCGTTGAAGTAGTCCCAAAAGGCTGTCGTCTTTAAAATTGTGAGAGCTTTATATTAAAGTGTTTTTTTTGCAGCAATTGAACTAGTATCTTAAGAGTAATGTTTCCCCGTCAATCTGACTATAATCGCAGGGTTTATGTTTTTTTGGGGCTACCATTCGTTCACATTTCACTGTTAACTTCACAAAAGAAATCAAACCTGAGAGGTAGTACGGTTTCTGTTGGCGAATAGCAAACTGTTCTCATTTTTGATCCAGTCGGGGGAATGACTTCTTAATAAAGCGCAATACTCAACGTGGCCGCTCTAAAATTCAGCTGTGTGTAACTAGAAGCTTCACCTACAGAACGTTCGCAGGCGACAAAAGAGATACAGAAACAAAAAAATTAGAACAGTTGCGCCTGGAGTCCGGCACATCTCTCAAATTTGCTGGGGAAACGTCAGCTGGCTGCCCTGCTTGAGTAGGCTGAATATTATTTCAGATGGGAAGCAACGGCATGGCTTTGGGGCATCACAGTTACAAGACCATGAATGTGCGATACGAGAATAGAGTGAGTTGATTGTTTGCAAATGGAGCCTGTTGCATTTTCAGCTTTTCTTTACAAGTTATATTCTCGGAGTGGGCTGTGATACAGCAGTATTTCCTTCGTGTCCGCAGGCAACGAAGAATCCCGACGCTGCGTCGGCCATTGCAGAGGGAACTGCTTTGTACCTGGAACAGGACAGCCTTGTCGTTTGTTGTAAACTGCGTGTATTCTGGTTAACGATTGTTATGACGTCTAAAGATAAAAGAAAATGACGAGTACTACTCTATAATTACGAAAAGCAATGGTAGCGACACCGCTGAAACATGTGGAAGAGCCGCGAAAGATATTCTCGTCTACTGTACTCCAATATAAAAAAAACTGGCGCCGTTCATAACATTTTCCGCTCGTGGTAACTTTCATGCTGTGCATTCGGACATGACTACATGTGTCTCTTGATGATGATGATGATGATGATGATGACGACGACGACGACGACGATGATGATGATGATGACGACGACTATGATGATGATTGCTATTGGTTTCCCCTTTGTAGCGGGGTGATGACATGTCATCTTACCAAAAAGGAGTAATATAGGTATGTTTTGTACTCTTGGTTTAATACTAGCGCTGCTTAGGGCAGAGACAAAAATCATATTAGGCACAAAATACTTTTTTTTCTGTTACAGGTGGTAACTGTCGTAGGCAATATTCCCCTCTCTACTTTTCGTTCACCAGCATTCTTATCTTCTTTTCGTCGCCTCGACAGCCTTGAAGTTAAGTTCCTCTGTGCTACCCTTAAATCCTAGGGATTCTGTAAGCCGAATATTTCCCTCATGTAGATTTGTGTACAGGAACATCTGCTTCTAAAAAAGGGACAAAAAACAGATATAGAAAATGCGGTCGAGCATGATCGTCGAATCAAGTGGTGCCGCCCATTGTCTGCGTGTGTTTCTGTTGTACTAGCATCACTGAATAAGTACGCCTTTATTTAGTGACGCTATATAACACCAAGCCGAGCCCTTTCTCGGAACGCCCACTCAAGGTGACGACAATGTCCTTTACACTAGAAAGCCAGAATTAGTGACGAACGCTTGTATTCTTACGTAATTAATATTGACGCAGTGGTCTGCGATAGAGCAGTACCTTCACCTTGTGTGCAGGCAATGAACAATACCTATGCTGCTTCGTTAGGTACCCCAGAGGCCTGTCAAAAATTCATGACTAATGTTCCTGTAGCGTACTGCAAGGCGCGTGTCATGATGCTCTCATTTTAGTGCGGAGCACTTTGGCTGCCGCTACTGTGCATAGGCAGCGGCAACGGCGACGGCGTTGTAACCGAGCGAGTGATAGGAAGACCGAAGACTGAAAGAAGACGGGAGAGGAGAATGTCGCAAAATTGTGATGTGGAGGGCGGTTGGCCGAGGCGGCGCGAGACGCTCCGCGGGAAGTGTCAGAGGAGGGCAGATTCCTAGCCAGCGCCAGACACGGGTGTGAACACGGCACTCCGTGTCTAGTGGCGCAAGACAGCGGAAACGCAAAACCAGGCACCCGCGTGAAAGTAAGCGTCTTGTTGTTTCAAGTTCACAAAAAGCACAGAAGGCCACTGCGTGCTGCATGTTCATCGGCCCTTCAGGTCCTTCGTCGTCGTCCTCTTTGCGTGGCTCATCCGAACCACGTGACATTTGCGTGGTAGGATCGAACACGGTGTACAACATGCTCTCTGGCGCCGATGTGCTGCAAGATAACGCCAGAGTAGCGCTCGCCAGCATGCATTCGCTGATCACGCGATCACTTCCTGCGAAACAGGAGCTCTGCACCTTTAGCGAGAAGACTGCAGTTCGCACTGCTCACAAATTTCGCATTAGGGAGCATCGTAATCGTGTAGCATTTTTTGCTAGGCAATTAAGAAAAGACATCACCCTATACACAACACCAAAACGTTTTACTCGTTCTTCCAGGCGCATGCGTTAAATCTCTAAGTTTCTTTTCCTACGTTTGTCTACGTCCTCTATCTACGTTAAATATCTACGTTCCTTTTGTGAAGTGAAATGAGTACAAAATATCGTTCTAAGGTACACGAAATGGCTAAAGAAATATAGTAAATTGCGGGGAAAAGGAAATAAGAGCACCGGGGGAGGGTTCTGCGAAATGCTCACACACAGTAAATGTGTTCAAGATGTGCCTAGTACACGTCGCCTGGCCGTCATAAACCTTTATTTCACATCGCTACGAGTGACGGCCAATTAGGACAATTCACCAAGACCTAGTCGGGGTCGGGGATGACAATGAAAGCACCCCACAGCCAAGAGCAACGCGAAATGTCACACGTCGTAACCTCCGTCAGGAAGAAGCAAAGCCAGCTGCCCGACGAGAAAAACATAAAATTTAACAGCAGATTAAAAATAAGGAATTATAAGGTTCCGCCGACAAGTTCTTCCAATGTTTTAGTTATACCACGTAATTTCTAAGCATGTGTGGGATTTCATCTTAAAAGGCTGCTGCCCTTGACTTTTCGCTTGGTAGTGCTCAAACGCGCAAAGAATTCTCTTGTATTTCGTATTGTTTGTTTACGATTTTATCTACATTCAAACTCAAGCTGTAAACAGTTTATAACAAGAATCTCTTGTCCACAAGCATGCGTCAAATGCTGTAAAAACATATTGTCACACGTTTTTCACACACCTGGCTTTAGAAAGAGTGAAACCAGTGATTCTACCAGCCGTTACTTGGAAATCTCGGTGGCGGTGTCCCGAACAAAGCAGCGTCGGGCACGGCCGGGCTAGAGCGGTGGCAGCCGCCGCCACCGTCGTAGCACGGCAGTGCGTCGCCGGAAAGAAAACGGAGAGGAACATCTTTCCAAGGGTGAGACAGCGGATCCTAGCCATCCTGATGTGCTAGCTCGGGGATGCAGCACCGCGCAACACAAGTGTAGACACCGAAACAATTCGGCATGTGAGCTTTGTGATTCCCACTTATACCGATTTAAACTGGTTAGTTTAGTATGTTTTAGAAATGCCAGAAGGCTCAGGGAACTGCTATTTATCAGGATCAGTTGCTCCTTCCGCCTTTTCTAATACCTTTTAAACACAACCGAATCGGTATTCGTCAATTTAGAAAACGGAGTTCCATTCATGGCAAGCAGTGCGCAAAAGGTAGCGTTTCTCTAGCGACAAGATGTCTGTATGTGGCCATTTTGTTTTTCCCGCCCTTCAAACCAATCCTTGAGGTATATTTGCCGTACTAACATTTCATTTCTTCGGGTTCGGGCAACCCAGGAGGTGCTGTCGAAGAAGTTAATCAAGCCGTGCGAAGGAAGCGCACATTGGAGGTGAAGGTGCGCCAAAACAGGCCCAAAACAACCGTTCCTAAAGAAGAGGACAAAGCCGTACCACCTGACGTGCCCGGAAGCAGGCTGGCACCTCGGCGCGGGGAAGACAGGGAAATTCACCGTGCCAACTACAGTGTGCTCCATCAGTGAAACCCTCCCCCTCTGCGCACCCGCCGCGTTGGGAGTTCATTTTCCCGCACGCCGCAAATGAACCGCTGCCTGGTAAAGGTAGAAAGCTTTGCTTTAAGACATCGGAAATAAAAACAGTCACTATAAGGAAAGACCGCGCAAGAAGAGATGTAAAAGAAAATGGAGGATAAAGAAACAGGAAAAAGTAAAAAAAATCGAATTTCCTTATTTCATAGACTAAGCGAAACTTTCAAGCGTGGCTTTGTTACCTCTACGCTGTATCAATGTATCCAACAGCACACTACGCATTTTTTCGTCTTGGGGACTGAAAATGGGACGGTGTGAATGGGAATTGTGGTAGGAATGTTGGAGGGGCACAATTAAACTGCAGAAAAATTAAGCTTTATACCGACCGTAAAAAGAACCCATTGGTGCGCCTGAAGAACTTTCATTAACTTCAATATACGGAGACTAATATTTTTACTTTAATATCCTTAATTTCCATTAAGGTTACCATTCTATGCATCGCCACAATTACCCCTGTCTGCCCCTCTCAGCGATTTCTGCCTGGAATGGATTCAAGTTATAGAAACGTTACATTTTATGAATTCTAGTAAGGAACCCTGACATGTAGGTACAATGCTACGCAAAGTGAACAGTACAATGTTTTGGCACACCTGCTTCACATTAGCGCACGTGTCGGCGAGTTTACACATTACTCCGCGAAGGTGCGCGTGTGCAGACGCTATGCCGTGTAAGCTCAGTCTCCGTTCGCACGACTGTTGAAGCTGAGGCTAAAGAAAAAACTGTCCTCGTATTCTGAACAAACGGGGGCTTGATACGTCTATTGATAATGCTACGCGAAGGATAGAGAGAGAGAGAGAGAGAGAGAGAGAGAGAGAGAGAGAGAGACAGGAGGCAAAACGTTTTAATGATCAAAAAGAAAAAGAAGGGTGGCAACCTTAGTTCTGGAAGCCGCAAGAAACTATTTATCATCTCAAGTCCGAAACCTCCGTGTCCGAAACCATCCTTTCCACCACTTCGCCCATCCAAATCTCAAAGAAATAAAAATATTCTTTAAGGTTTCCACCGTGACCCCGCCATGCAATGAACGAAACGCCACAGATGCACCGGCAAGATTTGGGGTCGCTCAACTCCGGGCAAGTGCTTCGTCTTCGCTGGGGCCACGGAGAAAGAATATATAGGAAGCGAAACGGCTCATTGCAGCAAGCGCGGGAGAGCGACCAGATTTTCGCTGACCGTTTTTGACGCTCCGTTATGCTCCCGACGGCACGCTAAGCACAACCGCAGCGTGAGCGGCCGAAAGGCTTTCAGCTAAGCGATAACTGTATCTCCCTCGACGGGGAGTGATTCGCGTCACTGGTCGTGCCCTTTGCGTGTGCAAACGTCATCGAAAGTAAAGATACGAATTGGAATTTGGTCCTTCAAGTAATGTAAAGTACCATGTTTAGTGCCTCATTTCACATTTTTAATACAATGAAGTCGCTTACGCGGTATAATGGTTCTAAATTATTTTAAAGAAGCCGATAAAATTTGGAATAGCTAAGACAACGATGACTTTTTCGGCGCTGCATATAAGCAGAACCGCGTTTCGGTCGACGGTTTCCGCTTCCGTACTAAAGCTCGTTGAGGATTGTGGCACCGTTGCCTATTCGGAATAGCTTTCGCGATTTTATCGCTCGTGTTTCAACTAAAGAAACGTAGTACTCGGTAGCGCGCTCGCATCGCGGGGCAGCATGTTCTTATTCCGCGCGGTAACTTAATGGGACACTGAAGTGATATGTAAACATTGCGGGATTACTAGCGCAAATTGTAGTCCGGAGTCCCCAGGCCATGTTTCGACCACTCTAGGCGCGTTTACGCGATTTTATTTAGTAGAAAAACCAATTCGAAAATTCTGTCCTCCTCTCTTTACGCTCGCCCATTTTCTGTGGCGTTTTCGTGTGACGTCAGGAGGGGATGAGCTGGCAATTGGCTGCGCCACGGCTGCGCTACTGCACGGCTCCCCGGCCGACAGAGTCAGTCGGGCCAGCGTTTCGTCCGCCGGCCGCCGGCGGGTCGTCGCAATCAAGGAGGTTAAAAAAAATTGCTTGGTCGCAATTCGTTCGCTTAGTTGAAACGAAGCCAGGACACGTTTGTGAATGGAAGAATGTGCCTTTCTTTACTTGGTTTGTTTGTACACTGTATCTAGCTCCAAGTCAAGGTCGCTTCACACAAGCGCTGCACAAGCGCACATGCGACGCTTCGCTGACTGGTACGCCAGTAGGAAAATATAAGGCCTCTTGAAGGCGGGAGAAGAGTCAGCGAAGTCAATATAGGTACTAAGGAAATAAAATCAACAGATATTTTTACCGTACAGCGTAAAACTAGGGCGCAGGAAGCACTTTTTTGCGCTGGGCGAACAAGCACAGCGGTCAGCAGCACGACTACGCATCTGCGAACGCTTTTCCGTCTACGAAATGCAATTGCTAGACGTGAGCTATTGTGGAAACTCGGGCGACACTTACTGCACGATCGCAGTACAACAAATAGTCACCTAAGCTGCTTGAAATGCCAAAACTAAATAAAAGTGTAAACCGGTTGTACAATATATACCCTATATTAGCATGGCCTCCGCGTCCCGCTCCGTGGCTCAGTGGTCTGAGGCGTAGGTATGTCGTTGCGAATTTTTTGAAAGTTACGAGGTCGAATCCCCGCAGGTACGTGCTTTTTTTTTTGTAAGTTAACTTTTTTGTTTTCCGCCGATGTTTTCTATATTGAGTTCACCTTTTTTTGGGCCGCAACGTTCATGGCTACACGAACTAGTTCACAAAACGCGCGCAGGCTGGCACTGGCGCGCTAGCGAGTTCTCGTTGGCGTGCTGTTGCCATAAGCACCGACTGCTTGCAGGCAGTGGGCACAGGCCAGAATGAACAGACCCTTGGCCTGGTGCGAACACGCTTTTTACGATACAGGCATGAGGGAGGCAAGCTCCAAATATGGGGGAAAAGCGCATGACATTTGGGCGTCTGCGGGTACGCGGAGGGCGTTCATGCACTGCGTAGGTCTCGGCTAGTGAATGCTACGACTACTAGCCGTCCTGGGAGGCTTATCTTGTGCATTTTACAGCCGACAACATGGCAGAAGCGCGGTACGATGATTACTGAGATATTGAGAATGCCCATCCAACAACGCCATTGGTTATGTTTTACAGAACCGAAACCGAAACCGAAACTTGTGTGATTGCTAACCTTGGGCATCGTCCAATCACGGCGCCCCTCCTCCCAACGTCACAGCCTTAGTTGGTGCGGCCGCCGCAAACCGCGCATGGTAGTTTTTCTTCTTTCGCGCTTTGTAAAATAATTACCGATTTGTCAACCGGATAAACGATGAAAAGTGTGCTAATTTGAGCCAGTCTACGCAGTGCAAGCAAAAACGGGAGCTTGACAAATTCACTTCAGTGTCCCTTTAAGCTGCCGCGACGGTCCGCTAAGAGGCCCCGGGATGCTGAGCGGGGCCCCGCTCCGGTACGCCGCTAGCGCCCTTGCGCGCAAAGCATGCGCAATGGCGCTCCCGCTAGCTATCGGAGCGGAGCGGACAGTCAGTAAAGGTCAGCTAAAAATGTCACAATGAAAACCAAGGCGAACTGCAAAGCTTCGTAGCTGCGACGGCGAAGGAGAGGGTAGCGGCACGTGATGGACGGAGTGATAGCGGCCGCACTTATTCCGGGGCAGAGCAGTGAAATGCCGATTGCGACTGCCGCGCAGTTTCTTCAGCCGCGGTAGATGCCGCTAGCTCAACGTATGACGAGCGCTTGTGACATTATCTGGTCGCGCTAGGAAGCCAAGAGCCGAATTCTTTAAAACAACGTGGCGTCGCTTTGAAACGACGTGGCAGCGCCATGCAAGTGCATGTGTTCTGGGGTCGGGGCCGTCGCTTTGAGTAGCTGTGCAAGGAGTGTGGGCCTGAGTAAAGCATTGTGGCAAGGGCGCGGAGCGACATAGCTGTGCACCGTGACAAGGGCGGGAAGCGACAATTGAAACGATGGGGGGCAATGGGTGTCGCTTCGCGCCCTTGCCACAGTGCTTTTCTAAGGCTCACACTCCTTGCACAGCTACTTAGAGTGACGGCCCCGACCCCAGAACACATGCATTTGCATGGCATTGCCGCGTCATTTCAAAGCGACGCCCCATTTTTAGATAATTCGGCACCAAGTTTCTCCTTGTATCTTATTCTTGCTCCGTTGCTAGGGCTCACAGTTGAATAATAAATAACTGAAAAGCATTACTACGGAAGCAAGCTATCGCTCGGTGAAAAAGCAAAATATGCACCGCTTCGAACAACGCCACCGGTCTAAACTTATTCCCCGCACGCCGTAAAGCGTGGAATCCTACTCGTAAGAGACGACGCTGCAATGCATACTTGCTATCAAAGCGGTGGTGGCAACCGCATGAATGACTACAATTTTTTTTCACTCTCCCTCGCGAACGCCGCATGAGCCCAAAAGTTCGGCGATCCGCACGTAACATAGCAAGACCACAGCGTGTACCCCGCCAGTGGCAGAGCCTAATGATGTTTCCTCCTGATTACAAAAGACGGAGCCACCAACAAAGGCGGGAAATTCAATTGTGGGCGCTGTCACGCTGCGGAACTTTCAGAAAGCCAAGCGCTAAGAGTATGGGCCTCAGAAGAATTCTACCGGCATGTATGCAATTAGAAGAGCCAAAGGGGGGGAATGTTGAGAACAGAATTTTGATATTGGGCAATTTTTTTCAATGTGGCGTGCAGAAACAGGGGTACCCCAAAAACCTATGTTTTTGCTCATATTTCTTAGTCGTTTGTAAAAAATCAAGGTCCTAGATGAAAAATCTGTCCGCAACATTCCCCCCCTTTTTTGACAGCGGAAAATGTGATACTAACCGCATGATGCTAGGTCAAATATTAGGCGCGCTATGGCTTCTCAAAATGTCCATGTATTGTCTACAGGAGGTCGGAACTGCTGAGCCCTCTTTACTGTACTTTCTGAACACGGTGGTAAATTGCTCATACACTTGCGCAGGCGGCTCGACAATAGGTTATGTCACCCGGATCGAGGTGGAAATGCGTGTTTCTTGGCAGACTATCGCGATTCTTCGCGGCCGAGCCCGACCGAAGACAGACTCGGAAGAAGTATCACATGAGAAAAGCGAACCTTCTCAAAAGCAGAGAACCTGGAATCCGGCCCCAAGGTGAGTCGCAGTTATGGTGATCTGGCGAGCTATCGGATCATTTCTGTCAGCTCACTAACCTTACTCACCTCCCTGAACTCACCGAAGGCGCAACGGCTTGTGTTACGCAGACAAGCACGGAGCGCTTGCAATGAAATGGTCCGTGTAGTGTACTAGAAGAACAATATTTTTGGGGGCTTCTCTATTCACCGGTCAGAAAAGTGCTATGAGAACTCACTTAAACAATCCTTCTGTGGCCTACTATATTCGGTATCGCAGAATGACTTTCCTCTTAGTCAATCTTAAGGTGCGTTGCTATGCAAAGCACACGAAATGTTTACGTTACCCTCCATACAGAAGGTCACAGTTACGTAGTCGCAAAACAATTGAAGACTTCTGGTGGACATTTAGTAATACGTTAGGATTTTGTCCCGATCCCTCGCTACCCTTTAAGGGGGGTGCTATGCCCTGGCTTAAGAAATCCGCAACGACACATGAGTTGGGAAGCCGTCGTTTGTGAACAGTGCTTTGAGGTCTAACCATTTGCATTTGCTCTCTTTAGCGGTAGAAATGGATCTACTTTTTTCTTCCCAACAATATCGGAATTGCGTCGTTGCTGTTCCTATTCCTTCCTGTTATGCGACCCGCTCTTTTGAGCTGATTTTGCAACCCCTAGAAGTGGTGTGTAGAGTGACGAGTAGAGTGACGAGTAGGGATGTGTAGAGTGTGTACAGTGGCACAGCTTGCCAGCTACGTCGGTAGACGCCGACGTGGCTGGCAAGCTGTGCTTCGACCGGTCACCTCTCCAGCAATTTCTCAACGTTGTAACGGCCGCCTTCTCTTGTCTCAAATGCAGCTCTCTGCACGCGCTCTCTTTGCTCGATCATATTGTGGTGTCCTATCGGTGGGTCTCTTGACAGAGCTACAAGAAAGCGACGACAGCAATGTGAAAAAGGTTATCTATATGCATCATTTATGGCTTGCTCTGAATAGTAATAGCGCTCACTAGAAGCTTATTGCCAGGAAATGCATAACGCCCAAAAATACCATCTCTTAAAAAAAATAAACCCATGACCGAGCGGTCAAAAACAAGAATATCATATTGTGTTCGCAGAGATGCGCCCCAGCCTGCCGTATTGCAACGTCAACAAAATGTAGCAGAAAGAACAGCAAACACGGAACACTGATACGAAAGTGTCAGTGTTCAGTGCCGCAAACAAAGGCTTAGCATAGTAATGACTTTCCATGTGGCCGACCGCCTCGCCGAACAAGCTGGAGCAGATTTGAGTTAAACATACTCAAGCCGACGCATCAACTACAAAGCTTGGCAATTATAAAGAAAGTGTAGAACAAGCAACTCATAAAGGCGCATCAATTGTGTGAAGACTCGGCGTCTAAAGAAAAGAATATTTTCTGCCGTCATAGAACCTATCAACGGTTTATGCTAGCCGCTTTGATGCCTCACGGCTCAGTTATAAAAGCTTTCGTCGCTGGCATGAACATGCGAATGGCCTTGCTGGAATGAGACATGTCTTTGCAATGTGAAGCTTCACCAATTTGGCTCGGAGTAGAAGCAAAGGTATGAAACTGATATTTTACTGGTATGGTTCGCAAAAGACGCGTCACTATTTTGAATAGTTTGGTTATTTGTGGTCTCCACAAGCACTAAATTCTGTTTGTGGAGATATTAAGAACCATGCGAAAAACAGTATAACGGCAACGCTAAAATTTACCTAATCGCAGTTCTGCTTATAAGTCAAAATACGTTTGCTTCCATTCGAGCGCGCCATCAGCTGCGTTTGAGGGCACACTTTAAAGTTATGTGCATTGTTTTCTATTACCCAGTTTTTTGGCTGCAAATGGAGAAGATATAGATACCTGTCGCAACCTTAAACTTCGTAAGAACCTTATGTGAGTTGTTTCTAAATGCTATTGATGCAGTAATATTGAGCCAATGTGTTTTGATTGCTCTATTGCGTTCCTGCCTTTATATCGCTTTCACATCTTGCTTTGCACCATAAAACGGTAACCCGATAGTCCGCACTGTCAAACCTGTTAAAAAGGTTCTCACTAACTCCTAACTTTCATATGAGAAGCGTAATCTGCTTTTCTGAGAGCCATATACCTTTCAAATATGTTTTAGTAACAAACATTTTGCGCGTTTAGTAAAGCTGTCTCCTGTAGTTGTGTTCTATGGTTTCTGCGGCTACATTTTGATTCTTTATTAAGAGTTATGCACAACTTCTGTAATGACAGGAGAACACAGATAACAGGTGGGACGGGGGAAAATGGTGCCGGTGATGATATTGAGTATATGATGAAGCTATTGTTTACACAAATCAATGTGTTCGAATCCAGCGCTAGCGACTTCGTATATTATATGACCGAATGATCCCTCTCGGTGATCTGTTTGTACAACACTGACAGAAGCTTTTTTCATAGGAATACAGAAACCTGAAACTCTGCACAGTCTTGAGCGGCCCTTGAGTACGTTTTGGTCATCATAAAATTTTGAAGCATCCTAAAAGCAGAAACCGTTTACCGAAGAGGTAAAGCGCCTATCAACTCGGATGAGGACAGTTGTAGACTGGAGTCATGAAAAGAAATGTCTACAACACACAGCTGCTAAGACCTAAGTGCGAGAATTATAAAAGAAATTTTGTCTTATTCTTTGTGTTTTTTGCTAAATTTTTGCTAGCACGGCCAGTGTCAAGGCACAAGGGCCAGGTGCATGAAACTTGGGAAAGAGAAGTCAGTTGCTTCGACGAGGAGCGTAGAAGCAGTGCTCAGCAAAGCGGATTCACATGATTCAGAATTTGTGGGGGGGCGGGAGAGGCATATACAGCATCTGCGTAGTACTGGAAGTCTAGGGAAGGGGGATGTCATAAAGCGTTTCATAGTGGACCTAAAATGAGCACAGGAAAGAGAGGGCCAATTCACGAGCATGATCTTGATGGCGGTGGCTTCTCAGCCGTATAAAGAAGCGAAGATGGAGGGAGCCTGGTAGAAGAGCGTCAAGTGTAAAAATTTGTTTGCGGCCGTTGAAGAAGTATATTTATCCCAACTTGCCAGGTTCCCCGAACTGTCCGGGGGACTCGCGAACTCTCACTGGCTACCTGCGGTGAAGGCGCTCCGGCAATGCACAATGAGGATCCACCAGGGCGTGCAGAGGTTCCTGGAGCGCCGGCAGCGTTGCACACACACCGTGGCCCTGCGGGTATTCCACGGGACGGCGTCGTCCACCGTCCTCTATGCTCTGCGTCCAGTGCAACTCAAGCCGCGCTGCTGAGAGGAGCTGGACGTGGATGAGCGACGGGCTATCCGCCTTTGTCTAGGCCTTCCGAGCAAATTATTGTTGGGGGGGACGTACACGGAGGCAGGCTCCTGGCCTATCCAGATGCGGGCCCTGCAGGTGTGGCTCCACCACATCCACCGCCTGCAGGGCACATCAGACGGCGCAGCAAACCTCCAGCGCTACCGCAGCCGGCCCAACTCTCGGGTGGGAATGCTGCTCAGTACCTACGAGAGCCATATCGCGTTGCCACAGCGGCCCCGCCTGGAGCCACCACACCCAGGCACGGGCAAGCTCTACGCATCGCCACCACATTGCCGGAGGTCAGTAGCAAAAGGTCCCCTCTACCCCAGGCCATCTACCAAGAGGTGGCTTCCCTGCTGTACGATGACACTGCCGGACTTCTGCAGGTGTACAGGGATAGCTCCGTGCAACAGTCGAAGGGCATAGCCGGAGTCGCCACGTATGATGGAGAATAAATTGGGGTTCCAAGGGGTTCAAAGGTTTCAAAGTTATATTCAATTCAAAAAGAAATTTTACATACATGCGTATATACAGACGAGGGTCCCTAATCCACCAGGCTGTAACGGGACTCTCGGTAGTTGCTTACTAAGGTAGCATGTAATCACAGCAAACGAAATTTCTATTCTTAAATAATTACGAAAATAGGTGCAACAATTCAAACATTACCAATTTCAACAATTCAGTTTGACAAGTCTGTCAAGTGGATTGGCAATACCTACCACACATTAACAACTACTACAAAACATTCTCTTATCTCAGCAAAGAACTTTGTGCCGTGTCTTTTTTTATTATACACCAAGGAATAAAATTTGAGCAAATACGACAGTGAGAAAAAAAACATCTAATTTTCACCTAAGAGAAATGCCTTTACTGCTGTTTTAAATGCAAGTAACGACATTGATGATTTCAGAGTAAGAGGCAGGCTGTTCCAGAGTTGAACGAATTTTTTCCCCGTAATTTGTATGAACAATCGGGAGTAAAAACTTATTACGGGAGGCAAACCTTGTGAGGTTAATATTGCGTACGGAATGAACGTCTATGAACTGAAAAAAAAGGTTGATTCTATCCAATTTTAAATAACGAGATTGCAAGGTTCTATCTAAATAGGTCATCTAATGGATACGATACCTAACTGGTTCGCAGCAACGAAAATGCATCAGCAGTCAAATGGCTGGTGGTAATGATACGTATTGCTTGGTTCTGAATATGTTCAATGAATTTTAAGTGACATCGTGAAGTCTTTCTCCAGGATATGATGCCGTAATTAATGTGACTGTATAAAGCAGAAATACAGTTACAACAGCGCGGAAGACGAAAAGAAATGCCGGGCTTTATTGAGCGAAAGAATTCCAATTGTAGTCATTTTTTAGGTGGTTGATATGAAGATGACCCTTTAGGAGAGGATGAAGGCGTATACCCAGAAATCTTGCGGTATTGCACGCAGGAATACAATTTTCACCAAGTGTTAACGAAGCATGCTTGGTTACGACCGTTTGACATGTACCGAAAATCATAAATTTAGACTTGAGAGGAACAATTACTAATTGGTTCGTTTTACAACAATATAGGACATTACAGGGAGCCAGCTTAGGTTTGATGTTAAAGAGAATATACACTTGTCCGATGTTGAGGTAGTGGTTTCATCCGCAAATAAGACAGAATGGGATGACTGCAGGGTGTCGGGAGGTTATTTATATGAATCAAAAAGAGCAGGGACCAAAATTGCCGCTTGGGCTACACCTTTATTACTAGCTCTAGTTTAAGAAAACCTATCTGCTGGATGTTCGACGTATTCCCTATCAAACAACTAGTTTTTTTAAGATTGTTAATGACGGACCAGTAATGCCTTACGCTTCGAGCTTACTCAATAAGATGTTCTGATTAATTGCATCGAACGTTTTCGTAAAACCTAAGAAAACGGTGACAACGAGCTTTAGAACTATATATTCATCTTTGATATTTTCAATTAAAGAAATCAGGCGCAAGTTAGTAGGGCCTCCTGCACGAAAGCCTTATTGACAATATTTCAATAAGCCTAATTTTTTCATCTAGTTGTTTAATCTATTGCCAAAGAATTTTTAGGTTATTTTGCTAAGACAAGAAAAAATACAAATCAGCCTATAGTTAGCGATAATTTCTTTGTCACCTTTTTGATAATTTGAATTGCTTCATCTGTTTGGGGAATGACCCAGTCAAGAAGATGAGATCAATATATTGGAACGGAAATTAATCGAACAGGTGCTTTAAATGGCGCATAGAAATTCGATCTAAGCCTGGGCTGGTATTTTTAAGATGCGAAATTGCCAGATGCTCTTCTTCCGCGGTCGCAGGAAAAATAATAAATAGGGATGTGGCGCAAATTTCTCTGGATGCCAGTGACTTCTTCAATGTTGATGTGTGAAAAAAAATTCCCGCGCCTTCCCGCGAGGGAAGGCGCGTTGGGGTCGTTAACACCGCGTAAAGTCGCGTTAGGGTGGGTAGTTGGGTCGTAGTTGCGTTGGTGTTGGTTTGGGGTAGAGAGAGGATAAAGTCGCGTTAGGGTGGAGCGAGCGTCAACCAAGGAAGGAAGGAGCAACGCAGTGATTGAAGCACGAGCGACCGCTAGCCGCTTTATATTTGCAGTGGGCGCAGTAGAGGGAGAGCAGTACGGGGGGGGAGCGAGCATGATCTTGATGGCGGTGGCTTCTCAGCCGTATAAAGAAGCGAAGATGGAGGGAGCCTGGTAGAAGAGCGTCAAGTGTAAAAATTTGTTTGCGGCCGTTGAAGAAGTATATTTATCCCAACTTGCCAGGTTCCCCGAACTGTCCGGGGGACTCGCGAACTCTCACTGGCTACCTGCGGTGAAGGCGCTCCGGCAATGCACAATGAGGGTCCACCAGGGCGTGCAGAGGTTCTGGAGCGCGGCAGCGCTGCACACACACCGTGGCCCTGCGGGTATTCCACGGGACGGCGTCGTCCACCGTCCTCTATGCTCTGCGTCCAGTGCAACTCAAGCCGCGCTGCTGAGAGGAGCTGGACGTGGATGAGCGACGGGCTATCCGCCTTTGTCTAGGCCTTCCGAGCAAATTATTGTTGGGGGGGACGTACACGGAGGCAGGCTCCTGGCCTATCCAGATGCGGGCCCTGCAGGTGGGCTCCACCACATCCACCGCCTGCAGGGCACATCGGACGGCGCAGCAAACCTCCAGCGCTACCGCAGCCGGCCCAACTCTCGGATGGGATGCTGCTCAGTACCTACGAGAGCCATATCGCGTTGCCACAGCGGCCCCGCCTGGAGCCACCACACCCAGGCACGGGCAAGCTCTACGCATCGCCACCACATTGCCGGAGGTCAGTAGCAAAAGGTCCCCTCTACCCCAGGCCATCTACCAAGAGGTGGCTTCCCTGCTGTAGGATGACACTGCCGGACTTCTGCAGGTGTACACGGATAGCTCCGTGCAACAGTCGAAGGGCATAGCCGGAGCCGCCACGTATGATGGAGAATAAATTGGGGTTCCAAGGGGTTCAAAGGTTTCAAAGTTATATTCAATTCAAAAAGAAATTTTACATACATGCGTATATACAGACGAGGGTCCCTAATCCACCAGGCTGTAACGGGACTCTCGGTAGTTGCTTACTAAGGTAGCATGTAATCACAGCAAACGAAATTTCTATTCTTAAATAATTACGAAAAAAAGTGCAACAATTCAAACATTACCAATTTCAACAATTCAGTTTGACAAGTCTGTCAAGTGGATTGGCAATACCTACCACACATTAACAACTACTACAAAACATTCTCTTCTCTCAGCAAAGAACTTTGTGCCGTGTCTTTTTTTATTATACACCAAGGAATAAAATTTGAGCAAATACGACAGTGAGAAAAAAAACATCTAATTTTCACCTAAGAGAAATGCCTTTACTGCTGTTTTAAATGCAAGTAACGACATTGATGATTTCAGAGTAAGAGGCAGGCTGTTCCAGAGTTGAACGAATTTTTTCCCCGTAATTTGTATGAACAATCGGGAGTAAAAACTTATTACGGGAGGCAAACCTTGTGAGGTTAATATTGCGTACGGAATGAACGTCTATGAACTGAAAAAAAAGGTTGATTCTATCCAATTTTAAATAACGAGATTGCAAGGTTCTATCTAAATAGGTCATCTAATGGATACGATACCTAACTGGTTCGCAGCAACGAAAATGCATCAGCAGCCAAATGGCTGGTAGTAATGATACGTATTGCTTGGTTCTGAATATGTTGAATGAAATTTTTAAATGACATCGTGAAGTCTTTCTCCAGGATATGATGCCGTAATTAATGTGACTGTAGAAAGCAGAAATAGAGTTACAACAGCGCGGAAGACGAAAAGAAATGCTGGGCTTTATTGAGCGAAAGAATTCCAATTGTAGTCATTTTTTAGGTGGTTGATATGAAGATGACCCTTTAGGAGAGGATGAAGGCGTATACCCAGAAATCTTGCGGAATTGCACGCAGGAATAGAATTTTCACTAAGTGTTATCGAAGCAAGCTTGGTTACGACCGTTTGACATGTACTGAAAATCACAAATTTAGACTTGAGAGGAACAATTACTAATTGGTTCGTTTTACAACAATATAGGACATTACAGGGAGCCAGCTTAGGTTTGATGTTAAAGAGAATATACACTTGTCCGATGCTGAGGTAGTGGTTTCATCCGCAAATAAGACAGAATGGGATGACTGCAGGGTGTCGGGAGGTTATTTATATGAATCAAAAAGAGCAGGGACCAAAATTGCCGCTTGGGCTACACCTTTATTACTAGCTCTAGTTTAAGAAAACCTATCTGCTGGATGTTCGACGTATTCCCTATCAAACAACTAGTTTTTTTAAGATTGTTAATGACGGACCAGTAATGCCTTACGCTTCGAGCTTACTCAATAAGATGTTCTGATTAATTGTATCGAACGTTTTCGTAAAATCTAACAAAACGGTGACAACGGGTTGAGAACTATATATTCATCTTCTGATATCATCAATTAAAGAAATCAGGCGCAAGTTAGTAGGGCCTCCTGCACGAAAGCCTTATTGACAATATTTCAATAAGCCTAATTTTTTCATCTAGTTGTTTAATCTATTGGCAAACAATTTTTAGGTTATTTTGCTAAGACAAGAAAAAATACAAATCGGCCTATATTAGCGATAATTTCTTTGTCTCCTTTTCGATAATTTGGATTGCTTCATCTGTTTGGGGAATGACCCAGTCAAGAAGATGAGATCAATATATTGGAACGGAAATTAATCGAACAGGTGCTTTAAATGGCGCATAGAAATTCGATCTAAGCCTGGGCTGGTATTTTTAAGATGCGAAATTGCCAGATGCTCTTCTTCCGCGGTCGCAGGAAAAATAATAAATAGGGATGTGGCGCAAATTTCTCTGGATGCCAGTGACTTCTTCAATGTTGATGTGTGAAAAAAAATTCCCGCGCCTTCCCCGAGGAAGGCGCGTTGGGGTCGTTAACACCGCGAAAAGTCGCGTTAGGGTGGGTAGTTGGGTCGTAGTTGCGTTGGTGTTGGTTTGGGGTAAGAGAGATAAAGTCGCGTTAGGGTGGAGCGAGCGTAACCGAAGGAAGGAGCAACGCAGTGATTGAAGCACGAGCGACCGCTAGCCGCTTTATATTTGCAGTGGGCGCAGTAGAGGGAGAGCAGTACGGGGGGGAGAGCGCGCATGCGCAAACAGCGCGCGCCCTTCCACGCCTCACCGCGCTATCACGCACCTGTTACGCCGAGACCGCGACGGAGCGAACGGGCTGACTACGACGCATGCCCCGCCAGCTGCTGTTGAGAGAGAGGAGGGAAGAGAGAGGCGCACTGCTGCGGACGCGGAGCTGTGGACGCCGTCGACGCAGGAAGAGGCGAGGCTAAGAAATGCTCTGCATTTAAAATGATCACTGAAGGCGTTGGCGATGTCAACGGGCTGGTGATACACGGTGTCATTGAACTTGATTTTAAAAATGGGACACTGCTGTATACATCTGTTCAAAACATCATTGAAAGCTTTCACTGTTTCTTCGAATTATGTTTAGCTTCTAAAAAGGCTCTTTCGAGAACCATTTCTTAGCCTGTTCTAATACGGTGTTAAGAACATTACAATAGTATATATAGCGCGAGACAAGGATGTGGTTAAACGGTTTACTTTGTGTTTTCCTGTAGACATTATCTTTCTTGCACATGCTTTATAATAGGGCCATAGTCATCCAAGGATTACAAGAAAACTGATATTTCTTTTTACATCATACGGTTGTAGTGCAGATTTTAATAGCGTTCAAGATAGATTAGAACAAAGGATTAAGAGCTTTGACTGGATCGCGCACGTCACTGATAGTCGACCAATCAGTACCACTGACGATTTCCATATATTTTTCTTCGTTGAATACTGAACTGAAGTAACATCCTTCGAAGAAACGTGGTTGAGTGTCAAAAGTAAAAAAAAAAAGATTGAATAGTGGGCGGTAATACCAAGTTTTACTACCCCTCTAATTGGAATAGATGGCAAGTTCGATAAGACATGGTCTACGAGGGTTTCGGTTCGGTGGGTGGCGTGACGAGTAGGTGAGGTAAATAATGATTGGTATCTAAAGCCCGTAAAACAGTCCGCGTAGGTGGCGAAGGCATTATAATTAACGTCCAGTGTGTTAATTTTTACATCTACCATAATTGTACCGTTTTAATTTCGCATAGACAATTTATTCCCTGTGGCATCAAGGGCACTAATAAAATAAGAAACCGGAGATGAGAGCGACCTATAAATAGAACCTAAGAGAAAATTTACGATGTCGATAGCAAGGAATGATGAATCAGTTTTAACGGGAACCGATTCACAGTTACTAACGTCAATTAATAAATCGTACTGTGTGTGTATGTGATGTCGGGAGAAAAGGAAAGGAAGGATCGCGCATGACTATTGTGTGCGCAGTCACAATATTCACGGTCTACCTTTATTTATTGACACGTTACACGTTACAGCGAGCACGTTACAGCGAACGAGCTTTGACGAGACGACCACCACACTCACGTGCGCCGAAATTTGTAGTTAAGAACGCAAGCTGTGTATTGTTTTGGTTGACAGTTTTCAAGTGCGCGTTTAGCTTTGTAGCACTTCTCACACCTTAAAACCCATCCACAATTATGCTGCTAGGTTTTCAGAATCGTTAGTACCATAGTGGTCGTTTGCCTTGCGTGTAGACACTGGAGCCGTGAATGGGGAATGCCGAAAATATTTGTGCGCCCGGAATGTGGTGCTTAAAAAGTGCAGTTGTGGCATTTCTGCTTTTGTTTTATTCAAGACGTTTTATACCGGGTGTACATATGCTGGTTCCAGTGTTATACTATAGTACGTTTTTCACTTTTTGTTAGTATTTTGTATATTTTGTTTATGTCATTCCCACTGCTTCCACTTGAGGGTGTAGTGCCGTGCTAAGTCTATTCCTCTGTCACGAAACCCTCATGACGTGGAAAATAAGCAGCCCAAACACGTTTTCGCGGTCACTTTTAAAGCAATCAGTTATCCATACGGCCGCCAACTGCGAATATAAACCCTTATCTACAATTTTTGTAGAAAATTTTAAGTGTACTCTTTTGGTTCAGCCGCATGTTGTATGTGTGACCTAATGCCCCGTTGATTAAGGTCATGATTAACAATTAGCTGAAATTGCTCCAATAGCTGCAGTATTACAGCTTGAACTACGATGCCCAACACATTTTGTTAAGAGCTGCGAATCGGCCAAGTTGAAATGATGTCATCGAGAATAAACAGTTTTTGTTGATGGTACGGATTTGTCTAGACTATGCCTTCTCGGCTTTGACATTGCAGCCGTCCGTGTCTTTAATACGGATGTTTATTATCCCAAAGAATATGCCCTTTCAATAATGCTGCCTTCAAATGTACGTCGGAGGGAAATAAGGAAACGGATGCCGAGTACCCCAGCTGAGGCAGTTTGACGAGTCGTGCTGGAGAGTTTAACTTTCTTTTAGAGATTTAGAAGACCTCTTCTTCAATTAGGAAAGTTATAAACGACTCCCTTGTTGAGCCACAGCGCAGTGGGTTCTAGAAAAATTGGATGGGGAATGCCAACATGACCGTCTTTCCCATATGTCAAGACTGTCGATAAGACGAGGTAATGTGAGCTGAATTCGCGGTGTGTTCCACCCCATTTTTGCAGACACATGAAGACACTATGCAAGATTGGTTCATGGGAAAGATTCTCTCGTTAGAATAACACTGGGACCACTTTTACGTGAACTTCACGAAATGATCTGTTTAACGAGGAACACCCGTAACAGCCTTACAACTCTCTCGTATCTTTTCCGTACGGAACTTATGACGCATTATGGGCAGCTTGTACCGTTTCGCTTTGCCCGACAAAATCAAACGCAAACTGAATACGTTTTGGAGGCGTGAATAACGAGCTTTTGGCGCTTACTGTTATGCACGTTCTTTTTATAGCAGTAGTAATGGGAGGTAATAAATGAAATTTACGAGCGATCATGTACAGAAGACGCAATAGGGCGTATACAGGCGCACTATTCCGGCCGACCCTGCGCCGTCGTCTGGCGCGTTTCGCCTCTCTGACACAACACTGATTAACTGCCATAACCGACGCTGCAGCTTACGCGACCTTGCCCGTGGAGCCATACCGCACATCTCACGCATAGAGGAAAGAAAGCATATCAGAGGGCCGAATGGCCACCGGCGCATTTTGAGAAGTGTGGACGTCTCGATTTCATGCTCATCGGGGGCCACTGACAGCCGCGTGCTACCAATGGCACCGAAGGGCGGCCAACCTAGGCCCTACGTCACTGAGTGGCCCAGCCGGGTGCCAATGGTCAGCGGGAAGAGAAAATCAGACGACAGAAAGCAGTGAAAGGATATGAGGTGGTGTGTGAGCGCAAACTGCAAGCAACAAAGAGCGACCTCCGAAAATGGCGGAGTGGTTTCTCCAAAACGTGACGGCAAGACCTGTTATAAGCTTTCTTTCCTTCCCGATTTCACGATACAGATATATTAGGCCATCTACAAGTCCGGACACAAAAAATAGTTCGCGGACCGCGGTCCTCGAGCGCTATCGTGGCGCCATATACACCATTTTTTCATAGGTGCGGCCATTTTGCGGACGCAGCGCCGTCTTGCGTCTGGACGATTACGCCTCCATTTTGGCATGTGCGAACACGCTTGCTGTGCTTGCGCCTGACCTGGTAGTAGCGGGTGTTTTATAGTACCTTTGATTCGATTGGTGTTTCAAAGGTTTTCTATGTTCGAAACAGTGTTTTAGGCTTATCCAAGCTGAAATGGCCGGTGTTTCAATTGCCGCTGGAGCTGGAGTTGCTCGTACGCTCGGGCGAACGATCACCATCGGAGGGAAGTTATTTTGTGAAGTCGGCTGTTACAAGCGAGTTTAGTTTGTTCGTCCCGCTTGCGTAGCTTGCATATTGTGCTTGCAAAACGGAATATTTTGTAGGCTTGGGTCGCAAAGTTGTTGACTTTATTATGCTTTGATCGCTTTGTCGAACGCCCGGTAGTGATGACGCGGGAGACTTATGTCTCGCTTGTCTCCAAGAGCGGTTCTCCAAACAACAAAGCTATGTTGCTATGGCGTTTACTACTCGTTATGATGCGCGAGTTTGGTATTTAATTAGGAGAATTGTTTGGCTGGCGACTCGTAGGCGCTGCGAACTCTTGCCTCCCTACCCGAGATTGTTAATTCCGTGCAGTGCGCCTCACGAGACCGGCTGCCACCGTCGCGACCGTCCGCCTCACGGCCAGAAGACCAACGTCATGGTATGCGCATAGAGATAGAAACCGTAGTCGTGGTGCTCGGCAACAAAGTCAGGCCTCGTGAAATTGCCGTGCTCACTCGCCAACGTTCCCCTACCGCGTACGTGGCGACCAGGTGCTGGCGGCGTTTTGCTGGGAAAAGTAGGCAAAAGGTCAGGACGCAGGTGGAGAAGTTGAGATGAGAATTTACAGAGCGGAAACAGAAGAAAATAACATGCAAGGGGAAGGAAACGGTGAGAAAGTTCAGGAAGCGCACCGGCGAGCGAGTACGGCAATTTCACGACGCCTGAATTTGTTGCCGAGCTTCACGACTACGGCTCGCATATCACGACGGCCGTCTTAGAGTTCACGTAGAGTTCATGGAGGCATAGAGTTCACATACGTGGATATTGAAGGTGAAATGTAAGCGTGTGACCTCCCAGAGAATTAAGTGTCGGGTTGAGGGGGTGGGGGATTTCACACCGGCTACGAGGCGACAGCCAATTGTTCTTTTCAGAGCCTGAAGTTTTGAGAAATTCCTTCGTGAGAATGAATATTCGCGTATTACTCAAAATTTTGGGCTGGCCCCTGCACCGTAAATACCGTCGGAGCAGAAGTGGTGTAGGGTACTATTATCTTTCATGTGACATGCAGTCCGTCAGTATCTACTAGAATTTTGTGCGCAGGCGACCTACAATAGTACTGTCATAAATGACAGTGCTGCAATGTACATAGGAGGCTTGCAAAAACTGCTGCATGCGTTTCCAGCAGCACCTGCTGTTTAGCTTGCATTTCAAGTAAAATAGAGATGCCGACCGAAGAATGAGCACTTGAGGTTTAAACGGTACGAATGTACACAGTATGCATACCTCCAGGGGGGTGGGGCATTAGTTGTATCAGGCAACCACCAAATTTTGAAAGAATGATCACTACTACACACCATGGCTCTGCTGTTGCTATCACTGTCATGTTACTTGGCCCCACCGCTACCTGATTTGTATTTCCTCATTGAAAAGCTAACACTGAATTTTACAGCAGCAAGGGAATTTCACTAATAAAGCAGGGTTTTATATGCAGAGCTTGTTACGCTGCCTCCTTCAAACACCATCCTCTCGTCCAATCCCAGAAAATTGTTTGGCCAGTGCCTTGTTTTTATGATTGACAAATTTCATTGAGAAGGAGTGTCACGTCTTCCTTAACTAGGTGTTTTTATATTGCCAATATGCTTGAGAAAATTGAATTTCGGGTGCATGCTGGCTGAGTGCCATGTGATGAACTGCATGCTGGGCCATTGCTGCTTTTCTCTTTTCGCAGAAAAGAAGACTCACCTGCACCATAGCGCCATAAAACACTGGGTTGATGATATGAAGTGGCCGCAGGTTGAGAAGCCTCAAATTTTCTACTATTTATTCAAGAGCAAAGCGCGCGATTTAAAAGATGCTAATGCTTTCCTAAGTATCCAGTCATTAACGTACATGCAGAGTGGATGTGTGGGAGCCCTGTTTGTTCATGAAATTGACGAGGCCCTTATGCTCCTGAAAGGTGAAGTACGAGCGTCTCAACCACTCGCAACATATCACAATGCCTGGGTGAGTTGTGAACGGAGTGGTGCAATAATAAGTGGTGGCTGGACATGCATGTCAGGACAGGGGAAAGTGTGCAGCCATATAGGGGCTCTGCTTTGGAAGGTGGACCTTGCAGTGCTATGTGGCTGTACTGGGGAGGCTTGGACGGACAAGACGGCTGGCTGGAACAGAAGAACCAAAAGAATTATGGAACCGGCAGCTCTTGAGGACATCAACATCAGGGTGGCAGAAAGGACCATTGACGAGGACGCCCCAAGGAAGACCCTACCTTCACTGTCTCGTCTTTGCAGCAACGATGATGAGCTCACGGATTTCTACATGGACATGGATGAAATCTTGCGACATCCTCATCAGTTCTATCTTTTTACGTACTCTGGCTCTTTGCCTTGTGGTTAACACGCTGCAGTGAAAGCAAATGATTGCATAGAAAAGTGGCATGCATTAAAAACAAAGAACCAGGGTGCCTATTATGGTGCTCAGAAGACATTTTTATTCACGTGCATATGACCACTTTGATGTGGATATGCTTAGATTTCATTTCAGGGGGAGAGGGGGAGGCAGCCTAGAAGAGAAACATGAAATATGCTTTACCACAAATTCAAAAACAACATTGCAAACAGACTTCCAGCTGCCATGCTAAAACAGCTTTGTGATTATCGCCTGCACTATACCATTATTAATGACTCTACCTGCCTGTGATGCCTCACTAAAAAAAGGTATGTTGTTACCTTTCCCGCACAACTTTCACAAAGTGCAGTGTTTTGGCTGCTTAGCACCAATTTCAGCCAGTATGCGTTCCATGCTGTTTACCCCTATGTGTCCCATTAATTCATACTTATTCAGAATGCTTCTGCTTGGTTTCGGTGAGACATGTTCATTTTTATTTCACTGCAGAAAGCTTATTTTATGCAACCATGACCACACCACCACGACAGCCTCAACAGCAAGCCGACGCTATGCCGCCAACACTGCGTGGACTAAATGAATGCACAAACAGTTTGCCTGGTGCTTTCAGCCTGTGCAACAACTTATACGGACGATACGTCAGCCTTAGTGATGCTGCAGCGGCTGCCTTAAAAGCAGCCGCAAGAAAAAAAAACCAGCTCTGTTACACATCTAGAAGGCTGCATATTACAGCCTCAATTGCCATTAAAAATCCCGAAACAAACAACACCAACACAAAAGGCTGTGCAAGCCCTGACGGCTCCAGCGTTTCATAGCAACGCAGCTACGCAGCAGGGCATCAGCCATGAAGCAGTGGCCCGCCAGCAGGTGGAATGTTAATTCAAGACAGAAGTACAGCTTAGGGGTATGCATGTGTGCAAAGCAATGCCATGGCTCACCTTTTCCGGGTGGTTGCCCTCTACTTGAAGTGGTGCTCTCACTGGTGTCACACTGCAAGTTCAAAGTGAAATACCAAACAAGTTGCAGAAAAAAATAAAAATCCTCAGGCAATTATTCTGCTTACTTGGATTGAAGGATAAAGATTATTCAAGACAATTCTTTACTGCAGTATCAGGTTTACGTATCTTTTTTTTTCTGTGTGACACAAATTACCCCGACACTGAGACTGGCCACACTTCATCCTGCAGCTTTTCTACAGTCAGAGCTTCCCTCCACATGCACCATTCCACACACGTTGCCATGTGCACCTGTCACAGCACACACATTAGACTAATTATGGTACCAATCTGGCTGGTTGCCACGTTAGCGCTGTGCATTTTGTCACCATTCATGTTGTTGCCAAAAACTAGTCATTTTTCACCTTCCGTGAGATACCTAAAGCTTTTGAAAAAGAATGTTTCTCCATCACGTAGCAATGGGGCTTTTCAATTAGCAGTCACAGACTCTCCCTGAACTCCCCAAGAAGCAATCCGGCATTCGGTTTTTACATACACTCATATGGTGTGGAGGATTTCCGAACTATCTGTGGCGAGCTTGAGACTGCAAATCAGAGAGCCCCAATGCTTAAACACTTGGCAACAAGCCCTTGTAGATTCGAAGCATGCAAACCCCCCTTGATTATCTGTAACTATTGATTGCCGAGGTGCAACGCATGCTAAGCTGCAGAACCTCACAAATCTCCCAATCGCATGCTCCACTCGACGGTCACTCAATAAAATCCGTACTACGTACGTCGCTCCCGCCTGTGCCTTGGCCATCTGCTCCAGGTGACAACCCTGCTCTTGTACCGCACACTCACCGTCATCAGGCTGAAAGAACACGTGGAAAGTGAAGCAAAACAAGTTTTTAAAAGTTTGGCTGCGTCACGTTGCAATGCTCGCACACATGGCAAAGAGAGGCCTTGAAGAAAAACGGCATAACGCCCAGTTTCCCGTCTGAAGCTGTTTATTTCTGAGCATACAAATCTAAGCTGCAAACCTAACAGACTGCAAAAGTGCACATGCTGCACCCATGCACTGGGCCACTATTGTCACCTGCACTTAACAGGGCAACCTGTTGCAGACTGCAAGGATGCAAGCCCTGTTTTCCTGCTATTATACAATAGGGTTCAGAAATTTCAGGAGGTTGATGCTAGTGGTCGGGCAAGCATACCATTCTGAACCTGTATGAGCATCCGGGAAGAAAACGTAACAACTAACAGGCGCACAAATACTGGAAGAATACTGGAAGGCGTTTTCCTAGGAGAGAGTGTGTGTGTGCAAGGGCGGGGGTCTAGCGCGACGATGACGTTCTGAATCACGAAGTGTACAGACTGGTTAATGAAAAGGAATGGTACGAAGTAGTACTGTAGGTCTGAGGTGAGAAACATCAGTAAAAGCTAAATAAAGCCGTCACGTAATAGCTTGCGATGGGCGGCACGCACCTTCTGAATGCGATATACGATCTGTTCGCCGCCTTTTGATACAATACGTTGTAGAGAGGCGACTTGGAAATAATACTGCGGCGCAAATCACGTTGTAATATTAGGCAACCGGGTACAATGATTAGTATCATCAGAGGTGACACTCGCATTTACACTTGCCTTGCTTTTGTTTGTCGGGACGTAATCTCCTCTCACGAGACGCCGCCGGCCAACTTTAACCTGTCTACGGAAGTTGCAAAACATGACCGGCTGCCGGGTAGAGCACAATAAACTAAAAGGTAGTTTGTTTATTTCCGGTCGCTTCCCGCCAACAAAGTGCACGGAACACACCATGATGCTGCCGTCGCCACAAAACCTTTCCGGTTTGCACTGGCCACCCAAAGACGTTGCTATCTTCGTCGCGCGAAATCGCTGCAGATGAAATAGTCCGCAACCCCACTGCTGCCGCGGCTGACCATGATCCTCGCACAGCTCTGCCGCAAATATTTTTCGCTTCCGAAAGTTGTTGTTGCAGCTAAACCCTGCGCAGTGGTTCCCTATTGACCGGGAGCTAGTTGCCATCACAATAAACTGGTCATAACGCGCGCATACGCGCGCACATTTTTTTAGACTTAGATCCCTGATCAAAATGCAATGATAAGGCAAAATTCTAAGAATACTAGGAACATGTTTTATATCCCTAATTGCACAAAAAAGCCTGTTAGCTGCGTATTATAGTTAGGTTGCTCAATGGAAATTATTATAGAAAGTTTAGTTAACGAATCACGAAATAAATTACTTGCATGTGCAAAGAATTCTATTCACTATATCCATCGAATGGCAACTAGGAAAGTAGCCGCAGAAATCCAGTGAATTCTATAGTAATGCGTAGCATTCGTATGCCGCTTGTCCAGTCTGAGTTTTTTATAGTCAGATTTCGCTAAAGTAGCCAAAGTCGGTGGGCTATTTGATTGTTTTTTAAGTTTACGTTCGTTCTTTGAGCCAATCAAATAAATATGTACTATTGTAGTTAAGTGCCTTTTCTTCGCAAATTGCATATTTTTTCGCAGACAGGAGGGCTACTGGAATGTTTCGCCATTTTCACTATTCGTTTACCGTATTTCCAACTTCCTTTGGGTAGTTTTTTGCGTAACCATCGGGTTTTTTTTTGTTGGGGAGGGGGGGGGGGGAGCAAGGGGTGTTAGGATACACATTGCTTTTATTTTGTCCGATCATTTTAGTGAAAATTTTACTGTTTGTGTTTTACTATTTCTTGCTTTCCAAAAGTCGGCTCCTCTAATTTACCTTAATTTAGGCTATAATAACGACTAAAGCAGTTAATTAAGCGAAATCGCATTTTTCTAGAAATGGTTTCACTCGGTCCTGGATGTGGGGGCACTAGGCAAAGAATGTTTCGAAATAAAAGTGGCGGTACTTCCCTACTTGCATCGTTTTGCTCACGCACTTAGCAAGGTCGCCGGATGATTCAACGTTAATCTCGTTTCCTTGGCGCCGAACCAATTGAGTGCAGTATTTGGGCCACTTCCATAACGCCAGCGGATATAAAGAACACCGAAAAGAAGGGTGCAGTTTTAGGCACGATAAACAATTTGCGCAAACGTCACGTGGTACGGAATAGCGGAGAATGAAACAGTGCCTAGAGAAAATGTCGGGAAGGGCGCTCCTTTGTGGCGACACATCAAACATGTGTGAGGGAAAGGCAGTGATAGAGATGACGCCGTAGCCCCACGTGTGGTACTTCACTTAACCCTTCTCTATATGCTCCTATCTGTTTTCTTTCTTCTGTCGCTGCTGCATTCGCTCACTCCGCAACGCACACAAAAACAGACGCCGCTCCCGCGAAGGCCAAGTAGTGGCTACCAAAGGGCTGCCCCCTTAAACGACTGAAACCCGCCGCCACCGTTTCCGCTCAAATTTGCTTCGCTGAGTTTCTGCGACTCCCTCCCGGTAGAAGAGAAACTTAACCAGTTGGAACGCCGCCTTCAGCACCATGTGTCTTTTTCAGCTTGGAAGGCCTTCCGAGCGACATTTTCGCCGGTGTCTTTCACGCCAAAGTATGCATGCGCCATCACCGGTTGCCGGTTTACGCGTGCACGGTTCGCGAGTAGGAAAAGGGGGGCGTGCACGCACAGCTAGGCGTAATGCAGCTACCGATGAAATGTCGGTTGTGCTGGTATTTAGATGTCGAAATTACATGGCTCAATGAGGTTAGTCGGCTGTCTTCCTTAATCGAGTGATTCGGGTGTGGGTTAATGTGTTACACAAACATCTTACACATACAGTAAGATGCATACGAGAGGGAAGGAAGACGTACAGCTACATGTTTGTACGAAAGAATAGAGCTCAAGGGATTGCATGTTTGAAATCTTTATGGGACGGATGCACGCCGTTCGTTTTGAGGAAGAAGATGAAGAATCGAAGCGTTGGCCCGAACACAAGCGCGATTTGGTGCAAAAACAACGGAAAGCGGCTGGTACCACCATTACCGCCTCAAGTTCAGCTCATGGGACAGCGGCGAATCTCCCCCCAGTGAACAGCAAAATGACCGCCAATATCATATCACTTCTTAAGAAGGCTTTTAGGGGCTGTATTTTTGACGGCGTCGGTCACTTCTGAGCACGCGCACATGACCGGTTGCTGCTTTCTGCGTGAGGAGCTTTGTAGTGAACAATAGTGGGAGGAAAGAGGGGGGCGTGCACGCCCAGCTATAGGTTTCATGCCCGTACTGATGGATGGCACGTGCGTTGTGCTGCTGCGAGATTTAAACGCGGACGTTTAACGCCCAATAGCACCTCTCCCGAGTTGTTACTGGTAGAGCGGTTGGCTTTGTGTGTTAGGCTATGTTCAGGATACCGATGCAAAACCTGTATCGTAATCTATGGAGGTAAAAAATACCATGTCACACAGTTCTGTTGGCTGATGCGTAAATTAACGTCAGTATTTAAAGTAATTACCACAGTTGCGGCGACAGTCTCAACCTAGGTCTTACACAAAGAAAAAGATACTTACGACGCGCGAGAGACATAGGCAGTTCTATGTTTATCTGCAAGAAGAAAGCTTACATCCGTCAGAGGTTTATTCAGCTAATTGTCTAGAAAATATGCTCCATCGCTAATTACGATAAACGTGTTTTGTTTCATGCACTCCGTGGACTGCGCCTAGCATTGCAGGTCATCCTTCTTCACAGAGTAGAAGGGCACTAATTTATTTGTCGGTTCCATTTCTGCCGCTGCCGCTGCTGTTGCCAAAGTGTACTAGATCATGTTACTTGACATCACCAAGCTATTCAAGGAATTTGGGCAAGATTGTCGCGAAATGCGCGCTGCACTTGAAAGGGAGTTCAAGAAAGACAATCACGCAATGAAACCAAGCTTACAATTATTCATCAAGCAGTTTGAAGATCTGACAGTGCTGTGCTCTCAGCTTGAAAAAGAAAACCTTTAACGTGAAGTGCGGAAGGCTTCCTTAGCAGGAGATTCCCCACAGTTAAAGAAGAATGCAGCCAAGAGTGAGCGGTGCACAACCCAGCTTGAGCAATATTTGCGCAACAGAAACACTGAAGCAAACAACGTCCCTTAAATTGTTGAAGGCGAAAACCTTGCCGAAATCTTTGAGAAGCGTGGGGAAGCGATAAGCGAACTAATCACCCCACGCGACGCTGATGTGTGCCACCACTTACCTTCAAAAGGTGCCGCTTGCCCACGCATTATTCTACATTCAATTCCACAGTCTCTCGAATCGAGACACGGTTCTTAAAAAGGCTCGTAAGATGTGCCCATCTGCAAGTGACGTCGGCTGTAGTGCCACTGCTCCTGAGAGCGCTCCTATCTATGTCAATGAGCACCTTTGCCCGCACCTCAAGAAGGTTTTTGGATCTGACGATTGCGAAAACGAAAGAGCAAAGCTGGCAGTTCCCGTGGTCAAAAGGGTGAAAAATATTTGCACGAAAGACCGAAAACTGCAAAATCTTTCCCATCACAAGTATCGATGACTTAAGCAAGATCTTGTAGTACAACACACACCACAGTTTTTACCGGCTGCGCACACAAGTTCCGGAACTTCGTCAGATTTCTCAGTTATTTCTCACAAACCGAACATCACGTGCCTTAACTTAAATGCCTAATCCATACCAATGAAAGATGACCTAATTATCACCCTTCTCGATAGTTCCGACATTCAATTTGACGTTGTAATCATTACAGAAACGTGGTATTGTTATAGCAGCGAAATTCTTCGTCCAGCTTGTTATACGTTATACTTTTTAAACCGGATCGGATAAATGGTGGTGGATTACTGATGCTAGTAAAAAGCAGTTATCAGTGCGAAATAGACTTTCATTTTTCGCAAATTACCGATAAAATGAAATACTCACTCTGCAGTGTAACTATGACATATTCTCTGTAGTATACCACCCGTGTGGAAGAAACGTGACCACTTTTTTTTCATTTCTTGACACCTACCTGAGTTGCGTTAATGAAAACAACTATAGGTTAGTATTAGGTGGGGATCTTAACATAAATCTACTGTGTCCATCCTCACAACGTACCGATCTTTATACCACTCTTGATGTTAACGCGGTTAAAAACTTCATTGTGAACCAACTCGCATCCAGCCTACTGCGACGTAGTGTTGTACACATTCCTCTAAAACAGGAACGAAAGCTCGTTCCTCGTTCCTGACCAATTTTGAAACGAGTTCCTGTTACAAGTTGCTTTACTGCGAAAAGAACGCGTTCCAGTTCCACTTCGAACATTTGAACGTCTCATTACAGTAACGTTACAATTAAGTTTTTTTAATTAGAATTTAGTGTCGGATAATCCTGGGGCGAAATTAAATGAGAAATATAAAAATCATATCAAACTACGTATATTATATGAATATTAACACCGCCGGCTGCAGATTACCTGGAGATAAAAATAATCCAAATAAACGCTCTAGACGCATTTTTTCCGAGAGCACCGGACGAACTGCAGACGAGTCTAGGGCATTTCGGGACAGGATGTTTCAGTGCGAAAATTTCGGTGTATGGATATTTCGCTGCATGGACTAATCGGTGTACGGGCATTTCGGTGCACGGACATTTTGATGTACGGACATTTCATTGCGAAAACTTTTCGGCGACTAAAATATCTGGTGCTTGCCTGTTTGCGACAGCTGTTGTATTTCTATTTCCGCTTAACGTGGGCTATAGACAACAATCTGGAGCAGTGAATTTATTTTTGATTGATGCTATGTTTTATCTTTGGCAGGTATTTTGGGAAATTCGACATTTATATATTTTTGTTTAATACTTGGTCCTGGGAACACGTGTTATGCAGCCGAATGAATTCTTTAGCACACGTTTTTTTTTTTTTCATTTACGACAGGTTGTTAATTTGAATACGCCCTTTTTTGCAGCATGCAAATCAGCTAAGACAATTAACTGGTGTTTACGATGGTTTAAGGCCTTATTTATGTATTTTTTTTAAATTACATGCAATCAAATTACATAAACTACATGCACACTCGCAATATCCAAAACATAAGAAATATTAGATACCCCCCCCCCCCCACCCGAATGCAAAAAAACCTTATGAAGAGTATTGCGTAGGCTGAGCTGCCTTGCTAGATTGAATTTGCGAGCATTCGTCTGGGATATTGTCGTGGACGAAGAACGAGCCTTTTTGCAAAGCAGCCGCAGCTTATACATCTCCAGAATGCTGATTAAGCGCGTACGGGTTGTGCATACAAATACCACCAATTCTATTCGAGAAGAGCAACCTTAGTTTTACGTTTATATGCTTACATTCACCTCAATATAATTCTTTGTCCTAGAAACCTCCACCCCTGCTTTTACGCTTGAATCTCTGCCAGTTTTCTTTTCAGTCGCAATATTTTCGGTTTCCCCTGAAAATATTACAGGCGTGGAGGAGTTCACCATCTCCGAAGCGTCACCGCATTGATGCAGGAAAAAGCTTTACCTCCACCATGAGGTCACGAAACCTCTATAATGTGCAACAAAGAGCCAACCAAAAAGCCGCTGAGGACACAATGGCCACTATCGTTGTGCCCTGTTTCCCCCTCGAGGAACAAGCTTGCTGGCTACGCCATTCCACATGTCGCGATCATACCGACGGCGCCCCCTCTACAGGAATCGCTCTTTCTTCGCCTTAAGTCGCCCCATTGGAAAAAACTGCTCCAGTGGCGCATATCATGGTCAACCCAGGCATACATCGATTTCTTCCATTATAAGGGAAAAAAATTGAATGGGCTGGTGTGATGAGAGCGGCAACAGTCGTGTTCGAGTTTTTGAAGTGCGATTTACAGAATGGTGAAGCACAAGTGACACTCCTTTCTGTCTACCAGGGGGCTGGTGGCCGGCGGGGCTCAGCCTTCCCTTCCCCTAAGTAACGCAACCGTAAGTGCGTTCGTTAGTTAGTTTGAAGTACAACCGACACTGAATGCAACGAAGACAAAATTGATTGAGAAAATAATTAAAAGGGAATGAACACGCGCTTAGTCTACGTCGTTTTTTTTTTCTTTTTTGCTTTGGCTTGGCGTAGAGGGGAAGAGGAGGGGGGAGCGCAGGAGACATAAGAACGGACTAAAAGAAGCAGCCTCTTGAACCGTTGGGTGAAGTGAAAGCAAAGCGCTTCGGTAACACCAAAAGTATTAGGGTTGTTCACATGAATGTTAAAATAAAAAAAGGGTTGAACGGGTGCAAATTCCAACGTCAATTTTTAACATCTACTACCAAAATTGGTTTTGTGGTGCCTGCTCCGCCTCGTTTTAGCGTTCGTTTCCACGCACGGCTGCGCAAACACAAGTCTCGAACGTAAAATCATATCAAGTGAGGCAATGACAATATTAAAGTCAAATGTTCTAAGAATGCCTGGGACATCCTGAGCCTTAAAATGTCCGCACCTAAACGTCCTGCACCTAAAATTTCCTACACCGAAATTTCCCGATCCCGTCTTAGACAACCTTTCCCCGCAGGGCAACAATTCTATCTGCCAGACGCCCATCCTGGCCACCCTAGACAAATGATGAAAGGTGAAAAGCATTCTCGCGGCTACGCTATTCACCCATCGAACGCTGCGTTAGCTCAACCAGCATGAAAGGAAGCACAAGCTGCCTCCTGCTGCGTGGTTATTCTTCTGCCTTTGACCTTCGAGGAAGCACGTGCCGCTGAAGGGCGGGCAAATTGGCCAGCTCATAGGAAGAGAAACACAGTAGCGACTTGCGGATGTTTGTACTCGAGCCTTGGCATCAAAAACAGCAAAATCCTAGCGATGTAACGTTTGCAGAAGGAACGCCGTTCTTGCCGTTCCTTCAAAAACTTAACGAGTTACCGTGACAGTTCCATCGACCCTTAATGGAACGGTGGCGTTCCTCCGTTTCTCAAAAAGGAACTAGATCAAGGAACGCCGTTCCTTGTAACGCCGTTTGGTACAACACTGCTGCGACGTCATTCATTGATGTTTTTATTGCTAATGCAAACTCTGCCTCTCTCAGTCCCGGAGTTTAAAAGACGCACATAACTGACCATCTACCCATTCACTTGTTATTAAATCGCTCTAAACATGCTACAAGTACGACAAATAGTACTTCATTTACTCATCGGAGCATAAATAATACGACTACGGAACGTTTCAGAAATGCGCTAAAATCGACTGGAAAAGTGATCTTTGTTATACTGATGCCGAGTCTGCATATGAACCTTTTGTTTGCATATTTCTAAACCCTTATTATAAGAGTTTCCTGTACGAAACAGGAATTAAACTTCGTAACGCTCGAAAACCGGGGGTGACACCAGAATGCTTGAAAGCAATACGTGAAAAAAAACGCCCTGTAAACTCGTTTAAGTAAACCGAAAAGTAATCTGCACTGGAAGGTATTCAGACCGCAACGAAAGAGAACAAACACTTTCTGCACAGAAACAAGAAACGTTATTTCGAAAATCTTTTTAATAGTCACGCTGTAGGGAGACACGATATAATCTGGGAAAACTTCAACGCATTGTAAAATCGCTCGAGCTCACAGGGTTCAGTGACATCTGAGATAACCATGAACGGGAAACTTGTCTCCAGAACAGAGGTGTCAGATAAGTTTAATGATTTCTTCGCTTCTATTGGAAGCAGCACACATAACCCAAAGTTGCAATACAATCCCTCTGGAGCACTTGATACCGCGTACTTGTATCGTGTAAGCACAGCAGAAATTATTAGCACATTTCTTTCACTAAAATACGGTAAATCTACTGATGTAGACGATGTACAAATGGCTCCAGTGAAACATCTTATTGATATGGTAGCTCCCGCGTTGGAACGTATAATTAACCCAATGTTCCTATCTTGCATTTTCCCAATAAGACTACAAATTGCTAAGGTATCGACCGTTGTTAATGGGGTGAGAAAAACAACATACTAAATTTCAGACGAATTTTTATACACCCAGTGTTCTCTTAGGGCATCGGAAAACTGCTACATTGCCGCATGACTAGCCTCTTCAGAAAACTCAAGAGTATAACACCCTTTAAATTTGGATTTACCAAAGGCCGTACAAAAGAAGGTGCATTTCTATTGCAAAAAGAAATAATTTTAAAGCCTTTCAAACGTGAGAAGTATACACTGGGAATATTTATTGACTACTCAAAAGCATCGACAGGATAAATCACACAATCATCATTAAAATTGGCTCATTATGGTTTGCGCGGTATAATTCTAGATCTGTTGAAAAGTTACCTCGAGCACCCCAAGCTATACGTAATAATCAACGGTTTCAGTTCAAACTTTAAAAGACTGCAGGGTGGACCTCAGGGCAGCATTCTGGAGCCGCTGCTCTTTAACATATATATTAATGGCATCATGCCTATTGCAGAGAACACTAAATTCATTGTATATTGGGATGACACCAGCTTATTTTTTTCCGGACAGGGCTTGAGGTGGCTTACAAATACCGCAAACAGTGCACTTGCATCACTGAACAACTGGAGTACAATAAATTCATTAATAGTAATTTTTTCAAAAACAAACACAGTGTTATTTAGGCCAAAAAACTACGCAGTAATTCTGGGCGTACGCCTTAATCACGGTACTTCTTGTGTGGAACTGGTTCGAGTAGTCAACAGCCTTGGTGTTTTTTTTCTTCATGAAACTATGCTTTGGTATGAGCACACTGCGCTAGTTATTACTAAACTGTCCAGGACAGTCGGCATTCTATCCCGTGTAAGATTTCTTCCACGAAACAATTAAATTGCTCATTTATAACTTCCTTTTTCACTCCATTCTCACCTACGCATTTTTGGTATGGGGAAACACTACTGCCGTTAACCTTACAAAACAAAAAAAAAGCCTATTCGCATGATTTCGGCTTCGCGTTATGACACCCACACTGGGCCTATTATCGATCAAGTTAGGCTGTTGCCTGTACACAAACTGTACCAAACAATACTCATGTGACGTTATCGCGCTGGTATTAAAAGAAATTATCGGTACCTACAGGAATTGGCGACCCTTACACATTTAAATAAAGCGTACACTGCATGACATAAAGATACCTCGATGTTACCATAAACACGTACCAAGTACGGTTGCCAAATGTTAAGGCACATTCTTCCAAGGGCGCGAAACTCATTAGGAAAATAGTATTTTCAATGCAGCATATGTCACCTTCGCTAATTTGTATGTACATCTGTTTGTCCTCTTCGCTCATTATTATGTATATCTTTTTGTGTGTGTGTTGTTTATTTTCTTTGTCACATAACGTGTGGGGCCTAAAACGTTCTCATTGTTTTCATATTCGTTTCGCTGGCTCTACATAGGATGTAATATGCTACCACGCGCTGTCCTTCGCTCTGCCAATGTATCAGGGGTGTAGGCCTTGGTCAAGTCTGGAAAAAGACTTTTTGCCTGCACTCTCGCGTCACTGCTTCCTCTCTAAGTGTGTGGTGCTTAATAAACTCGAGAAACTTGAATATTAGGAAGTGTGCCGATAGGTGTTTTTTGTTTAGTAAACAAAAGCGGGGGACACTCCTGTCATTGCCAGAAAAAGTACGCGGATGGAATTGTAGTGCTTTGACGATATGCGCATAAAAAGTTTCTATGCATAAAAAGACGATATGCGGATAAAAAACATTTCTTTGCAGTTGGTATGATGATCTTGTCCGTTGAACACTCTGGGGTTCAGCGTGTACGCCTTTAACAACCTATGATGTCTCGTTGTCAATGGCCCAGGAGGTCCCGTGGAGCTCTATGGCGAAGAGCGAAGTGGCATCGAAGAAAAGTGGCCACTTTATGAACTCTGAGTGAAAGCATCGCAGGGGTACCTTGTGAGGTAGCCCAACCCACCGATTACCCGTCAGTTGCCAGCCGCACTGGATGACAATGGATGATAGACGCGGATGCCAACGCTGTCAAAAAGTTTCGGTGGGCAGGGTAGTGGTCGTTGCGGACAAGGTAGTAGGGACGATATACGCCTTTGGCGTGCCGAGCACAAGTGAACGTATTTTGCCGCAAGGAAATACACGCATCGCTATCAAAACTTTCGTGTAGCCGAGTGTACATCCTAAGCACGCGAGCACGAGCACGACTGGGATCAGCATCAAAGGAGACGCACTTGACTGCATTGAAATGGTGTAGAATAGCTTGGAGCCAGTTGCGATCACACGAGAAATAGGGACAGTGAAGCAGCTCGGAACGCAGTTCCAAGGCCAGAGCCTGCCTGTGCACGACCCAAGGTGAGGAATCCGTGATAGTGAACTGGTTATAGAAGCTACCTCTGGGACTTTACACTGCTCAGCAGATATGTTAGAGACACGTAACGACGAAAACGTGCACACCTTTCCAGAACGCTAAGGCACATCAGCCGACACTGGAAAGTGGGAGGGAGCATCGATTCCTCAGTGTTCGGGCTGAAACGATAACGTGAAGCGAAGGAGCCAACCAACAAAATAACGTCAAGGGTTTTTGAAGGAGGCCAACAAACAAAGTTCATGGTGATTGCTGTCCATGTCAAAGGACGGCCGTACAAGTACGTGCGGAACATTCCCAGTAGCCATAATAAACGCAAACACTTGTTTCATTGACGGAGATGTTTGCATCAGCCTCTGTCAGCTTTCGGATTCTGTACGCAATGATATTGACAGGGGCACTCCTCGGGCGTATTGTACGTGTTATTGTCCAAGTTATTGGCGCTTCGCGTGCAAGTAACACGGCAGGCCAGGACGGTACCGAGACCAATTTAGTAGTATCAGTGCGAACACTTGCTAGGGTGAATTGTCCTTATATAATGGTGAACAGTGGCAGATAGCGCAGTGGTACGATAGAATCTTTGCAGGATGGTGACCAAGCACGACGGTCACTTTTGTTGTTGAGTATGTTGGTGTGCGGACGATGGCACACTTGAAGAACAAAACCTGGAATTATGAGCGCAGACCGATAAAAAATTTAGTGCATCTAGAGTGGTCGGCTGCAAGAGGACTGCTACATACCGATTACTTGGCTCAGCGGCGTGAACGCCGTGCTGCGAAAAGACATGGCCCAAGATGGCATTTCTTGAGGGATGAACTGTAGACTAACGCAGGTTAATACTTCCTATAAGCACACCAGCTGGGTCCCGAAATCGGGAGAGAGAGCGTCTATATATTCTAAGTAAGAAAGGCGTGCCTTGCAATGACATTTATTCGAAACCCATAACTCGATTGCAAGTTTATGCTCTATGGTTAGCATTTTCAAGATAACCCCTCGAAATTACATTTCAAAAGTTCATTCATAGATAACCTATAGCCCAGATGTATAGGTTTCATAATACGCAACACTTCAGCCTTTCACGAGATGTCGAAAACGGTATTTCTGGGGCCTTACATTTCCCTCGCTCTTATGGACTGGACGTTCTCCTCATATGTATGCGCATGTAAGACGGCTTGGCTTTAAACATACAACGGCGAAACTCAAAAGAAGCGGACATGTTCCAGAAGCATGTCCCTCTTGAGCACGGTAAATGTCTCCCCAAAGGAACTTGTTACAATGATTTTATAATCAGGAAAGAAAAAAAAAAAAAATCTCGCTGCCTGTTGCTGACCAGGAATGGTCAGATCGCTTCCATGCATACACGGGTTTTTGAAATCACAACTTTCCACTCAGGCCAAATGTTTCTCAAAAGGGTGAAAACTGCCCCTCTTCACGTTGGTCCTTAAATGGCGCCCGTGATTCCTGTAGCATGGTAATGCGAAAAAGTATTTTTTCGCCTCCTGAAATCTACCGCGGACCTAGAAAACGCGTCGGATTACCTTGCAGGCTTGCCCTCACTGTTAACTAGAAAAACTTG